>BTPG01000007.1:53070520-53115520 GCA_036245525.1 Semisulcospira habei
AAGCAAGGGTTCATGAGAATCTTTCGCATCTCACACGGATGATAGGAGTTTTGCAAAAAAAAAACAGATTCTCGTGGTTTTATAAAGTTGGCTTCTAGCTGCTATTGTTTAGAACATTTACATCTTTTGTTCCTCAGAACGTCTGTCTGTCTGTCTGTCTGTCTGTCTGTCTGTCTGTCTGTCTGTCTCTCTCTCTGTCTGTCTGTCTCTCTGTCTCTGTCTCTCTCTCTCTATCTCTCTCTGTCTCTGTCTCTGTCTCTCTCTCTCTCTCTCTCTCTCTCTCTCTCTCTCTCTCTCTCTCCGTCTCTCTCTATCTCTGTCTGTCTGTCTGTCTGTCTGTCTGTCTGTCTGTCTGTCTGTCTCTCTCTCTCTCTCTCTCTCTCTCTCTCTCTCTCTCTCTCTCTCTCTCTCTCTCTCTCTCTCTCTCTCTCTCTCTCTCTCTCTGCCCGACCAGTAAAGTTGGTAATTCCTATGTCATTTCCCCCTTACATTTTTTTTCTTCTTCTTCATTTTTGGCTTGTGCTGTGTCATGCATTTTCCCCCCTTTTCAGTAGTAGAATACAGTTAGTGCGATAGTAACTCTGTAATCAGTAGATTAGCAACGGCAAGTTCGAAAAATGGTTGTTACTACCAAAACTTTTACTGTTGTCAAATAAAGGATCATTGTCTGTCTCTTTCTCAGTAATGCCGATCGACATTACTGAGGCTCCGTCTTTGTCCACATTCAGGGCCAGCTAATTCGAAAGAAACTTGAGCCCGTAGTTGAGTAATTGTGTCGGCGTGACTCGAGCGCATGGAGTTGTATTGCCGAGTTTGTTGTTGATGTTATTGTTCAAACTACGTTTTTAATGTTCATGTTTATTTAAGGTCTTCAGTGTGTGTGTGTGTGTGTGTGTGTGTGTGTGTGTGTGTGTGTGTGTGTGTGTGTGTGTGTGTGTGTGTGTGATGGTGTGTGTGTGTGTGTGTGTGTGAGTGTGTGTGTGTGTGTGTGTCTACGTGCCACGGTGTGATCGTGTGTGTGTGTGACTGTGTGGTGTGTGTGTGTGTGTGTGTGTTTGTGTGTGTGTGTGTGTGTGTGTGTGTGTGTGTGTGTGTGTGTGAGTGTGTGTGTGTGTGAGGATATGGTTGAAAAAAGGTTTGTGTACCTAATCATTTATCTTTGAGAAATTTCATTTTATTTCATTTCTCTCTCTCTCTCTCTCTCTCTCTCTCTCTCTCTCTCTCTCTCTCTCTCTCTCTCTCTCTCTCTCTCTCTCTCTCTCTCTCTCTCTCTCCATTACTCCCTCCTCCCCCCTAACTCTATCTGAATACAAAGGATTATGTGTAATTCCGGGTATTTGTACTTGACAACTGTCTCCTAAATTCTGTATACGACAGTACTTAGACGCCATTACAGGCTCAGATCTTAGCGTGTCTGCACTTTCAGATAAATATATGCAGCTATTACCTCTGAACATAAAGACATAAAGCGATCGACAGAAACACATAACGACTGACAAGGAAAGGGCACGCAGAAGTCGTCACGTTGTCACCCCTTTGCGAGTAAAGCCAAGGGCACTGTAGACAGGACCGGTGACTGCACGCACAAGGGGGTTAACCCGTATCATTCTGATACACCCATGGCTTGAAATAAATTTGACTGATAGTTCAAGGGTGGTGCCAGAATAGCTTGGCGCCTGAGGCGCCAAGCTATTCTGGCACCACCCTTGAACTAGAACAGTTGATCTATCTCCTAATCTGTAACGTAGCCTTCATAGGTCAATAAGCAAATTTTACAAAATCAGCCTCAGGATGTAATAGGTTAAAGTAGATGTAAACAGCACTGTGGAGATTAACTTTTGGACACATTCGAAAATTCTTCATGGTTGTGTAGCTTATGATTACTTTAAGAAGAAAAGGTAAAAAATTGTCGTTATTTTGCAAAGGGTGGCCGGTATGTCCATTTTTTGGAGAAAAGCGAAATTTTCATTGTATATCAATGTCAATTTAGCTTTTCTCGAAAATGAACATAATGGCTTTTACAATATAACGGCAGAAAGCCTTTGACATTTATTAGACAATGTAATTATAACCAGCCAGTCAATCAACAGCACGTGGCGTGTCGTCAAAGATGCAATTAACGCTATGGTTGTCGGTAGCGGTTTTTTGGCGCGACTATACTTGCATTAGAATTTACCGAGGTCAAAAGGTCTATAGAAAGAGACACTTACCGTAAGATGCATAGACTACTCATTTTTACGTTTTATTGCAACTTTTTTTTTTTTTCAAAATGCGCCACCCCTCACTAACTGAATGATTAAGTGGTATGATGATTGATTAATGAAATGATCACCCAGCCATGCCAAAGACCGTCAGATTGATTAGTTTTTGGTTCACTGGACTCTGGCTAGTAAAATCGCATCGCAAGCACATATTCAGTATACGTGTACATGCTACGACGGGGTGGGTCGACCATGATAGTTCAGAATAGAATGGTGTAGGCGCCAAGCTATTCTGACACCACCCTTGAATTATCATAGTCGAGATGTCGCCAGAACGGTGACGTTGACCTCAAAGGATATCTAAGTTGATAATGTCATCCTCAAGAAGTAATGAGCTTAGTAAGAAGAAAAAGAGAGGGGAAAAAAGGAATCTATGTCAGTCTGTCTCTCAAGAGAAGAGCATTTGTCCTCCAAACTGTTATAGGTACGCTCTCGTTACGTGTTTTTTTTTTTTTTTACGGCGACTGACATTCATGGACTTTGACATCTCCCCGCGGGACCCCCTCGGGATCACGTGTCACGGTCAGGGGTAGGAGACAGGAGCCCCGACGGCTCAGTGGCGTGACGTCTGACTCGAATTTTTTCTTGCTGATCTGGTTTTTTATTATTTTAGCCAGCGTCTTCCGTTAGATTTGATAGTGGCGACATTTTTGTTTTCACGCAACCAAGATGGGGGGACGGCAGAAGCAAATTTTCTGACTAGGGAGAGAGAGAGGTAGAGAGGAAGTGGTGGTGGTGGTGCTGGGGAGGGGAGAGTTAAAATTTAAAAAAGAGGGGAGAGGAGGCGAGAAAGAGAGCGAGAGACAGAGTGAAAGGAAAAAAACTGTTAATGAAACGCACTGGAAAAAAAGCTCCAAAATGTATAAGTTCAAAAGAAGGCAAGCTTGGATGATGATGATGATGATGATGATGATGATGATGATGATGATGATGATGATAATAATGACATGAAAAGGTTACTGCCAAGGGTGTAAACTGCAAAGACATACTCATCAACATAAGAAACAGGCTTGACACACTGTAGCAGGAGTTGGATTGACTATGATAATTTAAGGGTAGTGCCAGATTAGCTCGGCGCCTAATGGCGCCAAGCTAATCTGGCAATACCCTTGAATTATCATAGTCGATCCGCGTCTCCTGCAACTGGTACATAGGTGTTAGGTGACACCTCCCAAATGTAGGAATGCGGCGTTTGGGTTGAATGGGTTAGATAGAAGAAGTGCAACATAACTGCATTGTATTTGTTGTCTCTAAACGTGTTCCTTTTTTTTGTTAGATATTTTTATATGAGGGTGAAATGTGTGCCCCTCTCCTTCCCACTCCCGAAATCACAAAGAACTTATTGGCAAAGTGGAGGGAGCAACCGGGATATATATTGGCCCGCGATCTCGATCTCGTGCGATAGATGCAACAGCTCCGTAAATATGTATTTTTGCAGACATTTCCAATTAGATTTATCGTAAAGCGATTTCTGAACGACATAAATCCTTCTACCCACAAATAGAAAATCTAATTCAGAAATTCTCAGTCTAGACCTTCCACTCCCAGTGCGAATTCAGAAAAGAAAAGCTGACTATGCAAATCCTTAAAAAAAAAAAATATCTCAACTCCTAAAAAGCATTAATTAATGACGCCGTGTTTGTTAAACGCGCCATTTTCATGCAGAGCGGCGCGCCGTTTAGTGCCGCCCCTATTCGGCAGCCAATCAAATTTGTCCTGACCTCTACACAGCTTGAATCGCTAAGTTAACTCCCCTGGCGAGCGAGGGCGTTTGGGGGAAACGGCGAAGCAGACGGGGTAAAGCGTGATTTCTTTCTTTTTTTTTTTTAAAGACAGATTCCCCCCGCCCCCCCCCCCCCCCCCCCCGAACAACACTTTCTATATCCATTAGTATATATGTATTCCATAACCATCCATCTATATCCACCATTAACAACTTTGATACGTGCTGCATTTGGATAGGAGTATCAGTCCAGAACCGGCGCTTCTCGAATACGCCCTGAAAGACCACAACATGAGAATGATCGACCATGATGGTTCAAGGGTGGTGCCAGAATAGCTTGGCGCCTGTAGGCGCCAAGCTATTCTGGCACCACCCTTGAACTATCATGGCCGATTCACATTCTGACCTGGAATGCGTGTTGTGTGAGGTCGACACCCCAAATATTCAAATTTCGACTTCCTGGCTCATTGTGTTAACCCTTCGTGTGTCGGCAGCGATATTTATCGCGATGATTCCTGTCGGAATCATCGCGACAAAAACCGCTACCGACACACGAAGGGTTAATTTAGTACAGTAGATCCTGTTTTGAGCAAGCACTGTTTTGGCAAGATAGTGTGGCCTTACAAGACAGGCTCTCTCTCGAGAGAGAGATGTCGAGAAGAGCAAAAAGTGTCACTTGTCATTAACCCATTTAGCCCTGACGCCCTACAGCAGGAGAATGGGTCGACCATGACAATTCAAGGGCAGTGCCAGATCAGCTTCACTGCCCTTGAATTATCATGATCGATCCATCTCCTGCAACAGGTACATAGTTGTTTAGAGGACGCCTCCAAAAATTTGGGAAATACGTGCGCCGGGCTGAATGAGTTAAAGACCATCATTTAGGTGGCTACAGGCACCTTAATGATTGTCTTTCAGGAGAGGTTATCTCCCACGGAGGTGGTCACTCAAAACAGGTTCTGCTGTGTTTGATTCTCTTAATGATCACCATTTCTTTTTTACTGCCACTGATTTTGAAAATGACATATCTACACGGAACGCAAAGTTGTATTAAAACAAGACGTATGGGCCCTTTGACATTGGAGCGCACAGCGTTTTCGCCAATTATCCCCACAAAAAAGACGTTTAAGATAAGATAAGATAAGATACTGTTTATTGCCATTTGCCTTAAGAACATAAAGCATAGGAATGTGTGTTGGTGTTGTTAGAATTACAAACATCACAGTAAAAAAAAAAAAGAAACCCACACACAAAAAAAAAAAAACAATCAATACTCTGTCACACAAATCCAATGCCCTACACACCCTGTAAAAACTTTAAAACTAAGCAACTAATATCACAAACCAATACATACCGTACACACCCACGCTCATCTTCCACACACACACACACACACACACACACACACACACACACACACACACACACACACACACACACACACACACACACACACAAACACACACAGACACACACGCCTATTAATCTAGGCAATCGAAATTAATTAAAGGTATATCGTTTAAGAAGAAACCAGAATATCTTAGAGTAAATGTCACTAATTTAGTGATCACAGTTGGAAGTAAAACTGTACCACTTTAATTTAATGCCAATTGACCTAACATGGAATACTGTTTTAACTCATTCTACCCCAACACCGAAATCCCCAAATGTTGCCGTTGTTCTCTGAAGACTGCATTGCAGTGCAGGACACAGCTCGACCATAATAGTTCAAGGGTGATGCCAGAATAGCTTGGCGCCCATAGGCGCCAAGCTTTTCTGGCATCATCCTTGAACTATCATGGTCGATCCTTATCTTGCTGTGGTGTGTCTGGGGTAGAATGAGTTAACTGAACTCCTACGATTTGTCGATTTTGCTCTATAGTCGTAAAAAATAATTGGTCAAAAACCAAGAACAAGCCATTTTCAGTACCCTAAATAGAGCCCCGGAAGATTTCAATATCGAGGTCAAGCGTGCAGTGTTCATATATGCCTGTGCTGTTTCAGATTTGAAAATCTGGCCAATTCACGTGTAAATGGATCTTTCTTAATACTGGGCTTAATATATCTGGGGCACATTTAGGGATGTAAAATCAGTCATTTAATATTTTTTAAAAATTCTTTACGACAGTACAGCAAAAACTGGCACATTATTCGAGTTTCTTAAAAATAAATCGTATTAGGTCAACTGCCACTGAATGATGTTCTAAGACGTGTAAGGAAAAGTGGTTCTTTGCGGAGATATTTGCGAAAAACGCTCTGATGCCAACGACCTTTACGTTCTGAATTTTTCGACACCTTTCACGACGTTCAACACGGGAAATCCAGACTGAAGATGCGGTGACAGGAATGGTTAATTTCTGAATCTGGCCTCCTTATATTTTCCGCTCGTGCTCAGTCTTGTCTGAATAACTTGCCTAAAGAGCTTTAATCAATGGATTATTCTGTTCAGGCCTATCGATCTGTGTGTACTCAATGATTTACCTTGGAACCCAGAAATTGAAACAAAAGGGAGGGGACGTAACGCCGAATGAGGGGGACTTTATAACAGAACAAGTCAGATCTAAAATAGATCTAAAATTACAGCCCAGGACTCAGTTGTAAGAGTGAGCAAGAGTGAGCTTAGTCCTGCGCCAGCCACTAAGCAAGGTGCTCCGCTATAGCGGAGCACCTTGCTTAGTGACTGGCGCAGGACTAGGCTCACTCATGCAACTGTATAAAGGAGCACCTTGCTTAGTGATTGGCGCAGAACTAAGCTCACTCATTGCAACTGACCCCTGCATTTCGTCCCACCACAACCGCCTCCACATCCTCGACCCCGATCTCGATCACCTTTCCCCAACGCCCTCCGTCAACTGTCAAGAAGTTACGAATGCCCGTAGGGCATAAATGTGCCTAGTAACTGAACCACTACACAAAATCTGTAAACACATTATTTTTTTTTAAATCATAAGGAAATGGGACGGGATACAGCAGAACAAAGATCTCCCTCTCTCGAGCCATCTTGTTTCAGAAATTTTGGCACCACGCAAAAACGGCAGTCATACGCTGCAATGCATTTTGAAGATGCAAATGGCGCCAGGCTTAGTGAGCAAGGGGCATAGATTCTCATGAGCCCCTGCAGGGGTTCATAAAAAATCTATGCCTCTTACGGACGAAAAGGGATAAAAAGCCGAATCGTGCGAGAACAAGGCCATGCACCGCAAAACATTTTGAATGTTCGCCATTGAACGTCAATATTTTTGATGGGCAAATTGAAACATGCTAACACCCGAAGAAGGAAAACAGCAGCAGTAGCGAAAAGAAGCTGCGGACAGAGAAGGAAGAACTTTGAAAAGAAAAAGAAGTTGAGGAGATCATTTCCTGTGCGGGACGATGGCATTTGGTGTGACTCAAGTTGAGACATAACGAGTTGGAATCGCAATGTCAAAATACACGGAAGAAAAGAACACGAAAAGGAGCATGGGAAACAAACAAACAAACAAACAAACAAACAAACAAACAACAAACATGTAGTCTAGACTGATTTGGCGCGCTAGACGAGCACAATCATAATTTAATGCCAATTGACCTAACATGGAATATTTCTTACTGATTTGTCGATTTTAGTCTATAGTCGTAAAAGTTTCGTGAAAAACCAACAACAAGGCATTTTCAATATCCTAAATAGAGCCCCGGACGATTTCAATATCGAGGTCAAGAGTGCAGATTTCATATAATTATGCTGTTTCAGGTTTGAAAATCTGTCCAATTTACGTGTAAATGGATCTTTTTTAAAAACATGTAGTTTAGGCTGATTTGGCGCGCTGGACGACCACAGCTGTGTGTTAGTCTGCGGTTGTAGACCTTGCGGCCCTGAGACGCAAAGGCCACAATCACAGACCAGCAAACAGCTGAAATTACGCTGCCGTGAAACAATCTAACACAATAGACACAAACCAGATAGGTGAGGCTAGCGCTGGCAGAATTGTACAACAAACCAAGGGGAATTACTCAGCGCTGGACAGACGAACAGTTAGATCCACTGCCCCCGCCTATAGGCGGGGGCAGGGGATCTAACTGTTCGTCTGTCCAGCGCTGAGTAATTCCCCTTGGTTTGTTGTATAACACAATAGTGAGGCTACGTTTACGCCGAACGACTCCGAACAACGAACGAGAGCGAAGTCACAACGGATGACACGACAACTCCCCGAATATCTCCAAGAGGCATAGATCCTCATGAGCCCGAAGGGCTCATGAGGATCTATGCCTCTTGGAGATATTCGGAGTGGCGTCTATGTTTATGATACACACGTTTATCTGGATAGACTTTGCTCTCGTTCGTAGTTGGGATTCGATCGTCGTGGAGGTAAGCTCACTTAATATCCAGTATGAAAACCCCACTGGATTTTCAGAGAGTAATTGGCGAAAAGATCTTCAAGCCAACAAAGACATCATATAAATCCACTGATGGTGAAATGAAATGTGTGCATGTAATCCCCGCCAGCCTAAAAAAAAAAAAAATGCACAGATCTAAAATACATTATGAGCAGTCAACAACAACAAAAAAGCGCTGATCCGCATGAGCTCCGCAAGCTAAGGGTAGGGGTGGTACCTCATGTGAGGTCCAGGAGATGAGGGATTGCATTAGCTGCATGAGGGCAACCACCTCGCGCTGTTGAAGTCCGCATGATACAGACAACACAGTTAGCAAAGATTCCTCGGGCGCCGGGGTCAGACTGAACTGGCCGGCCCGCGCACGTCCGTGTGCGGGCCAGCTCAGTCTAACGCCGGCCTGAGTAATCTTTGCCTCCTGGGACGATTTTTCTTTCTTCTTTTGCTTGTCGAGGTTGAAATTGGTAGAAATCTCTTTATCCTATAATGCATTTTGAAAAGGTGCTTTTGCTTTACCAGCTCCCCCCCCCCCCCCCCCCCCCACACACACCGGGCAAAAAGAGAGAGAGAGAGAGAGAGAGAGAGAGAGAGAGAGAGAGAGAGAGAGAGAGAGAGAGAGAGAGAGAGAGAGAGAGAACACTTTGATTAGGTGTAAACCAATGTCTTTCTCGCGGATTTTCTTTAGAAGCGATACTCCATTCTGCAGACCCCCCCCCCCCCCCCCCCAAAAAAAAAAAAAAAAAAAAAAAGGAGGTCACACTTTGAAAGTTTGACATCAACATTTGTTTCCCCTCTTTAACTTTGAAGATGATCTGAAGCAAGAGGACTGAAAACATCAGTAAAAACACATTTATATAGACACTGTCCAAGGCTACAGGCTGATTGTAAAGAAAAATTTAAAAAAAAAAAAAAACTTGGGCCAAAGTCGGCCTTAGTGCACTGCGGGCCAACTGCGGCCTACTTCGGCCCGTAGACCATTGCTTACTGGATGTATAGCCCTTATGATAAATCGTAATGTGTCCGTACAGCACACCGAATGAACACGCAAACCGAAACAAGAAAAATGAGAATAAAATCGGGAAAAAAGTTTCAGCGAGTGCATTTTGAACATGTCACATCAGTGATCTTTGGCTGAAGTTAACTGACGCTGAATAACCAGTAATTTGCTCCGCATGAGAAACATAGAAGCAAACAGACACTGTATAAAACATGGATCATCACGAGCTAACCGTGACCTGCGGGTGATCATGAAGAACTGTGCTCTTTTGAAGGCAGAAAGTTGTGGGGGGTTTTTTTTGTTTGTTTTTTTATATTTGGGGATGGGGGGTGGGCGGGGTAGGGGGGTGGTGGTGGTGGATTCATGACTCCCGTCCTGTGATGCGTAAAGAAAACTGCAGCAAATTACGTAATCTTCAGAAGTCTCTCAATGGGCCTTCCGAGCAAATACATTTGTGTCCGTTTCTGCCGAAGTGATGCTGGAATCGCGATCGAAAAGAAAACGACAGATTTTGGGGACAAATCAATCCGTGGATAAACAGGCCACGTCCGTGTGCAAGAGGCATAGATTCTCATGAGCCCCTGCGTTCTCAGGGGCTCATGCGAATCTATGCCTCTTGCAGGTAGTCCATTTACGCGCGTTTCTGATGGAAAATGTCGTCGAGTTCAAATTGTGAAAGGAATCAGGCCAAGAGTGAGGCCGGTGGTGGTGTCAAAATGCGTGGGGTTGGAGGGGATGCTGTTTGGGGTGGTGTGGGTGAGGGGGTTGACAAATGGGGCGGGGGTGGGGGTGGGGGTGAGGGAGGAGGTGGAAGGCTGTTTTGGGTGGGGAGGGCAAGAGAGAAGATTAACAGGACACGGTGTGACGTCTTAGCAAGATATTCAAAGAGAGTGTTGACAAAACGTTTAATCTTTCGGCTCTGTTCTGCACAATAATTAATATGCGGTCATGCTTGTCTTGACATGTATGTCACAATAATAGTCGCATGAGAGGATTAAAATTTGTTTTTGCAGTAGGAACACTGTATTTCTTCCTTTGTCTTGCTACGGATACCCTTCTCTCTCTCTCTCTCTCTCTCTCTCTCTCTCTCTCTCTCTCTCTCTCTCTCTCTCTCTCTCTCTCTCTCTCTCTCTCTCTCTCTCTCTCTCTCTCTCTCTCTCTCTCTCTCTCTTCGATCTCTGTTTGTATAATACCAGGACCTTTCTTTCACGATTGCTTCAATATAGTTAAAAATGTATATCTTCCAGTCTGCCTTACTGATGACCTGTTCGTGTGAGTGTGTGTGTGTTCTGTGTGCGTGTGTGTGTATGTGTTCGTGATAGTGTATGTGTGTATGGGTATGTGTGTGTGTGCGTGTGTGTGTGTGTGTGCGTGTGCGTGTGCGTGTGCGTGTGTGTGTGTGTGTGTGTGTGTGTGTGTGTGTGTTCGTGATCGTGTATGTGCACATCCACACCAGTGTTTTTGTGGCTGTTCAGTTTTGTTCTTCTATTTTGTTAATATTTATTTGTTTATTTGTATATTTGTGTTTGTCCATTGTAAAGCGCCTAGAGCTCCATCAGGAGGTCAGGCGCTACATAACAATTATATCCATTATTTTTATTAAATGGTTCATCTTTAACTGTGTCATTACTTTTCATCAAAGGCAAGTTTGAAAAGTGGTCTGCCTACCAAAACATGTACCCTTGTTAACCCATTTAGCCCCGGGACCCTGCAGCAGGAGATAGATTGATCATGATAATTTAAGGGTAGTGCCAGATGAGCTTTGCGCCTTTAGGCGCCAAGCTCATCTGTCACTACCCTTGAATTATCATGATCAATCCACCTCCTGCAACTGGTACATAGTCGTTCAGTAACATTTCCAAAATTTTGGAAAAGCACCCGTGAGCCTAAAAGTGTTAAATAAAAGTTCACTGTTCATTGTTCATTGTTCTCTGCGGCCTCCGTTCTACCAGGCCTTCACGTAATGCTGCAGATACACGGAAAACATCTCTGTTCATTGTTCTCTGCGGCCTCCGTTCTACCAGGCCTTCACGTAATGCTGCAGATACAGGAAAACATCTTCTCTCACGCAAAATATAAAAGCTTCGTACGACATTAAAACCCGTACACACGCAAAAGGCAGAACATTACACGAGACTTCTAAATCGCCAACATGACACTACAGTCAGCGCAAAGTTGCCATTATTTAATCGCACGTTCAAACCAGCATAATCTCCGCCTTAAGAGGAGCAGAACTCTAGAACCGATTAACATGTGCAAAAAGGCATAGATTCTCACGCGGATGCAGGGGCTAATGAGAATATTTGCCTCTTGCAGACCACACTCTCTACTCATGAGGCTCTATGCCTATTGGTGGTAATACCGGGGTCTGGTCGGAGGACTGTAATGGGGAGTTTGGCTACGGGCAAGAACGACAACTCTGCGTGATGACGCAAACCAAAACCGGAAGTGGTAAGCGTGAGCGAATCCCATCATCCCACTCGGCTGGGGCAGACCGGCGGGGGTTTGTCTACAAACGTTTCATCCCTTGTAGAGTCTGAGTAAGCAAATCCTGTAGTCTCCAGCTTTTGAGAAACATGTAAAATGCATTATTAGTCCTGTCAACAAAAGGCAGAATTTCAAATGACAAAATGCGTACTGGTTCATGTTTTTTGGTATGTTTGTTTTTCCGGCTTACAGCTTCAAGCTACTAAATGGTTCATGGCTCTAATGAAGGGTTAGTGAAGCATGGCGTGTCACAGGGCTCTATTCTTGGTCCCCTTTTATTCTGCTTGTTCATAAATGATCTTCCTCTTACGATAAAAAAATAAAAGCGTTACATGTGATATGTTTGCAGATGATGCCGCTGTACACACGCCATATATGGATATATCAAACATCAATTAACGACGGCAAGACACACTGCAAGATATTGATGAATGGTGCAGTCATAATATTATGATACTAAACCCTGCAAAAACTGAAAGAATGGTAATTAGCACCCGCCAAAACACCAACTCGGCTCTCTCTCACTCAGTCTGTCCCTCCAAGGGGACAACACAATTTATTAATATTTCGGGTAAATACCCTTTGTCAAAATAGACAAACAAACAGAGAAATCAGCCGCTACTTATCTTCTTTCATAGAAGGGATGTGGCTTTGTCTAGAAACGTCACGACATCAGCTACTTTCTCCTCGTTTAAAGTTAGTCTCATCAAGTACTTGTTTTTGTCAGCAGCACCGCCGTGACTGTGCACACATGGAAAAATACTATTCTGATTAGATCATTAACTGCATGTATCCCAGTTTTTGATGACTCAGTTTTATTCAGTACAGTTTGTGTTTAGCCCACTATTCATATGACTGACTGACTTAAAGTCCTAAGCCGCGCAAGCGCGCGTGTGTGCATGTGTGTGTGTGTGTGTGTGTGTGTGTGTGTGTGTGTGTGTGTGTGTGTGTGTGTGTGCGCGCGTGTGTGTGTGTGTTTGAGTGTGTGTGTTTGTGTGTGTGTGTGTGTGTGTGTGTGTGTGTGTCCGTGCGTGCGTTCGTGCGTGCGTGCGTGTCCGTACATGTATATTAGAGACAGAGAGTGGCGTGCTGAAACGTGCATGCGTATGTATGCGTATTAGGTTGCGTCTCTTCTGATAATAGTAACTTAATTAAACCTCACTACATGTGATTATGCCCGACCAGTAAAGCTGGTAATTCCTATGTCACTTCCCTCTTACATTTTTCTACTCTTTTGGCTAGTATTTGTCAAGTAATTGTTTTTCCTGTTCAGTAGTAGAAAATGATTAGTGCGATAGTAATTAATCAATAGATTAGCAATGGCAAGTTCGAAAAATGGTTGTTATTACCAAAACTGGTACCGTTGTCATATAAAGGATCATTGATATAACAAATGTCGGATCAGACCCCACACGGTTTCCCGTATTTGAAATCACCTTCGTGGTGGCAAAAGACGTAAAACCAGAAATTGTAAACCACTAACAAGCACAAAATAATAGTCCCCTGGGCCATGCGTATCGACGGCTTATGTTAATCTTCTTGAAATCCGAAAAGAATTCGCTGTGCGAAATTTCAACAAATCCTGACATGCTCACGACTCCATTCCTGACAAAATCTAATGGCTGCCTGAAAACTAATAGCAAACACAACGTGTCTGAGTGTGCTTTGCTGGTCTGTGATTATGGACCTTACGGCTGAAAGCTGAAAGCCGTAAGATCCAGAATCACAGACCAGCACGCAAATAAATAATTCGCAAATGTTTGTGGCCGCTTAGTTCAATATTTGACGTTGAAAATTACGCTTTGACTCTGAACGGTTTTTGCAAGAATGGAGAAGAAAAAAAAAATGTGTGCAGGCCTACGATTTTGGATCTTACTGCTTTCAGCCGTAAGTTCCAAAATAACAGACCAGCGAATATATATTTTTTTAAAAACCCAGGAGGCCCGCTTCTTCTCAGACAGAAAACGTTTAAATTACGATGATGGGATTTGTTAAACACCCTGTCCAAACTTACACAAACACCCTGAAAAAATTGAGCACACCATTAAGATGTGGGTAATTGGGGAGAAGGGGAGCAGTGTGTGTGTGTGGGGGGGGAGAGAGAGAGAGAGAGAGAGAGAGAGAGAGAGAGAGAGAGAGAGAGAGAGAGAGAGAGAGAGAGAGAGAGAGAGATGTGAGGACGGGGGAGAGGGGGGAGAGAAGGGTGAAAAGGGAGGGGCGTGTAGAGGGAAGAATGGGTAGGGGGTAGGGGTAAGAAAGAGAGAAGAGTGAAATATTCAGTGTGTCTCCCCATTCGAAAGCCGCTCGCATCATTTAGCGAGTCATGCAATGGCGCGTGCTTGGAAACAGTTAGTAGCTGGCCAAACGCGATCATGAAATTTGTTCCGCACCGCAAAAGTTATCTATACAATCTTTAAAGATGCACATTCCTGCCTGAACAGTTTCACACAACGCTCAGAGCTTAGAGCAATTTTTAATTATTTTTTTGTTGTTGCAAAATTGCAAATTAAAATATGACATTACATTTCGGACTCTTATCTTTCATGTTCAGCACAGGTCGGCGTGCTGTACGTTCAATGTGTTTGTGAAATCTTTGTTCCTGCAACGACCAAAACTCACAACCTGCCGAAGGAGCATGAATACAAACTGGTCTCAGCAAGAGGCATAGATCCTCATGAGCCTCCGCAATTGCGAGGGCTCATGAGGATCTATGCCTCTTGCAGTTGGATCGCGTTGATGATGATGGTGTCTACTTTTAATGCACAACAAACCAAGGGGAATTACTCAGCGCTGGACAGACGAACAGTTAGATCCCCTGTCCCCGCCTATCAGGCACCCAATCGCCAGCCCACAGAGAAATACGCAGGTATAGAATAAGACGATCATTTGCATCTTCATCGCCAGCCCACAGAGAAATACGCAGGTATAGAATAAGACGATCATTTGCATCTTCTTTGAAGATGCAAATGATCGTCTTATTCTATACCTGCGTATTTCGCTGTGGGCTGGCGATTGGGTGCCTGATAGGCGGGGGCAGGGGATCTAACTGTTCGTCTGTCCAGCGCTGAGTAATTCCCCTTGGTTTGTTGTACAATTCTGCCAGCGCTAGCCTCACCTATCTGGTTTGTGAGTACTTTTAATGCGCATCCACTCTATGCTAGCAGCATGCTCAGGGCACAAGAAAAAAAAAAATGTTAAGGTGTTCGTGCGTACCTTTGGATTTTTCTTTGTTCTTCTTATCATCTAATTCCCATTTAGACCCCCCCCCCCTCCTTCCCCTTTTGCAGTAAATGTAATCAGGGACTATCAACTATCCTGCGGATATTTGAATAAGTCGTTCAGAGTTGTCATGGCTTCCACTGTGAGCTTGACGAACTGGCCTTGACAAGACGAAGGGCAGTGGCGTGACCAGGATGGACATGGAGATCCATCTCCCGTGTCAAATGTTTATGGTTTATGGAGATTCATCTTCATTCACTCTATCTCCATCAAATTTCATTTGTTCTTTTTTAAGCAAAAGAGTTAGGGTGAGGTGGTCTGTAAAAAAAAAAAAAAAGCTTCTTTAATCCTTTGCGTGTCGGTAGCGGTTTTTGTCGCGATGATTCCTGTCGGAATCATGCCGACAAAAACCGCTACCGACACGCTAAGGATAAAACATTCTGTAGATCCAATGACCCCCTTATCTAGACATGTCCATCAGCAAGAGGCTTTGATGCAGGGGCTCATGAGAATCTATGCCTATCGCAAATCGAGATTGGCCCCAGCTGTGATTAACAGGGGAATGCTGGGAATTAAGCGTATAACTGCAATGCTGGACACAAAATGTAAGAGTAAACTGTGATTTTAAATGACGTGTTGATAACATGATTTTTCGGCCACCTGTCAGGAAAACAATGTCTTGTCCTCCTCATATTGTCTTCCATTATTTAGAAAATAAATGTCATCCTTAGAATGTATGTAGTTTTTTGTTTTTAATTCCGATTTGACACCTCTCTTGATTACATTTTCAGTGCAATGAATGTGAAGACTGAAATTGAACCACACACTTGTATGGCATCCTCAAAAGAAAAAAAAAACCCAACAATAACAACAAAAACCCAACAACAACAAAAACCCAACAATAACAACAACAACCCATAATACAACAACAGTACAATCTTTGACCGGCTCAGTGCCGATTAAATTTGAACTCTACCCCACTGCAAGAGGCATAGATCCTCATGAGCCCCCGCAGTTGCGGGGGCTCATGACGATCTATGCCTCTTGCTGGCACAGCTTTGAGACCATGTTTCTGGGACATCTAGGGTTTCTGGTCTTGAATTAACAAAGCTTGCAGAAACACAGTCTGCGTCAGCTGGCACTCTACTGGTTAAAGGTTTCTTTCCTAAAAAAAAAATTTAAAAAAATAAGAAAAAAGACTCTGACAGCAAAGGTGACATGGCACCTGATATGAACTGAATCAGGTATTACCAGCGTGCAGTAAAACGATCCGCATTCTGCATTGTAATCAAATCAAAATCGATTCAAAAAGTGTCGAGTTTACTTTCACCTCTTTAGTTCCTCTTCAATTCCCTCTGCAGTACAGAAGATAGCCCTCTGGGAGAAAATAAAATCTACACGCTCTACGAAAATGAACATCTTTTTCTGTCTCCACAGTATTGACAAATTACAATTAAATCTCACCCAAGCTCTTTATAGCTCCCCCGAATCCATCTGCCAAGCAGACGACATCCCCATGGGAGAAAATTCAACACGCGATACGAAAAATGAGCACCTTTTTTCAGTATTTAACTGCAAGCAATTACGTCTCACCACAGCTTTAATACTTCCTCCCAGTCTAGCTGCAGTACAGGAGATATCCCACTGGGAGAAAAATCCATACGCAACACGCTGAACGAGTAACTTCTCAGAAAGCATAACGTCCTCGGGCCGATGTCGGCCGCAGTCGGCCCTCGCACGTCTGTGCGCGGACCAACTGAGCCCGACGTCGGCCTGATGACCTTGCGTGGCGCATCCGGTTTCACCTATCTCTTCACAGTATTAAGAGAGTGTAACGTAGTCTCCTTATAAATCCCCTTTAAGTAGCGCACTGGGTATACTCAGCTTTCTGTTCCTGATGGTCATACCAGGGTAAGCTCACACCTAAATCCCTTTGGCTTCTGGAGGAAAGTTATGATTTATTCAAAGGGAACACTGAACTTCGTGGTTACCACAGGCGTTTGATGACACACTGCATGAAAATTATGTCAAATACCTCTATCGTTATTGAAATAAATAAATAAATAAATAAGATTGATCGATTAATTGCTTGAATGAACGAACAAACGTACGGAACGAACGAAAAAACGAACGAACGAACGAACAAACGAACGAATGAATGAATGATGTAATCAAACAAGCAATCAATGAATCAATGAAAGGGTAATCAATGTACATCAATAAATCAATAAATTTTCAAATTTTCAATTTTTCTTTGATTCATCCTTTGCGTCTTCAGTACTCAACTGTCTCAACTCCATGTGTGCTGGTATGTGGCTTTGGACCATACGCCTGTAAGCCGTATGGTCCAAAATCACACACCAGCACACAATATCTGAATCAACGACTATGGTCCAGTGCGAGGCACGACAGATCCTGGTATGGATTGAAGTTAAATGCCTGTGGACGGACTAGTTACGCATTGAATGACGTACAGAGCAGAAATTCCTATTCATAAGCCTGACTTTTCAAAGATAGATAATGCACTAAGAAAGGCATACTGGACGGTGAACGCATCTCTGACAATTATTTTTTTTTGCCCCTAAAATTGAATGCATCTTTTGCCAGAGGTCAGCTTAGGCGCATCGGAAACACACCGCTGTTTCCGGTAGTCCGATATGGGGGCTTTAAGGGCTGGAAGTCGTGGTGCTGTGAATTAACTTAACCCCTTCCCTTTCAGGAAAATGTGAATGCCACCCAGCTGCAAGAGGCAAAGAACCTCATGAGGTTCTTTGCCTCTTGCTGGTCACAATTTATATCCATGTTCCTTGGATGGATAGGGCTGTCTGGTCTTGTTTTCGTCACATAGTTAATTTGCCTCCGTCCGCTGGCAGTTTAGGGGTTAAAATTAAAAGTGCATGCTAGCCTGTGTTTTTTCGTCTGATTTTGGACTTTACGGCATACAGCCGTTGACCTTTGAGGTCAAACTATTGAAAACTATTGTAAATCTGTTGGTGTTGACCCAAATATGAAACTATTCTGACGAGGACAAGAAATGCGACATTATTGTAATCACTGAAAACAGCCTCGTGTTTCCGTCGGTCCGATGATTTGAATGCTGTTGCATTTCTTTTGCTAGTCAGTATATATTCCAGCCTTGGAGACGAAGGCATTAGAAACCAAATGATGAACGGGGGAGAGCTGGAAGGAGAAGGGGTGGGGGGTGATTTGTTGGGAGGGGGGGGGGGGGAGGGGGGGGGAGGGGTGGTGAGGGCAGCCGGGGAAGGTGTAGGAGCCTGGATGACAGCGACTTGCCCTTTCTGGACTTGCGTGATCCACGAAACCCAGGCGACGCTACAGTACATTCTGTCTAAGGCGACACACGCATGCGCACACAGAGACCTAAAAAACTTCTTAATCCTGCGTTTTTAAGGCGACGCAAAGCGCTTGTCGATAGCCTGTCTCCACTGACACTTAAACTTCTGCCGATAAGCTGTGAGTTAAGTGTGCCGACATTTAAAGGCATGTATGCCAGACATGGCTGGCGAGGGGAGGTCAATACGTGAGAAAAGTGTTTTAACCCTTTGGTTGTCGATAGCGCTTTTTTGTCGAGGTGATTCCTGCAGGAATCACCTCGACAAAAAAAAAAAAAACCTATCGAAAAGCAAAGAGTATTAACGGTGTTTTCTTTTTCTTTCTTTCTATTTTTTTAAAAGAGAAGTTGGTGGGTGGTGTGTAAAAGCATTTCATTCTAGCATTAAGACGCACTAAGATCGGAGTTTAACGTCTCCTAACGCATCGAAGTGAAATCTAAATACGATTCGCAAAGGAAACGAATCAGCCAGTAAATAGCTGGCACCTTGACATACTGATGCAATGTCAATCTTACACACGCACTTGCATCTGTTCTCCTTAGTCTGAGGAGACCATGGGGTTTCATTCACGAGTACTATTTATTTTTTGGAGAGCGATCGCATTTTCAGCTGACATCTTAGTCCTCCAACCAGCCCCTCCTCACTACAAGAAGCACAGATCCACATAAGCCCTTGCAGATACAGGGGCTTGTGTGAATCTAAGCCTAACGCCAAAACAGTGCGGCTCTGGCTGTGCTACAATCTAAATTTATTTTTCTGCATCGTGTTTCAGCTATAACGTCTTCACCTTTATTCAGCTCCATTTAGCTGCAAGAGACATAGATTCACATGAGCCCCTGCAGTTGCAGGGCTCATGTGAATCTATGCCCCTTGACGACCAATTTATATTCCAGCTCTTCTTCAAATATAGCTGGGTGGGATTTTTTTCGGGGTCGCATTTCAACTAACGTCTTCTTAGCCTTCCACCCATGTGCGTGGCCAGTTCCCGCTACTCTCGAGTCCCGCACGCCTTAATGTCCTTCTTATGTCCCCTTTCCGGCTCTCCATCGATTGAGGAGGAAATATAGGAAACTTGCCCTTCCCTCCAAGCGTATCACTGTCGCACTGTATTAGTAGTCAAACGAACTGTTTGTAAGAAAAACAAGTTACACGTAAGGCAGTTTACCAATTTCGGTAGCATTATCAAAGAATGCAAAATTGTGGCAAATGGATTACCACTGAGTCTACTAATGTTAATGACCGACCCAAAAACAAACAAACAAACAAAAAACAGACAGCAAAGCAGCCGAGTAACCAAGCAAGCAAGCATGCAACCATAAACCAACCAAAAGATATCTTGTTCCAGGGTGTAAGAACAAGCTGGGGATGAGTGTGCAACGGGGAAGGTCTGAGAAGGAAGTGGGGACACGTGTAAGCAGCGCTGGCTTTTCGCCAGCAGTGACATTTTCGAACTTGGATCTGTGAAAGCCCACGGGGTCATCCAAGATCCTATGCATGATCTACGAGATTCGTAACGTGCTCCTTCAGATCTGCAAGAGGCATAGATGCTCATGAGAATCTGCTGCAAGCAGGGGCTCATGAACATCTATGCCTCTTGTAGATCTAAACTGGTATTAACCGTTCCTCAGATCCAAACCTTAACCCATCCGCTGGCAGTGATCAGGATTTGAGCGTCTGAAACCGCTGCACACTGACCAACTTTCGCGTGAAAAAAATAAATAGGACAAAAAGAACACAGAACTAACACGAGACATAAATCCTCCTGAGTCCCCGCGACTGCGGGAGCTCATGATGGTTTATGTCCCTTTCGCCCCGTGGCAAAAGATACATAATGATTCCTTAAAGCATTCTGAGTCAGACATCATCTAAAAAAAAGTTAAGGCACAGTGAAAACTTTCTTTAAGGCTAGGGCTCTGTACCATTGAATTAACAAAGATTTTAGAAATACATGCTGTGTACCAGTGAAGGGGTAGAAGATGTACAACTTTAAGATACTCAACACTCAACACCTAAAGGTGCCAAGCTATTCTGGCACCACCCTTGAACTATCATGGTCGATCTGTCTCCTGCGCTGAAATGCAATCTTTAGAGGAGGACTCCCTGACACGGCCGTTTCGAGCTTCGGGTTCAATGTGACCGGTGCAGGACTGTTTAAGAAGCAACCACACGATGACAGAGATCATGAATGATGATGAATGTGAAATTTAAGCGGCAGTGTGGGATAAGCAGAGATCGACTCTACGTTTAAGTGGAGTGTCTCGTATCTAGATTAGTGTGTGTGTGTGTGTGTGTGTGTGTGTGTACTGTGTGTGTGTGTGTGTGTGTGTGTGTGTGTGTGCGTTTATGTGTGTGTACGTGTGTGTATGTATGTGTGTGTGTGTGCGTGTGAATGTGTGTATGTGTGTGTGCGTGTGTGTGTGTATGTGTGTGTGCGTGTATGTGTGCGTGTGTGTGTGTGCGTGTGTATGTATGCATGTGTGTGCGTGTGTGTGTGTGTCTGTGTGTGTGTGTGCTCGCGCGAGTTTGTGCGTGTGCGCTTGTGCATGTGCGTGAGAGAGATGATGATGAAACGTTTTTATTCAGGATAAAAAGTTTTAGGCATAGCAATGCCTATCTTCCAAACTGTCCTGCTACTCTACACATATAAAAATACATCAGACCATACAGCAAAAGATAAAACATATATAAGTAAAAAGAACCCATCCCCTCCCCCCCCCCCCCCCCCCACCATCAGAAAAAAATATAATAATAAAAAATAAAATACAAAAAGAATTAAAACTAATATATATATATATACTTTTTATATGTTTTACTTATATATGTTTTATATATATTGGTATGAACCTGACATGTTAATGCAGACAGTCAAACTATGACATAATCTGCAGCAAACTGCTGTGGTGGAGCAACATACTAAGCGGAAAGATAGAACATTCACATCGACAACAGATATTTATGGACGCGAACTTTGAAATAGACTTTAAATGAGAGGGCAAATTATTCCATGACTTAGCACCAGAAAATGATATGCTAGATTTGAAGATGTCGATTCTCGATTTTGGGAGATGGAGTAAGCTGTTCCTTGTGCTTTCTCTATTCGTGTGGGAAAACAGCTCACGGAGATAGGGAGGGGCGGCATCGTTTAGAGGGAGATAGAGAGTGTGTGTGTGTGTGTGTGTGTCTGTGTGCGGGTGCGTGCGTGCGTGCGTGCGTGCGTGTGCGCGTGCGTCTGCTAGCTTGTGTGCGTACGTGCGTATATGTATGAGTGTATTGGGAAGGGAGAGTGTTCATCAGCGAATATTTATTTTTCAACGGAAATGCTTTAAACTAAATGGACGAAGAGAAAGAGAGAGCAAGACAAGAATGTGTGTGTTTGTGTGTGTGTGTGTGTGTGTGTGTGTGTGTGAGAGAGAGAGAGAGAGAGAGAGAGAGAGAGAGAGAGAGAGAGAGAGAGAGAGAGAGAGAGAGAGAGAGAGAGAGAGAGAGAGAGAGAGAGGCAACGTCAGCAAAATGATGGAGAGAAACAAATTACATTCCTACTGCGCCCAAACCAAAATCACTATTACAAAATCCTTCCTACCAGGCCGCTTAGCAAAAGGTTTTTGGGCCGACGCCGGTCGCAGTGGGCCCGCACACGTCAGTGCGCGGGCCCACAGCGACCGGCGTCAGCCCGAGGACTTTTTGCTTACCGAGGTACACTTTTCCGCTTTGTCGTTCATCATAAAACAGTAAGATTCCTCCAGGGGAAGGTGTGGGTGGGAATGGTTGAAGAATACACGTGAAACCGACAGAGGGTGGGTGGAGGTTGGGGTGGTATATACCACCACCCCTACCCCAGCCCTTTTCTGTTTAAGATTGTTTGGATAGTTCGGGTTTAACGTCCACAGCACCGAGGTGATCATGGAGAGCCCTGACGGGCGGGTTATGGGGGGACAGGGAAATCTATTGCCTATGAAGTACGACCTGAACACTGATCAACTCAGGCGCACTCTAACTGTGCCACTTTGATTTACCAGGACCTTTCAACGGACATGCTATTGAACAAATCCGTTTTTTTTCCCCTGGATTTCCGTTTTACAGACTTACTGAAAGCTAAAACGAATAACAGCTGAACGCGACATTGTCGACTTTTGTGACTCACGTGACAAAAAGCGTGCATGTGGGTGATTTTTCCAGATTATCGTCTAGTACCGTCGAGACATGTAAGAGTACTGGTGTTTTTTTTTTTTTTCTCATTTTGGTCGAAAATGGAAATTTTAAAAGTTCAGTGTCGAGAAAAAAATTTGAACACTAACCATCTGCAAGAGGTATAGATCCTCATGAGCCCCCGCAGTTGCGGGGGCTCATGAGGATCTATGCCTCTTGCTGACACCACTTGGAATCCCTGTTCCTGGGACATCTAGGGTTGTTTGGTCTTGAATTAACTCATTCTACCCCAACACCGAAATCCCCAAATGTTGCCGTTGTCCTCTGAAGACTGCATTGCAGTGCAGGACACAGATCGACCATGATAGTTCAAGGGTGATGCCAGAATAGCTTGGCGCCCATAGGCGCCAAGCTATTCTGGCATCACCCTTGAACTGCCATGGCCGATCCTTTTCTTGCTGTGGTGTGTCTGGGGTAGAATGGGTTAACGAAGATTGCAGACACACAATCTGCGTCAGCTGGCACTGAATTATGTGCAAAGTGAGCTGACCCGTCATTTGGACCCATACTGCCCAAGGCTTTTAAGGTCGTAAATCACAGCCCAGCACACACATAATCTACCACAATGGTGTTGGGATATTTATTTTCCACCCACAAAAAATCATAGTGATTAGCAAGACATTTTTCTTCGTTTAAAACAAAAAAATCATGATGGCTTCAGTCCTAACAATTTTGCTGTTATATCACAACAGCCAGTATGTCAGGTTTTGTTGTTTGTTGTTTGTTGTTGTTGGTGGTGGTGTTTTTGTTGTTGTTGTTGTTTGTTTTTGTTTGTTTGGTTTTTTTTTTGGGGGGGGAGGGGGGAGGGGGAGGGGAGTGCGGGGTGGGGGGGGGGGGGGTTCAGAAAAACAAGATTTTCATTGTTATACACTACGAATCTCGCTGTTCTTTTGAAAACAATTTTTAGCATACTGGCTATTGCCACATTGACGGCAGAACTACGCTAATTATTTTCGTGAGTCGTGGCTAAAACAAGCAAAGTCGTGACAGAAGTGAAGCCGTGACTGCATATATATTGGAAATACTCTCTCTCTCTCTCTCTCCTCTCTCTCTCTCTCTCTCTCTCTCTCTCTCTCTCTCTCTCTCTCTCTCTCTCTCTCTCTCTCTCTCTCTCTCTCTCTTGCGTGCGTCTTTTTTCCAACTTCTTATAAGTTAAATATGTGCACATGTACGTGTGCATGTGCATGTACAAAAGTGCGCATGTGCACGAGTACATGTATATGTGTGTCTGTGTGCGTGTGTGTGTGCGTGTGTAAGACCTTATTTTTTAGTTAGTTTTTTTGTTTGGTTGGTGTTCCTTTTACTTCTTTTTTTTCTAAAGTAGCTTAGCAAGGACAGATTGTAAGAAAGGCGGCTTGCGCGCCTAATATCTCAATCATTGGAAAATAAAATAAAATTTCGATCGTTCGTTCGTTCGTTCTCTGTCTGTCTGTCTGTCTGTCTGTCTGTCTGTCTGTCTGTCTGTCTGTCTGTCTGTCTGTCTGTCTGTCTGTCTGTCTGTCTGTCTGTCTGTCTGTCTGTCTCTCTCTCTCTCTCTCTCTCTCTCTCTCTCTCTCTCTCTCTCTCTCTCTCTCTCTCTCTCTCTCTCTCTCTCTCTCTTGCGTTAAATATTTTTGGTTGTCTTGAAAATATTTCATGTTGCAGTATGTTAGCAACGTCAAGTTTGAAAAATGACGTAATTTGTATCTGTCAAAACTCAGTCTGCCGTTGTGTAGTAACGTTTCATCATCATCATCACCATCATCATCATCACCATCATCCTCTCTCTCTCTCTTAGTCTCTCTCTAAAGCAGTGTGTGTGCTTGTGTTTGTTTGTGCGTGTGGGTGTATGTGTGAGCGGCGCGCGTGCGTGCGTGTGTGCATGTGTGTGTGATGAGTATTATTATTTTTTCTGTATATAATGATGCTATTGGGTTTTGTATGTACACATATATTTTATAATTTCCCTTCTTTTTTATCCTGTAGATGTTAGCAACGGCAAGTTTGTAAAATGACGATTTGTTTTCTGTCAAAACTTTTTACCGTTGAAAAATAAAGTTTCATCATCATCATCATCATCTCTTAGTCTCTCTCTCTCTCTCTCTCTCCTCTCTCTCTCTCTCTCATCTCTCTCTCTCTCTCTCTCTCTCTCTCTCTCTCTCTCTCTCCTCTCTCTCTCTCTCTCTCTCTCTCTCTCTCTCTCTCTCAACTTGTCCTCTCTACTACCAGCACCCCCTCGAGAAATGCGGGGGTGCAAATGTGTTAAGGTTAGGTAATCCTTCCTTAACTTCTTTTTTTTAAAGCGAAGAAAAGGGGGTATTCGGTAAATTAATGGGAAACCGGAGACTCCTTTTGATGTAAGCCAAGAGATTTTGGAGCCTTAGTTTGCCATTTCACGACTCGCAAAATTAAACACCCCAATACCTCCTCGGACTGAGAATAGTGGATGCAAATGTGTGCAGGTCTGTGATTTTGGACCTTACGGCTAAAAGCCGTAAGGTCCAAAATCACAGACCTGCACACAAATTAATGTCAACGACATGAGGCACAGACCACTGTGAGTCAATATTTCACGGCAGATAACGAGGGCCTAATGTTTTCTGGCAGCAGAATGTTTCATATGTTGTAAACTAGTATGAACAGACACTAAACTTCGGATATAAAAAATGGCCAGGGGACACAACCTTTCTTGTTCCCATAGCCAAGATTGGTTATGAGCGAAGTAATGTACATAGAAAGCATGCTGGCGGGACTTCTCAAAAAAGCGTTGCTAAATATGCTACTTTCGTTATACCCAACCTTACTAACAGCGAAGTAGACTATTATATGCAGGCAAGCAAGCTAGAGGCACAGACCCCAAACCGGAAGGCCACATGAGCATCTGCAGTAATGTACATAGCATATGAAAGCATGCTGGTGGGACTTCTGAAAAAGCATTTGCTAAATATGCTACTTTCGTTATACCCCACCTTACTAACAGCGAAGTAGACTATTATAATTATGCAGGCAAGCAAGCTAGAGGCACAGACCCCCAAACCGGAAGGCCACATGAGCATCTGTGGCATTTTGCATATAAGTTAACTCATTCGAGACGTGCCGCCTCCGGATACGCGGCATAAGCCGCGTATCCGGAGCGGCACGTCTCGAATGAGTGATGGTTTCGTGATTTGAACAATGTAGGCCAATCTAGGACTTGGAAATCATTAGGACTTAACAGATGTAACAAAGCGCGCACAAGACAACGAAATTCCTAACATAGAAAGAAAGACGCATAGGAAGGACAATTACGACGAAATAACTGGGAGGTGGGAGGCGGTAGGCGGGAGGGATACTTGTCTTTTCTCAGCGTGTTTAATTATTAAGCCAATGGCCAGCACATTAATTTTTTTTAAAACTTTTAATTTAAGTATGCGATGGGCTGTGTTTTTAGACCTTATAACAACAACAACAACAACAACAACAAAAGAAAAAAAAAAAAAAAAAAAGGAAGCATCAAGAACCAAAGATATCCGTGTAAGTCCCCGGATCTTGCGAGATTACATAATCATTACTGAATGATGTCCCTCGCGGATATGACGCGTTCGCAGAGAGAAGCTTATTCCAATCCGACCGCGTCGAGTTTCTTTGAATACGACAATGTAAATAGAACGCGAACACGAATGGAGAATAAGATGCATTGCACAAACAAAACACAGAGCTAACTCGAACCAGCAAGAGGCACAGATTCTCATGAGCCCCGGCTCCCAGCGGGGGCTCATGAGGATCCGTGCCTTTTGCACATGTTGGGGACACGGTGGGTAATCGAGAATAAGATGCATTCGGTACAAGCATAACATAGAGTTGACTGGCGCCAGCAAGGGACATTCAAGAAAAAAAAAATATAGGAAAAGAAGTATCACCACTCAACTGCAAGAGGTTTAGATTCTCATGAGCCCCAGCACCCTGCCGGGGCTCATGAGGATCTATGCCTCGTGCAGATTTTTTTTCCCGTCGAGCTTTAGGTACAGAGCTTATCCACCGCGGAGACGGTTGGAAGGGGAGAGAACAGGTGGAGAAAATATTGAATTTATTCTTTGCTTCGGATTCGGCTTGTGTGCGTGATCTCATTTGAATTCAACACTTATCAATTCCGACATGCGGAAAACAGGTTTCTTGTTGAATTACGAAATGTAATGTGTTGCGAAACGCGTGGGTTTTTTTCCTCTCTCAGTTCTATTGGCTGTGAAGCATTCGCCTAGACGCAAAACAGGACCAACAAAAATGGTATCGAGAAACATATTAACCGAGACACAAATAATGGAATGAGTCCGTGCAGTTAGCGGAATGCCACGATCGCCTAATGCTTCTACTGATCTCAGAGTATGGGGTTTATATTGTGTAACCCCCTCAATTGCGTATGCAGCCACCGATACTGTTAACCCTTTGGGTGTCGGTAGCGATTTTGGTCGAGGTGATTCCGTCAAACAGTCATAGTCCAAAATTCCAAAAGTTCGACATTAGGGTTCAGTGTGTTAAGAAAGCTACTTGTAAATGTACTTATACGTGTGTTCAAGCATCAAAGCGAACGAACACACACACAGACACATACGCAAGCACGCACACACACACACATACACACACACACACACACACACACACGCAAGCACGCACGCACGCACACACACACACACACACACACACACACGTACGCACTCACACAAACACACACACACACACACGAACTCACACACACAAGAACACACACACACACACACACACACACACACACGCACGCACGCACACACTCACACTCACACATACACACACGCACACATACACGAACACACACACACACAAACGCACACACACACACGCACACACACACACACACACACACACACACACACGCACGCACACACACACACACACACACACACACACACACACACGCACACATTCACCGCCTCATACTAAATCTCTCCTCATCCATATACCATTATGATGAGCCATCAACTTCGAAACACTACCTACATCAACTCCTATATCAATAATCCCCCCCCCCCTCTCCCCCATCCAACACACTCACTCATCAGACACCTCTGTAATGAAAAACGTCTTGGTAAAAATACAAAAACCCCACATCAAGCGAGCTGTCTGTATCTTTTTAGTCTCATCACTCTTTGATCTGACAACTTTACCTCCCGGTCTGATCGATACCGGTCTGCTCCTCCCTAGTTAAACGCCGCTAATTATTGAAAATGTCTAGACAAGCCAGTGTGTTGTTTAAACCCGATCATTCGAGACGTGCCGCGTCCGGATACGCGGCGTAAGCCGCGTATCCGGATGCGGCACGTCTCGAATGAGTTAGTATAATATCATATTAATTGCAGTAATAGTAATTGTAAATATGCGTGTGGTATGCAGTTACATGATGGTAACTTAATAGACAGAGTCAGTTTCAGACGGGCTTGCAACTTTAAGAAGTTCCTGCGAATATATGTGTGTTTGCAGATTACAGTGTTTTTCGAAGTACAGTAGAGCCTGTTTCGATTAACCACAATGTTTTTGGGGGCGAGAAAAATGTGGACTTAACAGACAGGCGTTTTCTCAAGAGAAGCCTTGAAAAGCGAAAAGCGTCAACTGCCATTATAGTCTATCAATTAGGTTAGCTGTAGCCACCTCAATGGAGGTCTTTAACTCATTCAAGGCGTCCGCATCAATAGCCGCCGGCGGCAAAGTTATAGACACTTCCGTAGCTATTGATGCGGTGCGCCCTGAATGAGTTAATGACAGGTGATCTCTCATAAAGGGGGTCGCTCAGAGCAGGTGCTGCTGTGTCATTTATTTTGATGTGGTTTAACCGTTGTAAAAATGACGGCTTTATCTTGCTATAAAAAATCACCGTCACTGAAATATTTTTACTTTTTATCAAACAAAGGGCGTTCAGATGTTTACAGATAGCAAAAGCATGTTTTAACCCCTTGACTGCTAATGACGATACCGTTCGGCGGAAAAGACGCGTACACGCGTCTTTTCCGCCGAACGGTACCGTCAGTAGCAGTCAGGGGGTTAAACACATTTATTTTTAAAAAAAACAGACAAACATCACCTGTGTGGTAATAAAAGACAGGGAAAGCTGTCTTCAAATTTGCAACGATCATCAGTTTTTCGCAACTTTACGCTCCTGGTGAAAAAAAAAATCGTGTTCGCTGTCTAGTAACAGTTCTGTGTTTACGTTCGGCTTCATTTTCCCGGCAGTGGCCAAACAAAACATGGTCTGTAAAAACAAGAAGTACCAGCGTCAAACCCTTCCAGAATCCCTTTTTTTTTTCCAGTTCGCCCCACAAGTTCTAATTCCAAGACACACTCTTTTCATTACAAGAAGCAAGTTGAAATTGCAAAAAAAAAAAAAAAAATCAACAAAATCATACTTATAACCATTTCTGCTATCTCCTTGTCTATTTTCATCATTATCAGAGTCACTGGGGGCAGTGTGTCAGTTCCGTTCAGTTCCCTCAAAATGGGATCTCTGCGCTCGAAAAGGCCCATACGCGCTCCCTCTCGATATCATCGAAGCATTGCCTTGTTTTACTCAGCCCCTATCTCGCCTCCCCCGCTACCAGCAACACCCCCCTCACCCCCCCCCCCCCCCATCCTCCCCCGCCCCTCCCCCCCCCCCCCGCCCCAGCCCTATCCCCTCGTCATCTACAGCACGCCTATATAATAAATCGCCTTTCCAGCAAATACCAAAATTGTTTACAAGATTAATTGGATAGAGAGAGAGAGAGAGAGAGAGAGAGAGAGAGAGAGAGAGAGAGAGAGAGAGAGAGAGAGAGAGAGAGAGAGAGAGAGAGAGAGAGAGAGAGAGAGAGAGCACAATAGCATTGCATTCACCATGATGAAGCTTAGACAGGACTGATACATTCCAGGTATAAACTGAAAACGGACTGGAGATGACAGACGAAAGAAACGCCAGCCGTAGGTCCAAATCACTGACCAGCACACACTGACGCCACCTTCTATAAGAAGGCCGAAAATACAGAGCAAAACAATAGAACGATATGCTGAGGCTTCAGAAATATGACAGGTACGGATGAAAATGGCGCTCAGATAAAAGAAACAAGCGTACCACCTAAGAGTGGAACGAAGGCAGCCAGTAGAACAATAGAATGCTGTGAGGAATCTCCGAAAATATGCATTCCATGCATGAACGTAAAACCGCACATGAAAGTAACAAACACGTACCCCCTTCTGGGGGATAGAATTGGAGGTACCGTAAACTACCCATCCGCAATAACTTGTGGCATCTTCCGTAGGATTCAAGGTAACGTAAACTGACTACCTCAGCACAATGGATGTTGGCATGCCGCTTCTAACAAACCGCTCATCCAATAATTTTATCTGTAAGAGACATAGATTCGCATAAGCCCCTGCTGTCGCAGGGACCCATGTGAATCTATGCCTCTTGCTGACCCAAATCAGGTTCATCTACTGAGGTAAACAAGGGGGGGGGGGGGGGGGGGGGCGGCCGAAATGCATCACTGCAAGCTGATGGGTTTCGCAAATACTACGTGCCTTTTATGTGATCTGGGCTGTGATTTTGGACATAAACAAACATTTAATCAATTTAATCCTAAGGCCAAATTTTAGAGGTGTCACTTAACAACTATGTGTCTATTCCATGAGATGGACCATGATAATTCAAAGGTGATGCCAGATTAGCTTGGCCACTGATGGTGCCAAGCTAATCTGGCACAACGCTTGAATTATTATGGTACATAGTTGATCTTCTTTAATGCACCTTGGCTAAATGGGTTAAGATACACAACCTACGGCCAGTGGTCATGGCAATGACGAAGTAAATTAGGCACTACCATGGGGCTGTAACTCATGAGGTTGTTGCGGCGTCTCTCGCGGTTCGTCAGTTGTGGAAGTTGAAATAGGCACAACCTGTCTATTCTACTCTCCAGGGCTTATTCAATCTGTCGACACGTGGCTGACGTAATTTAGAACGTAAATTGTTTGCGTCACCACGACACCACGGAGACACCAAAAGTCTGGGGATCCGTCCCGCAGGGATAAAGTTTGCTTTGTCTCCTTCCTCTTTCCTGGGGCGTTTCTAATTGTTTAGGTGTCATTTGCATACAGAGGTCTACAAGTGTATTTTTTCTCAAGTGTATATGTGTATGTGTGTGTGTGTGTGTGTGTGTGTGTGTGTGTGTGTGTGTGTGTGCACGCGCGCACACACACACACACACGCACACACACACACACACACACACACACACACACACACACACACACACACGCTGTGAATACCAGCGGAATTTCGTGTGAACAGAAATCAATCGATGTCGAAATCTGAACATTTAACTTTTTTATATTTTTCGTAGACAAATTATTCAGTCCCACAGTCACGATAGTTTTGCAGTAGTGCCAAGAAGTCTATTTAATCAGGCACCACCCATCAACAAAACGTGAGGGGTCGCCAGTGGACGCTGACTGTATTCCTGAAATCTTTCTTAGTTGTACGCACAAGAGCTTTCGCCGTCCAATGAGCAGTGATACATAGTGGTCCCAGTGTGCAAAAGGCCTCGGGCCGACGTCGGTCGCTGATGGCCGCGCACGGCCGTGCGCGGGCCATCAGCGACCGACGTCGGCCCGATGGAGGTGCAGACCCGCATGAGCATCAGCGACCGCACTTGGCAGTGATGATCGCATCGTCCCTTGTTCATCACAGTTGGCGATTGGAAATGGAAGAGTCCCCGAGTCCCCGTACAAGCTTCCACTTCTTTCAGGTCTCGGTTGGTTTCATTTCCAGATTTATAATTATAACCGGCAGAAAATTTTCTAATATTATTATGGTACTGCCCTTTATCACAGACTGCGATTGGACATTCAGAGTGACAATCCTACAGGCGTCCTCGTCTTCTATGACACGGTTTGCTTTATTTTCCTGAGTAGTCAATACATCCAGAACTTTCTCTGGTCCATTATTACCCTTGAGCTACTCTCTCCATTATTACCCTAGAGCTGCTCTGTCACTCACAGTTGTCGACTAGACATGAAAGAGTTCTATAGGGTACCCTTTCTTTCACGACACGGTTGGTTTCACTTGCACGTACGTAATATGCGGCAAGAACATTCTCTGATCAAGTAGAAAAACACACCTACGAAGACAGAAACAACATTACAGAGAGAGAGAGAGAGAGAGAGAGAGAGAGAGAGAGAGAGAGAGAGAGAGAGAGAGAGAGAGAGAGAGAGAGAGAGAGAGAGAGAGAGAGAGAGAGAGAGAGACCATGCATATTATGTACGGTGTGCTGATCTGTGAGTCTGGGCATTACGGCTTCAGGCCGTAAGGTCCAGGATCACAGACCAGCACACGCGCATGCTATTCTTCCTTATGCAATGTTGTGTCTGTCGGCAGTAATGTCCAAAATCACAGACAAGCACACAAATGCATAACCTGTCTGCCACAGGCTCCGGCACGCAGAAAACAATCCAGACGAAATCTAGTATGAAAACTCACAAAACTGCAAGTGTGCATAGATCCTCATGAGCCCCCCCCAACTTCGGGGGCTCATGAGGATCTATGCCTCTTGCCGACCCCCATTCTTAGTCCAGTGTTTTTCAAGGCCGGGGGCGCTGAGCGTCTGGTGTGTGTTAAGTCAATGACGCAATGTTCGCCATGCCAAGTAATTCTGCCTTGAGTGCATGTATCACAATCAACAACCACGTGTATGTCACTACATGCATGTCTACAATGCAAACCTGCGAAGAAGACACCGTCTCTGAGAGAGAGAGAGAGAGAGAGAGAGAGAGAGAGAGAGAGAGAGAGAGAGAGAGAGAGAGAGAGAGAGAGAGAGAGAGAGGGAGAGAGAGAGAGAGAGAGAGAGAGAGAGAGAGAGAGAGAGAGAGAGAGAGCTGCTGCTGCTGTTGATGATGATGATGACGATGAATTATTTTATTGTAGGATAACGCTATTAATCAATCCGGTGTCTGTTGTACGAGCTTTTCAGTGTGCATAAAAAGGCATGAATAATGAATAGACTACAAACGAGACAGAGAGAGAGAGAGAGAGAGAGAGAGAGAGAGAGAGAGAGAGAGAGAGAGAGAGAGAGAGGAGAGAGAGAGAGAGAGAGAGAGTTCCTCCTGGGAGGAGAAAACCAGTTTCCTTGAAACAAATTTTGTTCCATTTTTGCATGAGTAGCACTATTACCGCCAAGCAAAAGTTATCGGGCAGACGTCTGCCGCAGGTTGGTCCGCGCACAGTAGTGCGCGGGCCAACAGCGGCCAAAGTCGGCCCGCAGAGAGAGAGAGCCTGCACTGCTTGTGAAAAAAATAAAAAATAAACAGAATATTGAATGTATGTCGCCAGCCGGTCCAATACGCTAAATAAACTTACGACATGGGGCCTAAAAAGAAGCTAAGACCATTTAGCAACACACATCCAATATCAAGAGCTACAGTCAGCGCAGGCAGTAGGGAGAGTTTAAAAAAAGAATATACAGATGAATGGACCAAGGGTAGACAGAAACACATGCCCCAGAATAGAGGGGAAAACCTACCCTGACCAGGGTGACCCTGGGAACTAAAAAGTAGTTAACCCCACCCAAGTCCCCCAGGGCAGACGCTGGTGGGGGTGGGGGGGGGAGAGAGAGAGAGAGAGAGAGAGAGAGAGAGAGAGAGAGAGAGAGAGAGAGAGAGAGAGAGAGAGAGAGACTGAGAGAGAGAGAGAGAGAGAGAGAGAGAGAGAGAGAGAGAGAGAGAGAGAGAGAGAGAGAGGAGATTCCTCGCCAGCCAATCCCCCATCCCTCTTTTGGTTGAACACCCAGCAACCTGTTTTCTTACCCTCCTTCTTTTTGTCCTCTTCCCCCCTCCCTTTCCACGCCCCACCCCACCCTAATGAGCGATGACGGGTGTTGGGAATATTGTGCTAATTACGAGGAAATTCCTCCGTAAGACTGTCTGGCAGGAAGAGGGGAGTTTACCGGTTCAGTGTGTCAACCGCTCACGTGCGAAATGCTCCACAAACAGATGTGAATAAGCAAAGGGCTGTTCGGTGGAGGGTCCCACCCTCTACAAGAAGCATATATCCTCAAGAACCCCTGTAGTCGCATGAGGTCATGAGGATCCATGCCTCTTGCGCGAGAATGATTAACCCCCTCATTTCCAAGAAAAGCTGAGCATATCGACTGCAAGAGGTATAGATACTCATGAGTCCCCCGCAAATGCGGGGACTCATGAGGATCTATGTCTCTTGCTGACACCACTTTGTATCCATGTTCCTTGGACGCTAGAGCTCTCTTCTTAACAACGATTTCAGAAACACAGTCTGCGTCCACTAGCATCAAAGGAGTTACTATATTTACTACTTTAACACGTGTGTTCAATTTAGAAGAATGGTCTGTTTGTTCATAGGTACGGAACAAACACAACCATCCTTCCACAAACTTCAACGAAAAATAGTTATGCGATTTGGACTTGATATCTTTGAAAATCTGGAAGGCGATTTCAAGAACAGGGCACCGAACAGTTTCTGAACGAAAAGTCCCCGGTTTACCCATCTAGATTCCAACAACGAAAGCAAAGAACGCAGAACATAAGGCGTCGTGCGGTCACCCACTTCTTTCTATCAATGCCTAACCCGATCAACATCAGCGTTTCCAGTCGAAATGAGAAGGTTGTACGGTTCCTTCATGGTGCAAAACCAACGTACATACGCTCTCCTCGACGATGGAAGAAAGCAGATACGTGTCGGTATGCCACGGAAAGTGGCGGGTGTAATGACAAGCCAAGAAACAAATGCATTGTCCGCCGCCGTGCTTAAAAACAAGCGTAGCCTATTAGTAGATCACTGGTGTGTCTAGGAACCGGGCAGGTGCCGCTCGGTACAAAAATTAAAAAAAAAATATATATATATATTGCTGAGGGGGACACAGAGTGCAAAAATACGTTTAGCTTAGTTTAGTTATAATTATGGGTTTAACGCCGAGCAGGCAACTAAGGCCATCTCACGGCGGGCAAAAATACGTGTATGTGACACAGTTACTTAATCAGAAAGAAAGAAGAAAGACACATTACTACACCCACCACTGGGACAGCAGTCAGGGAAATGGATCGAACATGAAAAGTTCAAGGGTAGTGCCAGATTAGCTTGGCGCCTAAAGGCGCCAAGCTAATCTGGCACTACCCTTGAACTGTCAAAGGGGGGGGGGGGGTCGATCTCAAACTGCCGGTACATAGTCTTTATACAAGCCTACATAAGTTGCAAAGTCATTAACACTTTCCCTGGCGAGAAAAACTAAAAACAATCCAACTGCAAGAGGCTTAGAGCCCCATGAGCCACCGCAGTTGCGGGGGCTCATGAGGATCTATGCCTCTTGCTGATACGGCTTTTGTATCCACGTTCCTTGGACGGCTGGGCTATTTGGCGTACAATGAACAAGGATTTCAGCAACACAATTTGTGTCAACCGGTAATGAAAGGCTTAAGTGTGAAGGTTAGTTAGTTATCTGGCGACTATGGCCATCTCACAGCGGCTTAACTCAATTGCTTATGCCGCTTATCCGGAGGCGGCACGTCTCGAATGAGTTAACCGTAAAGGCGTTGACTGGCCTAATATTTCACAATTAGCGGTTATAGTAGCTCCACAGAAGGGTCTGATCATCTCGATCTAAAATGGAAACTGAGAAAACGAATAAATCTTTACCAGTGGTTAAAGCAGCTAACAGAGAGGATCTAATCCCAAAAAAATGAAAAAAGACAAAACAAACAAGCATTTCTAGTAGTTAAAAAAAGTGAAGCCTACAAAATTATAAGGTCACTATTGTGTATGTGAGCTAAGCTCGTGACACTAGTGCATCAAATATGTGGTTGATGAGAAACATAGAATGCAAAAAGACGCAAAACTTGATGCATCCTAAACCAGACAGAAATAAAGAAATAAAAGTATAGTAAGGTATATTAACTAACCTAAATCTTGCACATTCAGATGTCACAATAGCTCAAGAAAAGTTATCCGAGAAGGAACGGGAAAAAAATCAGTTAAAATAATGTTTTAAGCCACTTAAATCAACTCATTGCACCCCAGACACACCACAGCAAGATAAGGATCGACCATGATAGTTCAAGGGTGATGCCAGAATAGCTTGGCGCCTATGGGCGCCAAGCTATTCTGACATCACCCTTGAACTATCATTGTCGATCTATGTCCTGCACTGCAATGCAGACTTCAGATGACAACGGCAAAATTTGGGGATTTCGGTGTTGGGCGCCAAGCTATTCTGGCACCACCCTTGAACTATCATGAGTTAAAAAGCAACAGCAACAAAACCTAAGGAAATAAATAAAACCATTTGCAGTAGTGTGGGCCATGGGGAAAAATTGCCGTAAAGGCAAAAGGGAATAAGTCTACTTCTTGTGAAAAGCAAGATTTCACAAAAGTGGACTTACTAAGCCTTTTGCCTTCACAGAGCTGAGTAGGTCGCTGGTGCGTCTAGGAAACAAGCACGCGCCACTACGTAAAAAGAAAGATGACTGATGAGTGGCACGCCGTGCAAAAATACGGCAAAAGTAAGAGCAGAAACTCTTTCCTACCTACGGGTGAAGAACAAGAAGAGAAAAGAAAAAAAAATGGCACGCGGTCGCTGACAACCTTCCCACTTTAAAAACAGAGAGAGAGAGAGAGAGAGAGAGAGAGAGAGAGAGAGAGAGAGAGAGAGAGAGAGAGAGAGAGAGAGAGAGAGAGAGAGAGAGAGAGAGAGAGAGAGAGAGAGAGAGAGAGAGAGAGAGAGAGAGGCTGTTCTTAGAACTTTTCACTTTCGCTGAAAGAATTAGCGGGACAAAAGTGACCGAGCTTCATGCCAAAGGGGCCGTAACCAATAGTCCATTCTTGTCGGCAGGAAATTCACCGGAAGTACTTCAGCACTCTCAAAGTCAGACGGACACAGAAAAGCGATGTTGTCCGGTCACGTTCGGCACGTGCAGACAATGTGGTTACTTGGGCAACCGCCTCAAACCAAGGATGTAGACGGAACTGACTGATGGCTGTCAGCAAGAGACACAGATGCTCATGAGCCCCAGCAATTGCATGGGCTCGTCAGCATCTATGCCTCTTGCAGTGGGGCAAGAGTGCATGATGAACGGGTATCAATATCTTAATACTATTCCCCCCCCCCCCACCCCCAAATGAAGGATCGCAGTGAATGAGACTCCTTATATACAGACCTGCACCGTTTGAAGGAGTACTCTCCAGATAGACCCACAAGAGGAGTAGGCCACATTTGAATAGAAGTGTACTTGTGGTGTACTTCCCGAGTGGGTCTATCTGGGGAATACTCCCGTAAACGGCACTGAAAAGCGTTGTGTCCTTTATTCTCTCGTTATTTCCTTTATTACATCATGTGAATTGTGTGTGTGTGTGTGTGTGTGTGTGTGTGTGTGTGTGTGTGTGTGTGTGTGTGTGTGTGTGTGTGCGTGCGTGCGTGCGTGCGTGCGTGCGTGCGCGCGCGCGCGCGCGCGCGTGTGTGTGTGTGTGTGTGTGTGTGTGTGTGTGTGTGTGTGTGTGTATGTGTGTGTGTATGTGCTGGACTTTGAGTCTGGATCTCATCTCTGAGCTGCAATGCTCAACACATTCTAGCCCAGGAATGAATTCCCCCACAATTTTGAAGTTGCCATCTGAAGAACTGTATTACAATTCTAGAGACAGATCTAGAGACAGATCGAGCATGATAGTTCAAGGGTGGTGCCAGAATAGCTTGGCGCCTATGGGCGCCAAGCTATTCTGGCACCACCCTTGAACTATCATGCTCGATCCATGTCTTGCTGTGGTGTGTCGTGGGTGAATGAGTTAAAATCACAAATTGGCACACACCTTTCACACAAATGTTGGACTTCTCAATCTTAACAGGAAAGTATTTCAGATTCTCTGTTGTCAGAACGAACGCATCAAAATTATTTAGCACACAGTTTGGTCTTCTCCTGCTGAACGCACAAACATCTACAATTTAAAGGTGCATTCACATGTCCTTAATACATGGTACCAGGAAGGAAAGGCCGTTGGGAGGAATGCCTAAATTACTGTCTCCGACGTGCTTCGACATAAGTTGAGATCCGTCTCTATGACACTACAGCAACCGTAAGGAACGTTACATAAAGGAACTAGAACACTGAGATTTTCAAAGCGTTTCAAGATGACGAAAACTAGGAACAGTGACTTTAACTTAGGGCTGGAAACTTGACACTGGGTTGAGAGTATGTCTCAAGTCCGTCCTGCGCACCTCTCAAATTGGCTATGTCACTGGAGAAAGGTACTGTTTAAGACGCTCAAAACATTTTCCTGCTGAACCGGCCACAGATTCTCTTCAGCCAGAAACTGTGCTGTTTGCAGATAAATCAAACGATGGCCAAGGTAAGTCTAAGGAAACATCATTTTTCAAGTCTGTGTAACACACTAGCCATACCACACTCCTACTCAAAAATAGGCAAAAGGCACACTCGGAATCTCATTACCTCCCGCAATTTGCGGGGTCCATGAGACTCTGTACCTTTTGAAGACATATCAGACACACACTGGTCAGCATTCGCCCGCAGTTTAAAAACTTGAAAATCCTTTTTGAAAATTCTTCAAGTCTACCCCACAACTTTAAAATAAGCAAAAGGCATAGATGTTCAAGTGTCCCCGCAAGTTTCGGTGGATCATGAGACTCTATGGCTTTTGAAGAAGGATCAAACACACAGAGGTCAGGCATTCGCCCGCAGACTATGAAAACGAACATCCCTCTTTTAGTCTGTAGACCCTACTGAGCTAGACTACACCCAGTCACCTCACGCAACAGTGGCCGTCTAACCTTCTGGTCAATGAATGGCCGAAGGGCTGACATTCTGTGGGGTCAGTTGCATGAGTGAGCCTGGTATTGTGCCAGCCACTAAGCAAGGTGTTTCGCTACAGCGGAGCACCTTGCTTAGTGGCTGGCGCAAGACAAAGCTCACTCCAGCAATATAGCGGAGCACCTTGCTTAGTGGCTGGCGCAGGACTAAGCTCACGCCTGCAACTGGCCTCAGGTCAATGAATGGCCGGATGGTTGACCTAACTAGATCCTCAACAACAAAAAAAAAACGGCAACTTTTTCACCCCAGTTGACCTAACTAGATCATCAAAAGAACCGGCAACTCTTTCACACCAGTATCAATGTTCGAGTATTAGAACAGTCCATTGAAACACTACGTACAAGTCAGGCGGTCAAGTGGATCGACCATTTTAGCTCTAGCGTACAATGAATAAATGCCTGATTAGCAAGACGACTTTCCTGATAGCTATCAGAATCCCTGCACTTCTGAACGACTCGAATCCTGGAATCGTGTGCTAAGCACTACGTACATGTCGCTGGAGATGGGCCAGTGATGAACAACTCAGGGTTAATGGTCGGCGCCAATTAACAACGATCCAGTACCAATGATAATCAAACACTGCCCTTGAGATACAACGGTCTATAGATCTTTCTGCACGCTTCCACTGAGTAAAAAAAATAAAACATACAAAACACCAACCAACCAACCAACCAACTAACCAAAACAAACAAACAAACAAACAAACAAACAAACAAAAACACAAACAAACAAACAAACGAACACAAAAACAAAAACCCAAATGCAAACCAAAAACAAAACAAACAAAAAAAACAACAACAACAACAACAACAAAAAACACTCTTAGAAAAGACGGGTACAACACAATTTATTAATATTTCGGGTAAATACCCTTTGTCAAAATAGACAGAGAGATCAGCAGCTACTTATCTTCATTCGCAGAAGGAATGTGGCGAATGAAGATAAGTAGCGGCTAATCTCTCTGTTTGTTTGTCTATTTTGACAAAGGGTATTTACCCGAAATATTAATAAATTGTGTTGTACCCGTCTTTTCTAAGCGTGTTTCTTTCTCCGTTGGGTACTTTTTTGCATTTTACACGCTTGGCAGTCATCTTTTTGGTCTGGATAACAAAAAACCCCAAACACCACCCCCCCCCCCCCCCCCCAAAAAAAAAAAAAAAAAAAAAAAAACAACAACAAGCAAACAAACTCATTAACAAACACAACGAAACAAAACAAACAAACAAACAAACAAACAAACAAACAAACGAAACAAAATAACCAGCCAACCAGCAACCAAATTGTTTTCTGTTCAGGCGGAATTTTACTCTTACGCGATCTCTATCAATTGGCGCTCACGTGAAACAGAGCTATACAAGAATGGCAGTACGACACATCGTGGCTTTCACCGTGTCACGTCTGTCTACAGAGTCCTCGCCGGACAGTGAAAATAACCAACTCTACCCACGTACAGTGGTCCACAGACTTCAGACTAGTACACTCCTACCATTTCCCTATCTAATTATCTTGGCAACGTTACATGAGAGAGCGTAGTTCCTACGCAAACCACTACGCAACGTGCTCCGCTATAGCGTGGCTTGCTCAGGGTCTATTCAATACGAAAGCCCAAACCCTGCGCAAGCCATTACGCAAGGCGCTCCGCTACAGCGGAGCGCCTTGCGTAATCGCTTGCGCAGGGTCCATTCTACTCATGCAAAGTGATATACACACTCTCTTACTACAGACGTCTCTGCTCATAGCAGAGTCGGAGGTAACAAAAGTCCGATATAGCAACACTTCTTCAAAGGGGGATACAGTAGTTTTTTTCAACATTAATTACTTCGGTTATAACAAACATCGGACATAACACCAAGAAAAATTGCCCTCCCCCCCCCCCCCCACCCTCCCCCCCCCCCTGGCGATTTGTTATATCCGGAGTTTACTTACGTACTTAACTCATTCGAGACGTGCCACCTCCGGATACGCGGCATTAGAATGGGTTCACCAGCGACCCAATTACCTTGGCTGAGCTGCATAAGACAGCGTATATATCCTACACTGAATATGCACTGCGGCTTCAGACGCCTGTAAGAACATGACCTTTTCCCAGACGGAGCGATTTTGAACAATCCAATGAATGTTTGAAGCTTGTGCAATGCTTCGCCTACATCTGACAACTTCCATCGCCCAAGGTTGCTCAACTCAACCGTAAACTAAGACTCCAAACCAAGATATTCTCAAACGGTGCATTCAAGTTTTTTCAGTCCGCAAAATATCGCTTCTTATTTCGAAAGAGCTGGTTTGATAAATCCAGTGAATGCTTGAACTGCATGCAATGCTTGACCTACAGCTGATAACCTCCATCGCCCAAGGTTGCTCAACTCAACTGTAAACTAAGACTCCAAACCAAGATATTCTCAAACGGTCGATTTCCGTTTCATCAGTCCCCAAAAGATCGCTTCTTATTTCGCCCACACAGCACACCCGTGAACCGGCTGTAATTTGCGGACTTGACCTTTCGGGTCAAGGGGCATCTCAAAGAGTGGCGAACGTCAGTCATTAGATGGGAGAAATATTGTTTTGTCGATACAGCCTCTCGCTAAAACCAAATCCGTCTGCAAGAGGCATAGATTCTCATGAGTCCCTGCAAAGCAGGGGCTCATGAGAATCTATGCCTCTTGCATGGCATACATGATCCGCATTTAGATCTTAGATTGAGGACTTAGCCGGTTTAACTCTAAAACTGGACAGGTTCTGTCGATATCTCGCTGTAACAGGGATGCGCTAATGCTTGTCTTTTTTCCAGCTAGTGTGTTCACTGTATGCACACATAAAGGGACATTTTGTGTTATGTGTGCGAAACAGTCATATGTTTGAAGGGGGCCAGAAGTCAACAAAACAGAAATTTATTTTGTGATCTCACATATCACAATAACCCAGGAGATTAAAAAAAAAAAATCAGAGCAGTAGTTCGGCCACAATAGAGTATTGGGGGTGGGGGTGGGGGGGGGGGGGAGCCATTGTCACGTCAATAATTTTCTGTACAATATCTTAGTGTTGAGTCATGATTAATGAAGTCATAAATGCTTTGTTCAATACTTTAAAGTGACACAACTATTGCCGTGGCTATAAAAAAAAAAAAAAAAAAAAAAAATGCTTTTTGATTTGTTAGTGTTAGACTACAAAATAAGTCCCTATGTTGTGCTGAACTTCAGATCCCCTTCAGTACGATAGCAGCTTCCTCACCACTATCACCTTTAAAAAAAAAAAAAAAAAAAAAAAAAAAAAGGGACGGAGCAACCCTTGTACATTACGGCACTATCCGCCGGCATAATTAACATTAATAAGGCACACGCCCTCTTCCTTCTTAAGGCGTTTCCCCTCAGGAAGACTCACTAGCGCCTCTATGCGTATGGTTATAACACGTCCCCGGAATTAAGATAATGAAGCCATGAACAATGATGTATGGGAGTGCACTTCGTCAGTCCTGCATGGACGACAGAATCATTCCACTGAGAACACCGGCACGTATCGCCAACCTGTTTTTGAGCCGTCTACAAAAGGCATAGATTCTCATGATCCCCTGCAGGGCAGGGGCTCATGAGAATCTAAGCCTCTTGTTGTAAATGAACTGTCTCATTTGTTTTCTCTTTCATTGTTACTTCGGAGACGGCGGAAGACGTCAGAGGTGTCTATGTCTTCACTTTCACATTTCGCGTGAAATATACAGTTATTTACACACGCACGCACGCACGCACACACACAGAGAGAGAGAGAGAGAGAGAGAGAGAGAGAGAGAGAGAGAGAGAGAGAGAGAGAGAGAGAGAGAGAGAGAGAGAGAGAGAGAGAGAGAGAGAGTGTTTCAAACTATGGGTTTGCAAGAAAACTTTAGCTAGTCGGCAGTTTGATAACAAACAGGTCTGTTGCGACTTGTATAAAGATAAACTATTCTAAATCAATTTTAAAGTTACGTATAAAATATTTAATAAACTATTTCATAGAACAGAGTCAGCTTTCTAAGCAAACAATCACAAAAGCCGCAGGGCTAGTTTAGAAGCAAATCCTGGGCAGGTTAATAAAAAAACGAACCACTGTCAACCTTAAGTATAATTATTGGCCTAATGTACAATTGCGTCGAAGAAACTGCTGTTTTTAAGTTGAGCCAATTTTGTGTACTGAGAAACTCAACAATGCGATGAATATTATTCTAAAGCCGGTAATTTGTGTTGTTGCGGATTTTTAAAAAAACGAACAAAAAAAAAAAAAAAAAAAACAAAAACACTTGCTCAGTAAACACTTAAATGATTGAGTAAATTAAAATTGCGGACTATACTAACTGAACAGTCCCCTTAAAAATCATCCACTGCTCATGATCTGCGCATATTTACCAACACCCACACCCCTCCCCGCCTTGCCCTTTCTCATCAAGGAACTTTCCCCGCAAAATAACGCGAATTATTCCTCCCCGTTCATCACCTCTTAATAACCACTTAACGCTACGCCGCACTGAGGCCTGTACATGTTTCCTCATCTTAACGGCCCCACATTTAACCACAAGTCTCTCAGCGAACCAGTTTCATCTGCGACGGAATAGATCCTCATGAGCTGGTGGTTTAAGACCGTCTCGTGTGCTGGTCTCTAATTTTGGACCTTACGGTTTTCAGCCGTAAGGTCCAAAATCACAGAACACCCGTCGCCCGTTGCCTTGATTCTTGCTCACAGATGTGTCAGCAACATTTAGATCTAATGACATTTCTAAAGTAAAAAATGAAACAAAAAATCCACAAATATTTTCTTTCTGCCAAAGGCGTAGATCGGCCTAAGCCCCTGCTGGTTTATATAGGCACCCTAAAATTTAGGCTTTTATACATTGCCGACAAAGCACCATTAACGTTTAGATCTACAGCTTACCTCTAAGAAATTAGATGTTAGATGTATTCAAGTAGCTCGAATTTTTTTGTAAAGCAACGTTTAGATCTACAGATATTCCGAGCCGCGTTTAGATCTACTATCCTCAAGAGGAAACTGTGTTCCTAAACGATCGAGTCCAAGTCACGTTTAGATCTACTGTCCTCGGAAAGGAAATGTGTTTTATTTTATAGGATGATGGCCGAGTGTAAGACTATATGCGCGACGCGTCGGCGATCCTTATTCATGGAATCAGGCAGCCATGCTGACATAAATGAAATTGATAAATCAGCCGCCCGCCGCTCCAGTGCACAACAGGTCTTCGGGCCGACGTCGGCCCGAGGTCCTTTGCTTAGGCAGGGCCAGGGACTTAACAATATATTATGAGCGGTGATGTATATCTGTGGAGTCCGACCGCGGCGCCGTTATGCTCATCAAAATGGCGGCGATGATCAAAGGGAAGACAACTCTGAACGACCACATAGCAAAGGGGAGGTAATGGTTGTTCGACAGTTTTCTCCCCTGCTGTGTAGGTTGTATGTGAATGGAACTGGTAGATGCTTGTCATACCCGAACGCATTTAACGGTTGTAATTAATAGAAGAAGAAAAAGAAAACGAGAAGCCATTTGGTGCAAATGACGTAGGAAAGGACGAGACACTTACATAAATGATGTGCTGGTCTGCAATTTTGGACCTTACGGCTTTCAGCTGTGAGGTCCAAAATCACAGGCCAGCACACACTTAATGTAAAGAGTTACTTCAACGCAGTCGAGTCTTGTATCGTCCAATTTATATCATTGTTTATTTCCAAACATAAACAATTCTAAAGTTGTACATATCGCGCATCTTTTCCTATGAGCAGTTTCCAGTTTAGGCTCAACTACTCTTCAGACAAATTGTCCTCAAACTGACATCAAAGAAAAACAAACAAACAAACAAAAAAACAAACCAAAAAAAATCAAAAAAAAAAAAAAGTAGAACGAAACCAGTGTGGATGGAAAGATTTATAACATTATAGCAGTTAATTAATTTTGGACTCAGGTCACATGAACAAACAGCCATGAAATGTAAGTCAAGGTCGAAGTCAACATACAGACAAAGATGAAAAAAAGTCGAAAATGAAACGCAGACCAAGATGAAAGAAGTGGAAACTGAAACTCTGGGAAAACAAGACAGGGCTGGAAATGACGACAACGGTGTCAACAGAAGTCTCCAACCTTACCTCCATGATTCGTGAGTATAACTGCTGGCGTACAGCTTGCATTCAGTCAGTGATGTTTCACCTTGAGACAGCCCTGTGTGTTTTGCTCACCTGAAAATCTAAAATTATTTTTATTCACATACCTAACCATTTCACTGCCAGTGGATGTGAAATTATGTCACTGAAAGCAGGGCAAATCAACACCGAATAATCCCATCACTCCAAGAAACACTAGGCTGATGAATAATTATGGTCAGCAAGAGGCAAAAAACCTCATGAGCCCCCGCATCTGCGGGGGCTCATGAGATTCTTTGCCTCTTGAAAACCGATGAATTTTTGTATTTTTCCGTCATTGAAAGAGTTAATATTTACTGCTGCTTGTCGTCTAACCGCCGATATTGTTTATTTTGCATTCCTTCATGCCATTATTCATGTGTATGTGTGT
>BTPG01000007.1:53120520-53308020 GCA_036245525.1 Semisulcospira habei
GGAACATGGATTCCAAGTGAATTAAAGGGTGCGACTGAGAGAGAGTAGACAAGGCGAGTTACAAAGGCAACAAATGAGGAAAGGGAATGGGAGGTGGGGGTGGGGGTGGGGGGGATGAGAGACTGTCACGGCTTCATCCTAACCCGTTCAGTACCAGCTGACGCAGATTGCGTTTCTGCAGTCTTCGTTGATTCAACACCTAAAAGCCCTAGCTGTCATAGGGACGTGGATTCAAAGTGGTGTCAGCAAGAGCTATAGATATCATGAGCCCCCGCAACTGCGGGGGGCTCATAAGGATCTATACCTCTTGCAGTTGGGTGGTTTTAAGGTTTCACGGGTTAATCCTGTGCTGTGTTGCATGTGTCGCGCGCTAGTTTTATTAAAGAGAGAACGGAATGGAAGCAGTATTACTCTTATGATTACTTTGAAACAAGCAACAGTGTGAAAACATATTGGCCTAATAAAACAATGGAAAAAGTACATTCTTTTTTCTTCACTGTTGTGTTCTTCGTATTGTCATTTTAGCTTGGTTCACTGCCAGAAGAACAAGGGAATACCATGCAAGAGAAAGGTGAATAAAACCTCATAATCCCCGCAGTTGAAGAGGCTCATGCGGCTTTATACCTTTTGGTGACCTCATTTTCGTATCCGTGTACCTTGGACAAAAGTAGTTCTTGAAATTTTTCATGAATGTGACACGTGGCGGTAGAGGAATTAACCCGTGTTTTGATATATCTTCAGAGCAATTTCTACCTTGACACTGAGGACACGAACACAGCCTGTCCTGTACCGTGCGACATGTGTGAAGACGGAGAGAAACTGGACGCCACTCACTGCTGCACCAAGTGTCGACAAAACATGTGTCGGGCGTGTCGCAGAGTGCACGATAAGATCACCGACTCCAGTACGCACCGCGTCAAGCCAGTCAAGGTAATTGATTAGTAACTCATTAGAGACGTGCCGCCTCCGGATACGCGGCTTATGCCGCGTATCCGGAGGCGGCATGTCTCGAATGATTTAATAAAATTTTCCGCTGATATGTTGCAAATGTTGCAACTATTATTTGACTATTAGTAGCGCTGTTTTTGTCACAAAGATTCCTACAGGAATCATCGCGACAAACACGCAACCGACAGCCCAAGGTTTACAGGACGATTTGCGCAGTGCTGTCTGGAAGGAAATGCAGTTTGTTCGAATTTGGTATGAAGGAGAAACTGTTTATTTACCGCAAATAATTGTAGGCTATATGTTCGGCTGTAGGAAACTGATTATATGGACAAGACTTTCATTGAAAATCAGAAAATGCAGCAGGTACAAGTGTATGCGCAAACGCACGCGCTCACAGACACGTGGGCGAGAGCACACTTGCGCATTTTGTCCTATGTAAAAAAAAGTAATCTGAACCAACCTTGAAAATGTAAACTACGCAGAAACTAGATCAACTCAGCCTGACTGCAGTGCTCGGCATTCTGTCCTTAAACAGGCAAAAGACAGCAATTGTATTTTTTTTCGATATTTTCATTATAATATTGACAAACATGGTATTGCTGTCATTGGCCTTCCTATCTATTGCTCTGTTGTCAGTATGCTTGTGCAGTCTCTCATCTTCTGGTGCAGAGTACAAAAGAACAGCCGCTGACGAAAAAGACACCCACCCCATGCCCCATCCACCCTGACCACTCCCTCTGTCTGCACTGTGTTAAGTGTGAAGTCAACATCTGTATGCTGTGGAAACTGACGTCACACGAGGGTCACGCGACAGAAGACATGGCGGCTGCCAACGTCCGCTCGAAGCAGGAGCTGAAAGGACTTCTTGTGCAGGCCAGTGAACAGGTAACTACACACAGCCCTCAGACCTCATTTAATTTTCCCTACAATCCCATCTGTTAAAATGCCTTAGTCTTAGTCTGTCCCAGTCATCCCCTCATTTTTCAATCCCTAAATAACAATACCGCGCACTTTCTGCACATTTGCCATTTACAGAATAAAAAAAAAATAATAATAATAAAAAAAAGGATTTTCTTGGCTATAAATCTGGTTCTGTATCAACCCTACACCCAAGTGCAGCCAAAACTGGTACACACCTCAAATCACCATCCACTTGGCAACTCAAACTAGGCCAAAAAGAGTCCGCTGGTTAAGCCAAGGCTGATAGTGATATATATTAAAACACCAAACATGTCTCTTCTTACCTTTGAAGCGATTTCAAGCAAATTCCAGAATACTTTGTCTGTACAAAATGCCAAAGAAGGCAGAAGATTAAAAAAAAAAAAAATTACTGGTCCTCTTACTGCCTCACCTACCTCATTTGAATACATACCGTGACCCAAAATGCCGGAGTGGTTCATGACTTTTATCAACATAACAGCATTTTCATGGAGCTACCCACTTAGCACAAGGTCCTCAGGCCGACGATGGCCATAGCTGGCCCGCACACCTTTGTGCGCGGGCCAGCTATAGCCAACGTCCGCCTGAGGACCTTTTGTTCACAAGGTACAAGGACTCGAAAAATTACCCAGAAGAGATCGCCAGAAATAAAACAGACGGTAGCGGGGTTGTAGTCTGCTAGCATGCCGCGAACAAGATTTTAATTTCTGAGTCTGGTTTGGACGGCCTTCCAAACTGTTAACACCAAAACATGTGTTGGTGATGTTCTAAATGTAGCTGCTTGAAATCATAAGCTACTTCATGTTAATTTTGGAACAATGTTGCTGAGTATGTTTGGAGCATCGGTCGTCATAAGTAATCGTAAACTCTGAGAGTTGAGAATAATTTTGATGAACAACAACCTACAAATCCTAGATTCATGGTATCTGAGGTAGTGTTCGTGTGTTTTCAGGTGTTAGGTTTAGGGACGAAATCAACAATCTTTTGATGATGTGCAATAAATTGAAATCAAGACTAAATAAGCCGTGTAATGTTTCCAGGTGCAAGTGGTAGAGGCACAGCTGTGTCGTCTGGACCGAAGCGAGCGAGAACTGTTACGTCAGAAACAGGAAGTGACGCGAGAGCTCCACACTCGCTTCGAGAAAGCAATAGCTACAGTGGCACGCGCCAGAGATGACGTGATGGATGAGCTGCTGAGGAGGGAGCAGATAGCGAGCAGCAAGATTCGGGCGGAGAAACTGTCTGCAAGGAACATTCTAGAAACACTGTCTAATTTGCTGACCCGCGCTAGACATGAAGCCGACATTGTTTCCTTGAAGAACGAGGTGCAGGCTGCGCTGTTGACAGACGATGCTGTGAACAGCTGCCGGACAGCGAGCGCTTCAGAACATGAGAGATTCTTCGTGTATCAGGCGGACATTGTTGATCTGGAGAAAGACATGATGTACGCCTACATGGGGAAACTGCAAGACCCTATGGTCATGGCTACCAGTGATATTGCTGAAATGGTTTCTCTTCGCGAACTGGTCACCACAATGTCAAACCTTACTGCAAAATCTGCAGAACTGCAGACAAAACTAGCAAAAATCGAAGACGACATGCAAACTAAACTGACTAGTAAAAAATGACACGCAGACCAAATTAACAAAAGTCGATGACGACATGCAGACTAAATTAAATGAAGTAAAAAACGAGATGACGAGCGTCAAGACGGAAATGCAGACCAAGATAAAAGAAGCGGAAACTGAAAGTTTGGGAACTAAGACAGGGCTGGAAAAACTGACGACAACGGTATCAACAGAAGTCTCCAACCTGACCTCCATGATTCGTGAGTACAGCTGCTGGTGTACAGTTAGCCTTCAGTCAGTTATTTTTCACTTGATGATGTTCGTTTTTTTCCGTCAGTAAAAGGGTTAATGCTTACTGCTGCGTGTCCTCTAAATGGCGACATTGTTTACGTTCCATTTCTTCATTCCTTCATGCATGTGTATGTGTGTTTAAGTTCGTTTGTTGGTCCGTTCACTCATTATTCATTTATTCGATTTTTTTTGGTTATTCGTCATGATGTTTATTCTACTCATATATTCTGCTCTTTTTTTTTTCTAAACATGCTGATACTAAATATGATGATCTTGTCTGTTAAACAGAAAAATCGACACAGAGGGTGTCGTTCTACGCTAGGCTTGATAACGACCGGAAATTGTCCGATGGCCCCAACCTCATCTTCGATAGCGTCCGTGATAACGAAGGGTCGTGTTACGACGAAACAACTGGTATTTTCACCTGTCCTTGTGACGGAACCTACGTATTTCACACCACTGTCCGCTCAGCAGATGATACTGGAAAGAAAGCTGAAGTTGGGCTTAACATAAATAGCAAGTGGTGGGCATGGGCAAGCGGCACGAAAACGTGTTACGGCTCTACAAGCGCGCCTGTTACTCTGAAAGCAAACGACAGAGTGTGGGTTGACCCTTGGGAAGACGGAGTGTACGGCACTTGGGAAAGTACATTTTCTGGCGCCCTCATACAGGCAAAAGTGTAACATGCCAGTCACTAACCAGAGGTACATATGCCTCACGAGAACATGAACCCCTTCACTGCCGAGGAAAACCTAATACGATTCAGCTGCAAATGGCATAGATCATCATAAGCCCCCGCAATTGCGGGGGCTCATGAGGATATATGCCTCTTGCTAACCCCATTTTGTATCCATGTTCTTTGAACGGTTGTGGTATTATGGTGTTGGATTAACGAATATTTCAGAAACACAATCTGCGAGCACTGGCATTGAATGGGGTTAATTGCTACCCAGGGTTAACATGGAGTGACAAGGACTTTACCAGACACGTACACTGTAACAGCAATAAAATTTAAAAAAAAAAAAAAAAAAAAAAAAAAAAAGTGTAACATGTCGGCCACTAACCTGAGGCACGCCACCTACATTTGCTTCACGAGAACTTGGATGGCTACCCAGTACCAACACTCAGCTATACTGATAAGGACTTTGCCAGACAGGTACACTTCAACAGCCCGAGAACATGAATTTTTTCCCACAACTAACATTGAACTGTCCTAATAAAAACGTTGCTTGACACACAACTTAATCAGCAATAAAATAACCAACCAGAAAAAAGCGCGCTTAGTTTAGATCGAGTGTTTATCCCTATCTTTACATCAGAAGTTGGTCAGAAAATGAATCAAGTTAATCATTCAATAGATTCAGCCGTCTTGTTCCATCTGCAAGAGCCATACATTCTCATGAGCCCCTGCAGTCGCAGAGGCTCATGAGAATGTATGCCTCTTGCTAGCGAGGAGTAGCAACATTTACATCCCCAGTTTGAGGAACTCATCCGGATTTAATTGTATGACTGTTGGTGTCACGGGGATCGGATGCACGCCACGAAAACGAGAAACGGTCCACGGATATTGCTTGGGCGTCCGCATTGTCACGGGACACTACTTACTGTATGTGACCTGATTCTGATGTCGTTATAACATCGATTCCAAAGTGTGTTTCCCTCTGTGACAGATCAATTTTATTGCATCTTCAAGGCTTTGATGTTTTGGTCTTGAATTTTTTTAAAATTTCAAGCAGGAATTGGTATATAAACAGAGTTGATTCAAGTACGAGAAATTCAAGCATGGAAAATCTAATTTATACGGACAGTTCTAATATAAAGGTTTTTGGACTAAACCAAACTAAACTCACTTTAACTGAACTGAACTGAATAAAAATGGAATTGAGCTGAATAGTGTCTTGCAATGACAGTTGCACACATTTGTATTGTCGACTTTTCTTAACGTGTTATGTACTTTTGAGTGTTACTAAATTAGTACATGTATTGTTGTGTTCTGTTGATGTTTTCATCCATATGTTTGTTGCTTCAGCCATTATAAAGCTCCAAGAGAGTTTGGTCTTAAGGGGACGTGCTTAGCACTGCCATGTTGGTAATAACAATAATAATAATAATAATTATTATTATTATTATTATTGATGTTTTATTGCTTCTTTCTTATCAAGTTTTAATTTTTTTAAGAAATATTGCTGTAAATCGTTGTTCATAATCCCAAGGAGTCGGTAATGAAAATGTGAGGAGCACCACTGGACGAGCGGATGAATACCAGTTAAACTGGAGAAAAGAACGCTAAAAATGCAAAATAGCTTATTTTTGCTGTGTGCTGTAGAAGTGTAAAATTATATCCGCACTTTTTCTTGATGTTATATCCTTAGTTTGTTATAAACAAATTAATCTACGTAGAAAGATAGGTGTCAGGACCCTAAAACACGTGTTGTTATATCCGACTTTTCTTATATCCGACCTTGTTATAAGCGGAATAGACTGTAACAATGTTGATAATAATAATAATAATAATTATTATTATTATTATTATTATTATTATTATTATTATTATTATTATTAACGTATTCGTTTTCTTTGTTTATCACGTTTTAATAGGATAATATTGCTGTAAACCATAGTTGATTATTCAAAGAAGTCGGTAATGACAAAAGAAGTCGGTAATGACAATGTGATAATTACCTTTGGATGATCGGGTGAAATAAACTGAAGAAAAGAACGCTAGAAATGCAAAATAGCTTGTTTTTGTTTTGTGCTTTAGAAGTGGAAAATTATATATGCGGCTGATTTAAAACAAATAAAATCGTTTTACAATTAAACAGGGTGGGTTTTTTTTGTGATGAAAAAGGGAGAGAGGGAGAATTTTTTTTTTTTTTTTTTTTTTTTTTTTTTTTTTTTTTTTTAGCAGGTTTTTTTTTCATGAAAGAGAGAGATATAGAGACGGTGTTGATGAGGATGATGTTGATGACAAATTGTTTATTTGCTTATGCTTTTCCATCGATAGACGAAAACAGCACACACACACACACACACACACACACACACACACACACACACACACACACACACACACACACACACACACACACTCGGCCTCGACACTGACTCGACAACACTATACAGAACGACCATGATAGTTCAACGGTGGTGCAGGAATAGTTTGGCGCCTTGAGGCGCCAGGCTATTTCTGCACCATCCTTGAACTATCATAGTCGGTCTGTGTCCAAAACGTAACTGGTGGACTTGCATGGCTAAACCGAACTGTTCACCATCAGTATCACGTCTCATCGTAGGGACCTACACATAAAATAGTCGTATATATCACTTTGGCGGTGGGCAAATACGTTGAGCGTACGCAATTCGTAATGGCAGGCCTACTGCCGTCCAAACCATTTATTGACAAATATTGTCAGTGCAGCCCGCTAGCCATAGCGAAATCAAACACTGCGTCAATATTTAGCATCGGGAATTACGGGAAAGGCGAAACTAAAACTACATTCAACAGCCAAGTCGCAGGTGGATCGCGGCAGTTTCTTTTCTTCAGGGTGTGCCGGCCGAGACACTGGTTGTGTCGAGTTGGAGTATGTACAGTGTGTGGATTAGTAGTGGAAATAACAAGAGATACGATAAAGTTTTGCCTGACGTGTTTATTTGACATTCCGTTTTGAAAGAGCGTACAAATAGCGTTGTGCTGAAGCGCAGAACTGAACTGTCAAGTACTGTAAGTTTTCTGGCTGTCAAACGCACAGCTGTCCTACATTTTCCGAAATAGCGACCCGTGGTAGGAGTGTGGAGGAAAGCTGGGGTGACGATTTTCGCCATACCTGCACTGTGTGTATGGAACCGTACCATGACCGACACCCCAAACTTTTGCCCTGTTTCCACACCTTCTGTCTGCCCTGTCTCACCACACTCGCGGCCACGGCGGCGGCTACGACAACCTCAACCACAGCAAGCACCGACGACGACACTGGTAAAACTGAGGACAAGAAGGGGCAGGATTCACAGACCGACCAACATGAAACATTTTCGGCGACTGAGAAGGAGGAGGAGAAAGAAGATGCTGTTGACAAGGCGGCCACAAAGGAAGTGTCGGTGTCGGGGGGCCCGGGACAGGTAGAGACAAGTACGGTCGTGTTCCTGTGTCCTACCTGCCGAGCACTTGTGACTGTACCTGAGGGGGGCGTGGAGAACTTACAGGTGTGGCTTTAAGTCTGATATATGCACTGAAGCGTAATAAACTATTGAGATTATGCATTTGATATTACAAAACACCCAGCGGAAACGCATTGATACTAAATATTGATATCAGCTTTAACCCCTACACTGCCGACAGAAAAACAGAAATGCATATATAGTAATGCACCTTCGTGTTTGTGTATGTATGTTCCCCCTGCCTACTTCCTAAGTTCCGGAGAAAGACATGTGTTATATAAGAGACCTGATGCATCTTATTTTGAAGATGCAAATGATCGTCTTATTCTATACCTGCGTATTTCTCTGTGGGCTGGCGATTGGGTGCCTGATAGGCGGGGGCAGGGGATCTAACTGTTGTCCAGCGCTGAGTAATTCCCCTTGGTTTGTTGTACAATTCTGCCAGCGCTAGCCTCACCTATCTGGTTTGTGAGTATCTCAGTATAACTCGAGGCAAATTTGTATCGTTACATTGTTGTGTAATGTTCTGTGCATCTACTGTGGGAATACAGGGTATTTACCCGACCACATATAGTAATGCACCTTCGTGTTTGTGTATGTATGTTTCCCCTGCCTACTTCCTAAGTTCCGGAGAAAGACATGGGTTATATAAGAGACCTGATGCATCTTATTTTGAAGATGCAAATGATCGTCTTATTCTATACCTGCGTATTTCTCTGTGGGCTGGCGATTGGGTGCCTGATAGGCGGGGGCAGGGGATCTAACTGTTGTCCAGCGCTGAATAATTCCCCTTGGTTTGTTGTACTAGTATAGAAGGCACAGTCATTGTCAACGAGGTTCAACTTTAGCGACTCGCACACTTCTCTCAGGTACATGTTGGTGTCGGCGATGCACGGGTCTACTTGCTGGCGTTTGTTATTTACTGGCAAGACGGAGGACATGTATATCTTCGCTTTAGGGAAGGCGTGTTTGGCAGCGGAGATCACATCCTTCCAGCCTTCCTGCCGATGACGAACCCACGCTTACAGTCGTTTATGCCAACATGTACAACGACTGTGATGTCTGTATTCGTGGGCTCGGAATCGTGAAGGCGCTGAAGGATGTCGGCTCTGCTGAGGCCCGACACTGACACAACTTGCACCTTGTCTGTGTCAGTGACAGACATCAGATTACCGTGCTGGCCGCGCAGTACCGAGTCGCCAAGAAGTAGCGTCTGGGTGTTAGGCCTCAGTTCTGGTATCCCGGGACGGATAGTGGGATTGACGGCGGCTGGAGGGGGTCGCGCATTAGGTACCGATTCCTTTTGCTGGAGGGTCGGCGAAGTAGTGGTGTCGTCATGAGCTGCGCTCCGTCATTGCTGATGACAGCACTACCGCTGTTGTTGTCGCTGTTGGCCGTGGAGGTAGCAGCGTCAGTGCTGCTGACGTCGTGGATGACGGCAGCACTGCCACTGTTGTTGTCGCTGTTGGCGGTGGTGATGATAGTGCCAGTGCTGCCGACGTTATGGCTGATGGCAGCACTGCCACTGTTGTTGTCGCTGTCTGCGGTGGTGATGATAGTACCAGTGCTGCTGACGTCGTGGTTGATAGCAGCACTGCTGCTGCTGTTGTCACTGTTGGCGGTGGTGATGACAGTGCCAGTGCTGCTGACGTCGTGGCTGATAACAGCACTGACACTGTTGTTGTCGCTGTCGGAGTGGTGATGATGGTGCCATTGCTGCTGACGTCATGGTTGATAGCAACACTGCTACTGTTGTTGTCACTGTTGGCGGTGGTGATGATAGTGTCAGTGTTGTTGACGTCGTGGCTGATAACAGCACTGACACTGTCGTTGTCGATGTCGGCGGTGGTGATGATGGTGTCATTGCTGCTGACGTCATGGTTGATAGCAGCACTGCTACTGTTGTTGTCACTGTTGGCGGTGGTGGTGATAGTGTCAGTGCTGTTGACGTCGTGGCTGATAGCACCACTGCCACTGTTGTTGTCGCTGTCGGCGGTGGTGATGACGGTGCCATTCCTGCTGACGTCAGGGTTGATAGCAGCACTGCCACTGCTGTTGTCACTGTTGGCGGTGGTAATGACAGTGCCAGTGCTGCTGACGTCGTGGCTGATAGCAGCACTGCTACTGTTGTCGCTGTCGGCTGTGGTGATGACAGTCCTAGTGCTGCTGACGTCGTGGCAGGATGCAGCACTGCAACTGTTGTTGTCTCTGTTAGCATTGGTGCTGCTGACGTCGTGTCTGATGGCAGCACTACCACTGCTGTCGCAGTTGGCGGTGGAGATAGTTCAAGTGCTGTCGACGTCATGGTTGATGACAGCACCACCACTGTTGTCGCTGTTGACGATGGAGGAAACAGTGCTAGTGCTGCCGACGTTGTTGCTGATGTCGCTGCTGAGCTGGCCGTGGGGATAGTATTACCAGTGCTGCCGTCGTCGTGGAGGATGGCAGCGTGCTGGAATGTAGCAGTGCCAGTGCCACCTGTGTTGGGCGTATCAGGGGTTGGATTGTTGGTATTCATGATAGAGACACACTCACATACACTGTGTCCTGTAGGTGCAGTCCAAATGACTGTAAGTGTAAAGTCTGATCCTACACTAGTTGTCCCTTTCGTTTCTACAGTTAATCCACTCGGCCCCGACACTGACACTACAACACTATGCAGATCGACCATGATAGTTCACGAGTGGTGCAGGAATATAGCGCCAAGCTATTACTGCACCACCCTTGAACTATCATGGTCGGTCTGTGTCCAAAACCATAACTGGTGTACGTGCATGGCTAAACCGACGTGTTCACATTGTCACGGCTCATTGTAGGGACCTACACATAAAATTGTCTTTGGCGGTAGGAAAATGCGTTGAACGTACGCAATTCGTAATGGCAGGCCTAATGCCGTCCAAACCAATTTAGTATTGACAAATATTGTCAGTGCACCCCGCTAGCCATGGCGACTATATTTAGATTGGGTATTTCCGGGAAATGCGAAACTGAAACTTCATTCAACAGCCAAGTCGCAGCTGGATCGCGGCAGTTTCTTTGCTTCAGGGCGTGCCGGCTGAGACCCTGGCTGTGTCGAGTTCCAGTGTGTGGATTGCTGAAAATAACGAGAGATACGATAAAGTTCTGCCTGACGTGTTCACTTGACATTCCGTATGGCAAAGAGCGTACAAATAGCGTTGTGCTGAAGCGCAGAACTGAACTGTCAAATGCTCCAACTGTCTGGCGTGCAGCTGTCCGACTTTTTCCAAAATGGCGACCGGTGGCAGGAGTGTGGAGGAAAGCTGGGGTGATGATTTTCGACATACCTGCACTTTGTGTATGGAACCGTACCGTGGACGACACCCCAAACTTTTGCCCTGTTTCCACACCTTCTGTCTGCCCTGTCTCACCACACTCGCGGCCACGGCGGCGGCTACGACAGCAGCTACCATACATAGCACCGACGATACTACTGGTCAAATTGAGGACAAGAAGGGGAAGGACTCGCAGATCGACCAACAGGAAACAGCTTCGGCGACTGAGAAGGAGGAGGAGAAAGAAGATGATGTTGACAAGGCGGCCACAAAAGAAGTGTCGGAGTTGGGGAGCCCGGGACGGGTGGAGACAAGTACGGTCGTGTTCCTGTGTCCTACCTGCCGTGCACCTGTCACTGTACCTGAGGGGGGCGTGAAAAACTTACAGGTATGACACATTTCATACGATAACCAGACAATAGTTCGGTGTTTTTAGATGGATGGGGTGGGTTGGTGGGTGATGTGAGCTGGAGGTGGCGGTGGGGTGGGAGGTGGGGGGTGACTGATGTGGGGGCTATTTCAGCTTAATGGCAAAGTTATATTATAAATGATTGACCTACTGCGCTTATCTCCCAATGCTTCAGTTCTAACATAGGCAAATGTATCAAGTGACACACCGAACACCGTTACCTATAAGAAACTGCAGAAGATACGGCTTAGTCCTAATCGCTTACAGTACAGTCTAAGTGATGTACTGTTGACGTACACTGACAAAGGGTTAAATTGGGGCCCACGTAGCTGCGTGACATTTTCATTTTGAACCTGTTCAGTGCCGGTTGACGCAGATCGTGTTTCTACATAATTTTGTTTTTAAATTAACCCCTTCCCTGCCATTGGACGGCCCACTGGGCACCGGCCTCCACGTGGCGTGAGTGGGTAGTCTCCTCAGTCCCTGACTGAGTGGACTAACAGAGGGGTGCCATCTTTGTCCAGGATTAGGACTTGATGTCAGCAGATATGTTGGTCAGTCTTTTTCACTGGTCTGGTTTTTAAGGAGCTGTGCTAACCCAGGTCCTACCATGTTGGATATCTCCTTAAACATACTTGTGAGCTTTTGGTCCTTTGGATCCCAAGTGTTTTGCCGTGCTTGGAGACCCGTGTCGGGGGAGAAGAGGATCCTGGTGGCTGAAACACTCCACTTTGGCCTTGACTTCTGCCTAAACGGGAGGCTAGTCGTACCGGCCTAGTCAATCGGCTCTTGTCACGTTGAGCCCTATCCCATTGTTGACATGCAGGCTGATATTCGGAGCACCATGCTATAGCCTCTGCTGCTGATTAGGTGCTCTACGCCAGTATTCCCCTGCTCTACGCCAGTATTCCCCTGCATTCAACCGTGTGATAGAAGGCGGTGGCTCAGACGGTTAAATCGGGCATAAGCCCCTGAGTATATCTTTCTGGCAGTCTCCATCGTGCGTCGGCTGGAGACCCGCCGACAAATGCACTTTCCCTTGTTGGGCTCGGTGGCGGGCGGGGACCCCCGGGGGATGAATATCTATCATACTATAATATGGAAAATACCAAAAAAAAAAAAAAAAAAAAAAAAATGGCACCAAAGCGGCACATAGCCACTGACATTGACCTTGAGAATGATAGCGACTCTGATTGTGAGGAGGCGACGCCTAAGGCGTCGGCCGTCTGGCCTCGTTTTCTCATTATCCACAGCAAAGTTAAAGAGAAGCCTGTTTCCAAGCTGCACCCTTTCCTGGTAGAGGAGACCCTCGGGAGCCGTGTTGGCAGGCCTGAGGCCCAGCGCCTCAGGTCTGGTGACTTGCTGGTAGAGTGCCGTACCCGAGCACACTCCAATGGGATACTGAGGCTCTCCTCTATCGGAGACACTCCAGTGGAGGTCAGGCTCCCCACAAAACGATGAATTCTTCTAGAGCAGTGATTAAAGATCAAGCATTGGCAGAACTGTCTGAAGATGAACTTGTACGGAACCTTAAGTCACAGGGGTGACCTACGTCAGGCGCTTCGTTTCCAAACGAAGTGGTAGGGAGATCCGTCTCCCTACCATCACCCTGACGTTTGGCACCCCCACCGCTCCTACTACCATCTGGGGAGGTTACTACTCCCTAAAAGTGAAAAAGTACGTCCCTCTCCCCCTCCGGTGCTTTAAGTGCCAAAAGTGTGGCCATGGGCAGAAAACATGCCGCCAGGCAGAGGCTCTATGCGCCCGCTGCACTAAGCCCGGACACTCTGCTGAGTCCTGCACAGCCATCCCCCTGTGTGTGAATTGCCAGGGGGCGCATATGGCTTCGGACAAGAAGTGCCCTTGTTGGATATCCGAGTGCAAGATTCAGCAGGTGCGTGTGGAGAAGGGGCTGTCCTTTGCGGACGCCAAAAAACTGGTTGACGGCCTGGCGCAGCTGAGGCTGCGCCAAACTGAAATAACACCTCTGCGTATACTTTCATTGCTGCGGTGGCAGGCAGGCGCCCCACCAAAGACTTCTCTTGTCAAACCCCAACTTCTTGGTTGGGGGCGGAGCCTCGGATCCTCTCGCTCCTGGAGAGTAACCCTCCGGTGGTGACGAGAAGCCAGGGAACGCAGAAGGTGGACGATACCGGTCCGGTGGCACCGCCTTCTGCTGCCCCTAAGCCTCAGCCCCTACCCAAGCCTGCCAATCTTACTACAATGGCTTCTGGCTCTGGTCAGCCTTCTAAGGCCGCCAGCTCTGGCGGCAGGAACGCTGCCCCGGCCCAGAAGTCTAAGAAAGTTACGGGACCGCTGTGCGTACGAACCCAGAAGGGGGACACTGATGTCCCCCTTCAAAATAAATATGCTGCATTGGAGGAGCAGATGGAGGGAGTGGAGGTTGTCGTAGCTGGTGCTGCGGCAGTTCCTCCCCCCTCATCTCCGAGGAACCAGAGGAGGCCCGGGAGTCGACCCCTCTCAGTTTCTTCGACTCCTTCCAAAGCACAGGCAAAGGTGGAAAGGAACTCTTCTCCTCCACATAAAACCTAATCATGTACTCTCTGCTTTAGTGGAATTGTCGTGGTTTTCACACCAACTTTGAAGAATTACGCCTTCTAGTCAAGTCCTATAACCTCTCAGTAATATCTCTTCAGGAGACTTATCTGAAGACTTCTGACCCTGTCTCCTTTAATGGTTTTAATGCTATCCATAAAGGCTCTGATTCGGAGAAACGCTCGGGTGGAGTGGCTCTTCTCATTAGCAACCAGTTTTTATGTAGCCCCGTTAGTGTTGATACCTGTCTTCAGGGTGTCGCAGCTCGGGTTACCTTAAAGAAGACCATAACCATAATTATGCAGTATTGACCTGCCACCATCCCTGCGGGTCTGTAGTAATGATATTTTTAACTTAGTAGATCAGCTGCCCCCTCCCTTTATTTTCATGGGAGATTTTAACGGTCACGCTCACCTGTGGGGTAGTGACTACTATGATGGCAGAGGTCAGATGTTAGAAGATGTTTTTTCTCAACTTAACCTATGTGTTTTTAATGATGGCTCACCTATACCTACTCTATCCCAGGTTCAGGATCTAGTTCTGTTCTAGACCTCACTGTGTGTGATCCTTCTCTCATGCTGGACTTTGACTGGAAGGTTCACGACGATCTGTGTGGTAGTGACCACTTCCCAGTAGTCCTGTCATGGGTCAGCTGTGGGAAGGATCCACCGGTGGGGTGCTGGAATCTCAAGAAAGCTAACTGGCTTCTGTTCTCCTCCCTCTGTCAGACTCGTATTACAGAGGAGGTGGTCAAGTCAGCTGAAGAACCTGTTTCGTCTTTTACTACCATTTTGTTGGATGTAGCGGGTGAAACCATCCCTAAAACTTCCGCATCAGTCCCTCGGAAGCCGAGAGTACCATGGTTCAATGAAGAGTGCTGCAAGACCCAAAAAGCGCGCAAATCTGCTCAGCGACGTGCTTTCCATAATCCGTCGCAAGTGAATATTTTAACCTTTAAAAGACAGAGGGCGAAAGCCCGTTACATTTTTAAACGTGAACGCCGTGCTTCCTGGAGACGCTTCGTCTCATCTTTAACTTCTCGGACTCCGTCCCAGAAAGTCTGGAAGGCTGTTCGAACAATTAGGGGCAGGGGTGACTCGGCTTCTGTCGGCCATCTTAGAGATGGTGCCAGCTTGGTCACAGATAAAAAAGCTGTGGCCAATTTGCTTGCCTTCACCATTGCCCATAATTCTTCAAGAGAGCATTATTCACCCTTCTTCCAGAGAGAGAAGGAGAAGCGAGAGTCTCGTATTTGTGATTTTAAGTCCGATAACTCAGAAGACTATAATGCCCCTTTTACATTATCAGAATTGCAGCAAGCCTTGCAGAAAGGTAATGACTCTGCTGCTGGCCTAGATACCATCCAATATCAATTCCTAACGCATCTGCCTGAGAGGTCACTCCTTATACTTCTGAAGGCCTTTAACCATATCTGGAGAACTGGCCATTTTCCGCCGTCTTGGCACCAGGCTGTGGTTGTACCGATCCCCAAGCCGGGTAAGGATCCTTTCGACCCGGGCAACTACCGGCCTGTCGCTTTGACATCATGTTTATGTAACACTATGGAGCGCCTGGTCAACGCCTGCCTGATGTGGCATCGTGAGTCACACGGTCTCCTCACAGACCTCCAGTGCGGTTTCCGGCGCTTCCGTAGTACAACTGACCATTTAGTCCGCTTTGAATCATTTATTCGAGATGCTTTTGTCAACAAGCAGCATGTCTATGCAATTTTCTTCGATCTTGCAAAGGCATATGACACTACCTGGAAGGATGGCATAATGTCTGACTTGTTGGACATGGGTTTTAAAGGGCACCTGCCCGTTTGTATTTCCAATTTTTGGATTAAGCGGTCGTTCCATGTCCGTGTGGGCTCCACCCTCTCCGACAACTTTGAACAGGAGATGGGTGTCCCACAGGGCAGCATTCTATCTCCTGTTTTATTTAGTATTAAAATTAATAACATTGTAAAGATGTCAAAGATGATTCTGAATGCTCTTTGTTTGTTGACGACTTTGCTTTGTGCGCACGTGGTCGAGGACTTGCGTCCCTTGAGAGGCGCTTGCAGCTGTCCGTTGATCGCATCCAGCGGTGGGTGTCTCTCAATGGATTCAAGTTCTCGCCCTTCAAGACAGTCCGTGTGCATTTTACTAACCAGACGAATTTTTTTTTCCAGAACCTAGCCTGAGCATTGCTGGAGTGCCAATTAAGGTGGCCGAGGAGGCAAAGTTTCTGGGGGTCATCTTTGACAAAAGACTTACCTTCCGCAACCATATTAATTACCTCAAAACCTCTTGTCAGAAGGCTCTCGACGTTCTTCTTCGTGTCGTTGGTCGTACTGACTGGGGTCCGGACCGTACTGTCTTACTTCCACTGTACCGGGCCCTTGTTCGGTCCAAACTGGATTACGGTTCTGTGGTGTATGGCTCAGCTTCCAAGTCTGTGCTACAGCGTCTGAACACAATTCACCATCAGGGTCTGCGGTTATGTCTTGGGGCCTTCAGGACGTCTCCAGCTCCTAGTCTGTATGCCGAGGCAGGGGAGCCTTCTCTCAAGCTCCGCCGCATCCGCCTCATGCTCAGCTACGTTCTGAAACTGAAGACCCATCCAGACAATCCTGCCTATGATTGCGTTTTTAAATCATCGTTTGCAAAGATTTACGGTACCCATCCGGGAGCTGTCAGTGCACTTTCTTTCCGTGTCCGACCTCATCTGCAGGCGGCCGGATTGGACCTGGACAGAGTTTCAGAATTCCTGCAACACATCACTCCACCCTGGCTCTTACCAGTTCCTGACATCATGCTGGACCTGACTGCCCACAAGAAAGACTACTCCACCAGCCATATACCAACAGAGCCTCAATGAACTCCTTTCAATTTTTCCTGGCTATTGTCGTATCTATACGGATGGGACAAAGTCTGAGGATGGGAGAGTGGCTGCGGCCGCAGTGTCCTCTCGCCATCCTAGACGCCCATTTAAGCACCGCCTCCCTGACCACTCATCTGTATTTAGTGCAGAACTGCAGACGGTTCTGCTGCTTATCGATCTAGAGAAAGGAACTGATTCTGTCTGACTCTCTTTCTGCCCTGCAGGCCCTTCAGGGCACGGGAAATGACCACCCACTGCTGGTGCAGATCAGGGAGCTCTATGCAGACTTGATGAAGGAATATTATGACATTTCTATTTGGGTCCCAGGGCATGTGGGCATCGAAGGCAACAGGATCGCAGATTCTGCTGCCAACGATGCCCGCAACGACCCTGTCCCTGACACACAGACTGTTTATAGTGATTTTAGACATGCGGTTAGTGCGTACATAGCCCGTGAGTGGCAGTCCGAGTGGGACAAAGAGGAAGCTAACAAGCTGCATGAAGCCCTTCCTAAGTTGTCCGACGGTCTACCTTATCGCTGCGGCAGCCGCCGTGAAGAGACTGTCCTTGCTCGGCTCCACATCGGGCACACGTATGTTACGCACTCTTATTTACAAAAACAGGAGGAGCGTCCATGGTGTTATGCCTGCGACGAGCAGTACTCTGTTCAACACTTTTTGCTGTCTTGTGCTGATCTAATCGACACAAGGTATAAACATTTCACAGCAGACTCCTTGAAGGTTTTGTTCGGGGAAGTGCCCCCGGACAGAATCTTCAGTTTTCTAAGAGAGTGCCATATTTTTAATAAGATTTGAGCGTTTATAGACTATGATGTTTCTATTATTTTGACCTTTTTGAGAGTCTGTCGAAGTTTTCTTTAAGGACCTGTGCGACATTTTAGCCTGACATATTTTTAAGGTATATTTACATCATGTCTTAAGACCTTTCTTTTAGTCTGGCTGACTAGATTTTTACCCTTCCCGCCGTGAAATGGCCTTAGTTGCCTGCTCGTTGTTAAATCCAAATAACTAACTAACCTGCCATTGGATGCATATTTTATTTCGGAATCGTTCATTCATCCTCCGAAACCAGCAACCGTCCAAAAGAACATTAGTACATATTGGTCTTCGCAAGAGTACATATTGGTCTTCGCAAGAGGCATAGATCCTCATGAGCCCCCGCGGGGGCTCATGAGGATCTATGCCTCTTGCAGCTGGGATGTGTACAGTTCTTCTCGACAGTGAAAGGGTTAAACACCAAAATGTCCTAGCTTTACCAGGAACATGGATTCAAAATGATGTCAGAGAGAGTCATAGATCCCCAGGGGCTCATGAGGATCTATACCACTTGCAGTTGGGTGGTGTTCAGATTTCCTCGCCATTCAACGGGTTAATTTTGCACTGTGTTGCGTGTTTCGTGCGATAGTTTTATTAAAGAGAGAACGAAATGGAAGCAGTCTTACTCTTACTCACAAACCAGATAGGTGAGGCTAGCGCTGGCAGAATTGTACAACAAACCAAGGGGAATTACTCAGCGATGGACAGACAAACAGTTAGATCCCCTGCCCCCGCCTATCAGGCACCCATTCGCCAGCCCACAGAGAAATATGCAGGTATAGAACAAGACGATCATCTACATCCCTAAAAGGATGCATCAGGTCTCTTATATAACCCATGTCTTTCTCCGGAACTTAGGAAGTAGGCAGGAGAAACATACATACACAAACACGAAGGTGCATTACTATATGTGGTCGGGTAAATACCCTGATTTCCCACAGTAAATGCATAGAACATTACACAACAATGTAACGATACAAATTTGCCTCAAGTTATAGATACAAACCAGATAGGTGAGGCTAGCGCTGGCAGAATTGTACACAAACCAAGGGAAATCACTCAGCGCTGGACAGACAAACAGTTAGATCCCGTGCCCCCGCCTATCAGGCACCCATTCGCCAGCCCACAGAGAAATACGCAGGTATAGAACAAGAACATATAGAACATCCTTTCAGGGATGTAGATGATCGTCTGATAGGCGGGGGCAGGGGATCTAACTGTTTGTCTGTCCAGCGCTGAGTGTTCCCCTTGGTTTGTGTACAAGTCTTACTCTTAATTCTTAAAATTACGAAGGCCTAATTAAATGAAAAATTACATTTTTAAAAAATCTTAACTGTTGTGTTCTTCGTATTGTCATTTTAACCTGTTGACTGCCAGGAGAACAAGTGAGTGCCACCCAAGAGAAAGGTGAATAAAACCTGCATGGTCCTAGCAGCTGAAGGGGCTCATGCGGCGTTATGCCTCTAGGTGACCTCATTTTTAAGTTTCTGTACCTTGGACAACAGTAGTTCTTGAATGTGACACGTGGCAGTAAAGGGGTGAACACGTGTTTTGATATATCCTCAGAGCAATTTCTACCTTGACACTGAGGACACCAACACAGCCGCCCCCTGTGGGCCTGTACGGTGCGACATGTGTGAAGAGGGAGAGAAACAGGACGCCACTCACTACTGCACCAAGTGTCGACAAAACATGTGTCGGGCGTGTCGACGTCTGCACGATAAGTTAATGGACACTAGCATACACCGCGCCCAGCCAGTCAAGGTAATTGATTATAAATAACATTGTTCCGCCGCTATGTTGCAAATGTTGCAACTATTACTTGACTGTCGGTAGCGCTTTTTGTCGCGATGATTCCTGCAGGAGTTATCGCGAGAAAAACGCAGCCGACAGCCAAAGATTTATAGAACGATTTGCACAGTGCTGTCTGGAATTATATGCAGTTTGTTCAGATGTGGTGTGAAGGAGAAACTGTCTATTTACTGCAAATAATTGTTTACGTTCGGCTGTAAGAAACTGATTATATGGGCAATACTTCAACTTAAAATCAGAAAAAGCAGCAGGTACAAGTGTTTGCGCGCACGCACGCGCTCACACACACACACGCACAAGCACACGCGCGCATTTCGTCATTTGTGAAAAGTAATCTGAACCAACCTTAAAAATGTACACTCCGCAGAAACTAGATCAAATCAGGCCTGACTGAAGTGATACGATTTCTGTCCTAGAAAGGCAAACGACAGCAATTGTATTTTTTTCGATATTTTAATAGTAATTGACAAACATAGACGTACTGATATCTTCTGGTGCAGAGAACAAAAGAACAGCCGCTGACGAAGAAGACACCCACCCCATGCCCCATCCACCCTGACCACTCCCTCTGTCTGCACTGCGTCAAGTGTGACGTAAACATCTGTATGCTGTGCAAGCTGACGTCACACGAGGGTCACGTGACAGAAGACATGGCGGCTGCCAACCTCCGCGCCAACGAGGAACTGAAAGGACTTACTGTAAAGGCCAGTGAACAGGTAACTACTATGCTGAAGTGAATTATGACGTAATTTACAGGGAGCAGTCTTTTAAGCAAAGGTCCTCGGGCCGACGTCCGCCGCATCGCTCGTAGGCTATGAAAATAAAGGGTTATCTGACCTGCGCTCGTAGGCTATGAAAATAAAGGGTAAAGGCTGATGGCTGGCGGTTAAATATTTTCTGATTTTTGATGCTAATTATATTTGCTATAATGTGAAAAACTTAGACTTTGTTGTCATCCGTTTGAAGAATTTGCCTCGCTTGCCTGAATTACCGTGAGGTTACTTTTTGTCTTTTTTTCAAAGAAAGGCCTTGACATGGGATATCTTGTGATTAGCTAGACAAACTTTATGATGAAGGCTTATTGTAAGATTGATAAATAAATTAACAATGCAAAGTCTTTCAGTGCATGCTAACGCATTGCGAGTTCACACAGTGCACCTGTTTCGTTTGGCAGCATATTAAAACAAAAAACACCTTGTATTTCCATAAATTTAAAACCAAAGCTAAACCAGCCGTGCATTGTTTCCAGGTGCAAGTGGTGGAGGCACAGCTGTGTCGTCTGGACCGCAAGGAGCGAGAGCTGTTACGTCAGAAACAGGAAGTGACGCGGGAGTTGCACACTCGCTTCGAGAATGCCATGGCTACCGTGGCACGCACCAGAGATGACGTGATGGATGAGCTGGTGAGGAGGGAGCAGACAGTGAGCAGCAAGATACGGGCGGAGAGACTGTCTGCAAGGAACACTCTAGAAACACTGTCTAATTTGCTGACCCGCACTAGACATGAAGCCGACATTGTTTCCTTGAAAAACGAGATGGCTGCTGCGCTGTTGACAGACGATGCTGTGGACAGCTGCCGGACAGCGAACGCTTCAGAACATGAAAGATTCTTCGTGTATCAGGCGGACATTGCTGATCTGGAGAAAGACATGGTGCACGCCTACATGGGGAAACTGCAAGACAGTGACGTTACCGCCACCACCGAAAATGTGGATATAGTTTCTTTCCGTGAAATGGCCACCGCCTATGCTGACATGAAGGCCGGTTTGGCCAGAGTCATGAAAGAGACTTCAGACCTAAACACAAAGTCTGAGGAACTGCAGACCAAGATAAAAGACGTTGAAAATGAAACGCAGACCAAGATAACTCAACTCAAAAACGAGATAACGAGCGTCAAGACGAAAGTGCAAACCAAGATAGCAAAAGTCGAAAATGAAACACACACCAAGATAAACGAAGTGGAAACTGCAAGTTTGGGAACCAAGACAGACCTGGAAAAACTGACGACAACGGTATCAACAGAAGTCTCCAACCTGACCGCCATGATTCGTGAGTACAACTACTGTCGTATTGCTGTACGTTCATTCAGGTATTTATCACCTTGAGACAGCCCTGTGTATCTTGCTCACCGGTAGATTCAAAATTAATTTATTCACATACCCAACCCCTTCTATGCCAGTGGATGTGAAATCATGTAATTGAAAGCAGTGCAAATTTGACACCGAATAATCCCATCACTCCAAGAAACGCGGATATGAAAGGGCCAGCAACAGCAAAGAACCTCATGAGCCCCCGTATCTGCGGGGGCTCATGAGGTTCTGTGCCTCTTGCAAGTGAGGGTATTGGTATTTTCCGACAGTGAAAGGGTTAATATTTACTGCTGTTTGTTTGTGTGTTAAAGTTCGTTTCTTCGTCCGTTCGCTCATTATTCATTTATTCGGGTCTTATGGTTATTCACCATGATGTTCATTCTACCTATATATTCTGTTTTTATCGGCATACTAATAATACATATGATGATCATGTCTGTTGTACAGAAAAATCGTCAAAGAGGGTGTCGTTCTACGCTAGACTTAATGGTACAATCTGGGAATCTTCCGATGGCCCTACGATCATCTTCAATGACGTCCATTATAACGAAGGATCTTGTTATGACAACACAACTGGTATTTTCACCTGTCCTTGTAACGGAACCTACGTATTCCATACCACTGTCCGCTCAGCAAATGATACTGGTGAGAAAGCTGAAGTTCAGCTTAGCATAAATGACAAGTTGTCTGTCTGGGCAAGCGGCACGAACACCTGTTACGGCTCTACAAGCGCTGCTGCTACTCTGAAAGCAAACGACAAAGTGTGGGTTAAACCTTTCGGGGACGCAGTGTGCGGAAGTCCCGACACTTCTTTTTCTGGCGCCCTCGTACAAGCAAAAGTATAACATGCCAGTCATTAACCAGAGGAGCGCCACCTACAAATATCTCACGAGAACATGAACCCCTTCACTGCCGAAGAAAAGCGAACGCGATTCAAATGCAAGAGACATAGATCCTCATGAGCCCCCGCAATTGCGGGGGCTCATGAGGATCTATACCTCTTGCTAAGTCCACTCTGTACCCACGTTCCTTGAACGGGTACGGTTATATGGTGTTCATTAACGAAGATTTCCAAAACACAATCTGCGAGCACTGGCAGTAAAGGGGTTAAAATTGCTACCCAGGGTTAACATGGAGTGACAAGGACTTCGCCAGACACGTACACTGTAACGGCCATGAAATACAAAACAAGATGAGGATTTCATCCCAAAGTCTACCGTATTGTTTGGAGCTCACATGCGTTTATTTTTTAGGAACATTCAGAGTTGTTCATATTTTTAGGCTTATTATGCTGATCCATTTCCCTCCTCTCTAAGCCAACCTCTGATCAACACACACGTCAGCGCACACAAATAAAGACAGACACACGGCGCTTCCAGCCATTAGTACGCTCTGTGGGCTCGTGTAGCGACAGGAATCCAACTTCTTCTACTCTAACCCACCCTCTGATCCACACATACTGGCACACCGAAATAAAGACGGACACACGGCGATTCCCACCATTCGTAAGCTCTGTGGTCTGGCGTAGCGTAGCTATTCTGAAGAAGAAGAATAGCACGAGCAGCGAAATGACGTCACTTTATGCTTCACGTCATGTCATCATTAGCCCCACGACGCAGTGTTCATAGTTACGACTCGATGTTATACGTCATATTGCAGTACTAACATTTGACGTATCAGAGAATCAACTTTGCAATTTTCTTGCTGATTTTCATGCCTAGAGCTTACATGTCACAATTTGACCTAATCCTACCCCAGCGTCGGGACAAATAGCAGTCTTATGTAAACACTGTTTTTGAAAATAATTATGCTGGTATTAATGATTAGATATAGTTTTTTTTCGTAAAAAAAAAAATAAAGTTATGTTAGCTGTTTTACAAATGACTCCGAAAAAGTGATGCAGAAATTTGTCTGATTTTCACACCTAGGTCATAGACGTCACAATTGACCTAATCGTACCCGACAGCCGAGACAAACTGTAGGCTTATGCAAATACCGTATACGAAAAATCATGCGATTATTAATAAGAAGATTGGGGTTTTTTTTCGTAAAAAAAATTCAATTGTTTTAAGATTAACCCATATAACTCGTGAAATTAATCCCAAAAACGTGATTTAAAAAAAAATTATTATTACTCAAAACGTTTTAGAGGTACAATGCTGTTAACGAACTCATTCAATATCTCCCTTTTATCTAGCTATCTAACTGTCTGCAAGGAACTCTCTAGAAACACTGTCTAATTTGCTGACCCGCGCTAGACATGAAGCCGACATTATTTCCTTAATAAACGAGGTGCAGGCTGCGCTGCTGACAAACGATGCTGTGGACAGCTGCCGGCCAGTGAGCGCTTCAGAACATGAGAGATTCTTCGTGTATCAGGCGGATATTGCTGATCTGGAGAAAGACATGGTGCACACCTACATGGGGAAACTGCAAGACCCTATGGTCATAGCGACCAGTGATACTGCTGAAGTGGTTTCTCTTCGCGAACTGATCACCACAGTGTCCAACCTTACTGCCAACATCTGCAGAGCTGCAGACAAAACTAGCAAACGTCGAAGACGACATGCAAACTAAACTTACTGAAGTCAAACATGACACTCAGACCAAGATAAAAGCAGTCGAAAATGACACGCAGACCAAGATAAAAGCAGTCGAAAATGACACGCAGACCAAGATAAAAGCAGTCGAAAATGACACGCAGACCAAGATAAAAGCAGTCGAAAATGACACGCAGACCAAGATAAAAGCAGTCGAAAATGACACGCAGACCAAGTTAACAAAAGTCGAAAACGCCATGCAGACTAACTTAAATGACGTAAACAACGAGATGACGAGCGTCAAGACGGAAATGCAGACCAAGATAAAAGAAGTGGAAACTGCAAGTTTGGGAACCAAGACAGGGCTGGAAAAACTGACGACAACGGTATCAACAGAAGTCTCCAACCTGACCGCCATGATTCGTGAGTACAACTGCTGGCGTATAGTTTGCATTCTGTCAGTTATTTTTCACTTTTAGACAGCCCTGTGTGTCTTGTTTACTTGAATATCTAAAGTTAATATCTTTGCATACCTAACCCCTTCACTGCCAGTGGACACACAATTATGTCTTTGAAAGCAAGAAAAAAATTCAACACCGAATAATCTCACGGACTGAAGGAACACGGCTGTGAATAGGGCCAGCAAGAGGCAAAGAACCTCATGAGCCCCCGCAACTGCGGGGACTCATGAGGTTTTTTGCCTCTTGCAGATGGATGGTGTTCGTATTTTTCCGTCAGTGAAAGGGTTACTATTTGCTGCTGCGTGTCTTCTAATCTATATTGTTTATCTTGAATTCCTTTATTCCTGCATGCATGTGTATGTGTGTTTAAGTTCGTTTGTTGGTCCGTTCACTCATTATTCATTTATTCGGTTCTTTTGGTTATTCGCCATGTTATTTGCTCTTCTCACGTATTCAATTCTTTTTTTAAACATTCTGAAATTAATCATGATGATCCTGTCTGTTAAAAGAAAAATCGTCACAGAGGGTGTCGTTCCATGCTTGACTTCAAAAGGACTGGAAATCATCCGATGGCAACAAGATCATCTTCGGTGGCATTTGTGATAACGAAGGATATTGTTACGACGAAACAACTAGTATTTTCCCCTGTCCTTGTGACGGAACCTACTTATTCCAAACCACTGTCAGCTCAGCAGATGATTCTGGAAAGAAAGCTGACGTTAAGCTTAGAGTACATGAAAACTTGTCCGCATTGGCAAGAGGCACGTACACGTGTTACGGCTCTACAAGTGCGGCTGTTACCCTGAAAGCAAACGATAAAGTGTGGGTTGAACCTCACGGAGACGGAGTGTACGGTAGACCTGACACTAATTTTTCTGGCGCCCTGATACAGGCAAAGGTGTAACATGTCAGTCACTAACCAGAGGTACGCCACCTACAAATGCTTCACGAGAACATGAACACCTTCACTGCCGAGGAAAACCGAACACCCCCCCCCCCCCGAACTGCAAGAGACATAGATCCTCATGAGCCCCCTCAATCTATGCCTCTTGCTAACCCCATTTTGTATCCATTTTGTATGTGGCTGTATTAGCGAAGATTTCAGACACACAGTCTGCGAGCACTGGCAGTGAAGGGGTTAATTGCTACCCAGGGTTAACATGGAGTGACAAGGGCTTTGCCAGACACGCACACTGTAAAAGCCATGAAATACAAAAAAAGACAAGTGTTACATGTCGGCCACTAACCTGAGGCACGCCACCTACACTTGCTTCACATGAACATGGATGGCTACCCAGCACTAACACTGAGCTATACTGATAAGGACTTTGCCACGAACGTACACTGCAACAGCTTGAGAACATGAATTGTTACCCACGACTAACATTGAACAGTACTGATAAAATTTTTGCCAGACACGCAACTTAATCAGCAATGAAATAACCAACCAGGAAAATGCTCGCTTAGTTTACGTCGAGTGGTTATTCATATTTTACATCAGGCATAGGTCAGAAAATGAACCAAGTTCCACCATTCAGTGGATTCAGCCAGCTTGTTCCATCTCAGTGCAAGAGGGATACATTCTCATGAGCCCCTGCTGCCTCTTGCTAGCAAGGAGTGGGCTAATTTACATCCTGTGTTTGAGGAACTCAGCCGGGTTTAAATGTACGACTGTTTGGTGTTGCGGGGATCGGATGCACGCCACAGGCACAGTGACGGCGGCGATCGAGAGAAGCGGTCCCTGGATACTGCTTTGGCATCCTCACTTTCACGGGACACTACCTACTGTATGTGACCTAATTCTAATGACAGTATAACACCGATTGCAAAGTGTTTCCCTCTGTGACTGATCACTTGTATTGCATTTCCAACGCTTTGATGTTTTGGTCTTCAATTTTTGGCTCACGTGAAGGGCAAAAGTGAGCATGTTTTGGGCCAGTGGTCGTCCATCCGTCGTCCGCCCGCCGTCCGCCGTGGTCCGTGCTAAACTTTAACATTGGCATTTTCTCGGAGACTATTCAAGCCACATTCTTCAAACGTGGCCCAAGGATACTTTGTGGTAAGACCTTTCTAAACATACCAATTTGAGTGACCTCTCACAAAGGTCAAGGTCACAGAGGATCAGGAAATAGGTAAACAATAGCTATATTTTGATATAATTTATTTTTTCTCAAATACTATTTTCACAACTTCAAACCCAAACTTGGTACAAAGATACTTGATGGTAGGACCTTACTATACCTACTAATTTGGTTGATTCCTCGGAAAGGTCAAGGGTCACAAGAGCTCAGGAAATAGGTGAAAAAATAGCCATATTTTAACAAAAGATTTTTTTTTCTTTTCTCAAATACTATTTACAACTTCAAACCCAACTTTGGTACAGCGATACCTCAGGGTAAGACATATCTATGCATACTAATTTGGATGACCCCTCAGAAAGGTCAAGTGTCACAAGGGCTCAGGAAATAGGTTCGAAATAGCCATATTTTGACAAAAGATGTTTTTTCTCAAATACTATTCACAACTTTAAACCCAAACTCGCTACAGAGATACCTGATGTAAAGACCTTTCTATGCACACTAATTTGGTTGATCCCTCGGAAAGGTCAAGGGTCCCGAAAGCTCAGGAAATAGGTATAAAATAACCATATTTTGACAAAAGATTTTTTCCTCAAACACTATTCACAACTTAAAACCCAAATTTGGTACAGAGATACCTGATGGTAAGACCTATCTATGCATACTAATTTGGATGACCCCTTGGAAGGTCAAGGGTCACAAGAGGCTGGCAAATGTGTGTAAACTGCTGATTTTTTAAAAATAAAAATGTAGGTATTCCGAAATTTGCTTTTTCAACCAAATTTTGTACAAAGATAGCTGATGATAAGACCTTTCTATGCATACTAAATTAGTCGAATCGTCACAAAGGTCACGGGGGCTTAACAGATGTTACATTTTCAGAAAACATGGATTTTGCTGCTGCAGAAACCGGCCCTTGTGCATCGGTGTGTAAATCAGTCATACACGTGAGCCATAATGGCTTTGCCTTTTTTGTTTCTTTATATTTCAAACAGAAGAGTACCTCCTCTATAAACAGAGCTGATTAATGTACGAGAAATTCTGGCATGGAAAATCGTATTTATACGGACAGTTCTAATATACACATTTATTGAATTAAACTAAACTGAACTGACTTGAATTGAACTGAATAGAACTTGAATTGAACTGATTAGTGTATCGCAATGACATTTGCTGCCCATTTGTATTGTCGAATTTTGTTAATGTGTTATGTACTTTTGAGTGTTACTAAATTAGCACATGTATTGTTGTGTTTTGCCGGGAGTGGGTTTGGTCTTATGGGGACGTGCTTAGTGCTGCCATGCTGTTAATGATAATGATAATGATAATAATAATAATAATATCATTCTTATTATTATTATTATTATTATTGCTGTTTTATTGTTTGTTGTTTATCACGTTTTAATAGCATAATATTGCTGTAACTGAATCATTGTTGATAATCCAAAGGAGTCGGTAATGACAATGTGATGAGTACCACATGACGAGCGGATAAATATCAGTGAAACTGGAAAAAAAAAAAACCCCGCTGGAAATGCAAAATAGCAAGGTTTTGTTTTGTGCTGTAGAAGTGTAAAATTATATACGCACTTTTTCTTGATGTTATACCCTTAGTTTGTTATAAACAAATTAATCTACGTAGAAAGAGTGTTGTTGTTGTTGTTGTTGTTGTTATTATTATTATTATTATTATTATTATTATTATCTTTTTTGGTGTTCATCACGTTTTAATAGGAAAACATTGCTGTAAATCATCGTTGATAATCCAAATGAGTCGGTATTGGCAATGTGATGAGTACCACATGACGAGTGGATGAATACCAGTTAAACTGGAAAAAAGAACGCTAGAAATGGAAAATATCTTGTTTTCGTTTTGTTTTAGAAGTGGAAATTTATATATGCTGCTGATTTGAAACAAATAAAATCGTTTTACAATTAAACTGGGCGGATTTTGGCTGTGATGAGAGAGAGAGAGAGAGAGAGAGAGAGAGAGAGAGAGAGAGAGAGAGAGTAAATATTTAACAAACAAACAAACATAGTGTCAACAACATTCATGTGTACGAAAAGCATAAAAGGAGAAAAAACAAACAAACATAATAACAGCGACATAGCTGAAGGTCATCTTGTAATTAGAACATGTCTCTGAGAGTACAGCATCAATAGAAAATTGAAAGCGATAAAGGCGATCCTTAAAAATACTAAATTTAGAAACAGACTTAAGATGCTGGGGTAAATTAGTCCATGCTTTTGCACCTGAAAAGGCCAGGCTAGTTTTATATATAAAATTATCTAGTCTTGTTCTTGGTAGGTGGAGCGACCTGTTTCTCGTGTTCTGTCTATAATTATATGAAAACAGAGTTCGCAAATGGAGTGGGGCTCTCTCGTGTAGAATCTTGTACATTAATACACACCGATTAAATTCGAATTGTTTGTTTAATGCCAGCAATTTAAGAGATTTGATTTATTTGTCTGTGGGGGCGGGTCCAGGAAGTATGATTTTAACACCTCGACGATACAGAGAATTTACTTTTTTCATAATTATGAACTTTGCTGCAACCGTCCCAGACAGTGGAACTGTAATTACAGTGCATTTTGATATACGCGTGGAAGAAAAGTTTGCAAACGTCATGATAAACTATACGGCTGAGCTTAGACAAAAGGAACACGTTTTTGGACACAGTTTTGCATACGTTATCAACATGAGGTTCCCAGTTTAACTGGTTGTCTACTGTTACGCCCAGCAAGCGATGTTTTAGTTACTTGTTCTATAGGTTGGCTATCTAAGAGAGAGATTCAATGATTCAATGAAGTTTTATTTATCAACGGTTGAGGCATCGTCAGAGACAGCCATTTTTCAAACCTGCCGTTGCTACAAAACTACGGGACAGTATACACAAAACTAGATATATAGTTACATGTACATGAAACAAAAACATTGCCAGCTTAGGGAAAGAAAGTCCCATGATGATCTCACACTCCTAAACACACACACACACACACACACACACACACACACACACACACACACACACACACACACACTGAGAGAGAGAGAGAGAGGGAGAGAGAGAGAGAGAGAGGGAGAGAGAGAGAGAGAGCAAGAAAGAGAATTTATTTTTTTAAGGGATGGAGACAGCAGGCAAGCAGGTCTTTATTCATGAAAGAGAGAGACATAGAGATGATGTTGATGAGGATGTATTGTTTATTCGCTTGTGTTTTTACATCTATAGCACACACACACACACACGCGCGCGCACACACACACACACACACACACACACTGAGAGAGAGAGAGAGAGAGAGAGAGGGAGAGAGAGAGAGAGAGAGAGAGAGCAAGAAAGAGAATTTATTTTTTTAAGGGATGGAGACAGCAGGCAAGCAGGTCTTTATTCATGAAAGAGAGAGACATAGAGATGATGTTGATGAGGATGTATTGTTTATTCGCTTGTGTTTTTACATCTATAGCACACACACACACACACACACGCGCGCGCACACACACACACACACACACACACACACACACACACTCACACACACACACACACACACACACACACACACACACACACTGTGTCCTGGAGGTGCAGTCCAAATGACTGTGATGTCTGATCCTACACCAGTTGTCCCTTTCGCTGCTACAGTTAACCCGCCACTCGGCCCCAACACTATACTGACAGAACGACCATGATAGTTCAAGGGTGGTGCAGGAATAGCTTGGCGCCTACAGGCGCCAAACTATTCCTGCGTCACCCTTGAGCTGTTATGATCGGTCTGTTGTCCACAACCGGAACTGATGTTACACATTTTCACTCAACGTATATTCTGAGATAAAGTGACATCTACGAAACGTTTATGTGTGGTTTTAGGGGACCACACATAAACTTTTCGTAGATGTCACTTTATCGGTGGGAATATACGTTGAGCGTACACAGATATACGCAATTGGTAATGGCAGGCCTAATGCCGTCCAAACCATTTTTTGACAACTATTGTCAGAACCAAGGCGACACAGCAAACGCTGCGTCTATATTTAGCTTGTGGATTTCCGGGAAAGGCGAAACTCAAACTCCATTCAACAGCCAAGTCACAGGTGGATCGCGGAAGTTTCTTTACTACAGGGCGTGACGGCCGAGACACTGGCTGTGTCGAGTTGGAGTGTGTACAGTGTGTGGAAACGAGAGATACGATAAAATTCTGTCCGACGTGTTCACTTGACATTCCGTGTTGTGCTGAAACGCAGAACTAGGGAGTTGTCAAGTACTGCAAGTTTCACGACTGTCAAGCGTACAGCTGCCTGACATTTTCCTAAATGGCGACCGGTGGTAGGAGTGTGGAAGAAAGCTGGGGTGACGATTTTCGCCATACCTGCACTCTGTGTATGGAACCGTACCGTGGCCGACACCCCAAACTTCTGCCCTGTTTCCACACCTTCTGTCTGCCCTGTCTCAATACACTCGCGGCCACGGTGGTGTCTACGACAGCCTCTACCACACCAAGCACCGACGACGACACTGGTAAAACTGAAGACAAGAAGGGGGAGGACTCACAGACCGACCAACAGAAAACAGCTTCGGTGAATGAGAAGGCGGAGGACAAAGAAGATGCTGTTGACAAGGCGGCCAAAAAAGAAATGTCGGTGTCGGGGGGCCCGGGACAGGTGGAGAAAAGTACGCTCGTGTTCCTGTGTCCTACCTGCCGTACACCTGTGACTGTGCCTGAGGGGGGCGTGGAGAACTTACAGGTTTGACACATTTGATACGATAACCAGACAATAGTTCGGTGTTTTTGGTTGGAATGGGTGGGTTGGTGGGTGGTGTAAGGTGGCGGTGGGGGAGGGGGGTGCAGGGGGGGGGGATCAGCTCAATGGCTAAGTTATATTATAATTGATTGATCTACTGCGCTTTTCTCTCAATACTTCAGTTCTGACGTAGGCAAAAGTATCAAGTGACGCACAGAAACTCCGTGACCTAAAAGACACTGCACAATATATTGATTAGTCCTAATTACTGACAGTACAGTCGAAGTTATGTACTGTTGCCTTACATTGATAAGGGGTTAAATGGGGCCCACGTAACTGTGTGACATTTCATTTTGAACCTGTTCAGTGACGGCTGACGCAGATCGTGTTTCTACATAATTTTATTTAATTAACCCCTTCCCAGCCACTGGATGTTTATTTTATTTCGGAATCGTTCATTCATCCTTCGAAACCAGCAACCGTCCAAGGAACATTACTGCATATTGGTCTTCGCAAGAGGCATAGTTCCCCATGAGCCCCCGCAATTGCGGGGGCTCATGAGGATCTATGCCTCTTGCAGCTGGGATTTTGTACAATTCTTCACGACAGTGATATGATTAACCACCAAAATGTCCTAGCTTTCCCAGGAACATGGATTCAAAGTGATGTCAGCAAGAGACATAGATCCCCATGGGCTCATGAGGATCTATGCCTCTTGCAGTTGGGTGGTGTTCAGATTTCCTCGGCGCTGAACGGGTTAATCCTGCGCTGTGTTGCGTGCGTCGCGAGCTGGTTTTATGACAGAGAGAACGGAATGGGAGCGGCAGTCTTACTCTTAACTTTTATAATTACTTTGAAAAAAAAAACTACAGTGTGAAAATCATGTGGGCCTAATTAAACAATGGAAAAAAATACATTCTTTTCTCTTCACTGTTGTGCTCTTCGTATTATCATTTTAACCTGTTCACTGCCAGGAGAACAAGGGAATACACCCAAGAGAAAGGTGAATAAAACCTCTTGATCCCCGCAATTGAAGAGGCTCATGCGACTTTATACCTCGTGGTGACCTCATTTTCGTATCCGTGTACCTTGGACAAAAGTAGTTCTTGAACTATTTCATGAATGTGACACGTGGCGGTAGGGGAGGTTAACCCGTGTTTTGATATATCTTCAGAGCAATTTCTACCTTGACACTGAGGACACCAACACAGCCGCCCCCTCTGGGCCTGTACCGTGCGACATGTGTGAAGAGGGAGAGAAACAGGACGCCACTCACTACTGCACCAAGTGTCGACAAAACATGTGTCGGGCGTGTCGCAGAGTGCACAATAAGATCACAGACGCCAGTACGCACCGCGTCAAGACAGTCAAGGTAACTGATTAGTAACTCATTCGAGACGTGCCGCTTCCGGATACGCGGCATATGCCGCATATCCAGAGGCGGCATGTCTGAAAGGAGTTAATAACATTGTTCCGCTGATATGTTGCAAATGTTGCAACTATTATTTGACTGTCGGTAGCACTTTTTTTTGTCACAAAAGATTCCTGCAGCAAACACGCAACCGACAGCCAAAGGTTTACAGCACGCTTTGCCCAGTGCTGTCTGGAAGGAAATGCAGTTTGTTCGGATTTGGTATGAAGGAGAAACTGTTTATTTACTGCAAATAAGTGTAGGCTGTGTGTTCGGCTGTAAGAAACTGATAATATGGACAATACTTCGATTGAAAATCAGAAAATGCAGCAGGTATAAGTGTTTGCGCGCACGTACGAGCTCACAGACACACACGCGCGAGCACACAGACACGCGCGCATTTCGTCATTTTTCTAAAAGTAATCTGAACCAACCTTGAAAATGTAAATGTCACGACACGGGTTTTTTCCCCGTCTATTTGTGTAGGGGAGTAAGTTTAGAGGGGTGACAGGGTTTAGTTAGTCACCGGGTAGCGATAGGAAATGTATCTAGTTTTTGGCCTGTACTCGAGTATTTGCTGCCGTGCGAGAGTTTGGTGGACGGCGTAAAGCACGTGGTCGCCCGGTCTCCGCGATCGGGTGGTTAGTGTTTCACGTGTTTTCACATCACATGATGTAGTGAGCGTTTTTCTGCCAACCTAAAGTTATCCAAATTAAGTCAGTCGCATTCCAACAGCGAACGAGTAGAGTCGCATGTCAGCTGCGAACGAGAACAGTCGTCTTTTCAAAGTAGTCTTTGAGGGGGGTTTGTGCGGGGTGGTTTTCCATTAGCCGCCGCCTCAAGTAGCTGTGGCTTCCCTTCGAGACGGTCCTGGTCGAGCCCGGGAGCCGGTGTCCTAAGACGAGAAGAAGAGCTGCGACGACTGCACCCCTGGCTTGTCTTGTTTGTCTTCGTCCTAACCGGGGCGTCTTCGCGGGTGACAGTAAGTACGCGTAACAATTCTCTAGTGGCCATTTGCTTGGGGGGTTTTGTTTGTGTTTGCTTCTGTTATTATTATTTTGGCTAGTGTATATCGGGGGGCAAGTGTTAGAATAGAATGTAGAAGTGAATGCCGTTTGTTGTATGTAGTCTCTAGAGTGTCTAGCGGCGGATTAGTTATTGAGATTTAACGCCGAGCAGGCGACTAAGGCCATTTCACTATTTAGCGTAGGAGGGTGAATTCGGAAATGAGTCACGGGGTGACGTGTAAATATGTATTCTGCTGAGGTTGAATTTATTTTTGCGGGAAGGGTGATGCGATTGTATATATGTATTTTGTTGAGGTTGAATTTATTGTTGCGGGAAAGAGGTGAACGGAATATAAAAGGCGGCAATATAAGTTGCGGGAAGGGTAATGTGATTATCTTGTTTCTTTTGTTAGTTATTTATGTGTATTTTTGCACCTGTGTTTTAATGCATCCGAATCCTATTCCAATGCTGGTTCCTATCCTAATCCAACGGTGGTACTGAGAGTGGGGACTGACTGTCACTCCGCCTCGTGGGGCTACGACGCTGAACCTGGGTGCCTTTGCGAGTGTCGCGGCACGCCGCGTGTTAGTCAGGTCGGGTCTTCCAACTTAATTACTTCTAGCTTGTTTAAGTACGGTTTCGGTTGTGTATAATCTTGTAAAGAACGTCATATGTTGTGAGATTTACTGCATCTCTTCGTAGTGACTGTATTGTGAGAGGAGCTTTGTCAGTGACTTTTTGAGTTATTATATAATTTAAAAGCAGCCTGTTTTACGGAAGACCTTATCGCGGAAGCAAGAGCGTCGAGCTGTGCTTAACGTTTGTGCTTCCGGCGAGAAGGTCCAGTGACGCAAACTATGTTGAGTTAATTCAACTTTCAGTCATGTTAGGTTAAGGACGTTTGCTCCATTTGTATACGTGATATTGTTTATTCTGAAACGTTGCTAGTTAAAGGAGCCTTATTTGTTCTGAAACGTTGTTAGTTGAAGGAGCATTGTTTGTTCTGAAACGTCGTTAGTTAAAGGAGCCTTGTGCTGTGAATGTCTAGTTTGCGAAGGCATTAGTTTGATTCGAACTTGTCGTTCGTGATCCCGCTGGGGAGATTCAGTAGCTTACGGATTATATTCATTTTTCTCGATCTTTACTTGTGTTTTAGTACGCATATTTGGTTCATCATTTAGCTGATATGGTAGTCTTCGCGGAAGCAAAGGCGTAGGTCTGTTGGCGTTAGCGCTTGACGCTTATGCTTCCGGCGGGGTCCAGTGGCTGTTGATTCAAGCTTTTCAGTTTGAGTTTTCGGTTGTATTATTAAGGATAGTCGTTGTTATATATTAGTTTAATTAAATCTGTTTTCGTATTTTATTAGAGATATTTGGTTATATATTAGTTTTCTCAACCTATTGTATTTTATTTTTTAGGGACATTTAGTTTATTACATTTTTTTAATTTTTTTTATTGGGTAACGGATATTCAGGGTGGAGAGTTTGGTCGTGTGTGAGTGTGAATATGAGGTGTGAATGCGTGGTTAGCATTGAGTGAGAATAGTTGTTTGTTAGGGTTTTATGTAATAAATGTCGTCGCTATTGTTCCTCTGGTGTTTGTGCTAGATTTGTGTTAGTGTGGGTTGGGTGTGTCTCGGGTGGCAGCACTCATAGTTCGCGCCCCGGGAGCGGGGTCGTGACGGTAAACTACGCGGAAACTAGATCAACTCAGCCTGACTGCAGTGCTCGGGATTGTGTCCTAAAAAGGTAAAAGACAGCAATGTATTTCTTCGATATTTTCATTATAATAGTGACAATAAACGGACTTGCTGTCATTGGCCTTCCTAGCTATTGCAATGTTAGTGAGTACAAAAGAACAGCCACTAACGAAGAAGACGCCCACCCCATGCCATATCCACCCTGACCACTCCCTCTGTCTGCACTGCGTCAAGTGTGACGTCAACATCTGTATGCTGTGCAAGCTGGCGTCACACGAGGGTCATGCGACAGAAGACATGGAGGCTGCCAACCTCCGCTCGAAGCAGGAGCTGCAAGGACTTCTTGTGCAGGCCAGTGAACAGGTAACTACACACAGCCCTCGGACTACATTTAATTTCCCCTACAGTCCCATCTGTTAAAATGCCTTAGCCTTAGTCTGTCCCTGTCATCACCTCATTTTCAGTCCCCTAAATAACAGTACCGCGCACTTTCTGCACATTTGCCATGCACATAATCCAAAAGAAAATTAAGGAATTTATCCGTCTCATTTTCTGGCTAAGGTCCTGGTTCTGCATCAACCCTACACCCAAGCGCAGCCAAAACTGGTACACACCTCAAATCCCCATCCGCTTGGCAACTCAAACCAGGCCAAAAAGAGTCCGCTGGTTAAGCCAAGGCTGATATGAGTCAAAGCACCAAACATGTCTCTTCTCGCCTATCGAGAGATTTCAAGCAAATTCCAGCATACTGCGTCTGTACAAAATGCCAAAGAAGGCAGAAGATTTTTTTTTCTAAAATCACAGGTCCTCTTACTGCCTCACCTACCTCATTTGAATACGTACCGTGACCAAAAATGCTGGAGTGGTTCGTCGGCATGAGGACCTTTTGTTCACAGGGTACATGCACACGAAAAACTACCCAGAAGATATCGCTAGAATTAAAACAGACTTTAGAAGGGTTGTAAACAAGATTTTGATTTCTGAATTTAGTTTAGGAGGCCTTCCAAACTGTGAAAAAAGAAGATTCGTTGTTCTAAATGTTTCTTTTCAAAATTATAAGCTACTTCATATTAATTTTGGAACAATGTTGCTGCGTATGTTTGAAGTATCGTTGGTTACAAGTAATCGTAAACTCCGAGAGCTGAGAACAATTTCGATGAACAACCTGCAAATCCTAGATCCATTGTATCTGAGGCAGTGTTAATGCGTTTTGAGGTGCTAGGTTTAGAGACGGAATCAACAATCGTTTGATGGGCAATAAATTGAACCAAGACTAAATCAGCCATGTAATGTTTCTAGGTGCAAGTGGTGGAGGCACAGCTGTGTCGTCTGGACCGCAACGAGCGAGAACTGTCAGTCAGAAACAGGAAGTGACGCGAGAGCTCCACACTCGCTTCGAGAAAGCCATGGCTACAGTGGCACGCGCCAGAGATGTGATGGATGAGCTGTTAAGAAGGGAGCAGATAGCGAGCAGCAAAATTCGGGCGGAGAAACTGTCTGCAAAAAACACTCTAGAAACACTGCCTAAATTGTTGACCCGCGCCAGACATGAAGCTGACATTGTTTCTTTGAAGAACGCGGTGCAGGCTGCGCTGCTGACAGACGATGCTGTGGACAGCTGCCGGCCAGTGAGCGCTTCAGAACATGATATTCTTCGTGTATCAGGCGGACATTTGGAGAAAGACATGGTGCACGCCTACATAGGAAAACTGCAAGACCCTATGTTCAGGGCGACCAGTGATATTGCTGAAATGGTTTCTCTTCGCGAACTGGTCACCACAATGTCCAACCTAACTGCAAAATCTGCAGAACTGCAGACAAAATTAGCAAACGTCGAAGACGCCATGCAAACTAAACTGACTGAACTCGCACATGACATGCAGACCACGTTAACAAAAGTCGATGATGCCATGCAGACTAAATTAAATGAAGTAAAAAGCGAGATGACGAGCGTCAAGACGGAAATACAGACCAAGATAAAAGAAGTGGAAACTGCAAGTTTGGGAACCAAGACAGGGCTGGAAAAATTGACAACGGTATCAACAGAAGTCTCCAACCTTGCCTCCATGATTCGTGAGTACAACTGCTAGTGTACAGTTTGCCTTCAGTCAGTTATTTTTCACTTGATTGTTATTTTTCATCCGTGAAAGGGTTAATATGTACTTCTGCGTGTCGTCTAAATGCCGACATTGTTTACCTTGCATTTCTTCATTCATTTATTCGACTCTTTTTTTGGTTATTCACCAAGATGTTATTCTACTCACATATTCTGTTTTTCTAAACATTCTGATAATAAACATAATGATCATGTCTGTTAAACAGAAAAATCGTCACAGCGGGTGTCGTTTTACGCTAGACTTGATGAGGACCGGAAATCGTCCGATGACCCCAAGATCATCTTCAATCTTGTCCATGATAACGAAGAATCTTGTTACGATGAAACAACTAGTATTTTCACCTGTCCTTGTGACGGAACCTCCGTATTCCACACCGCTGTCCGCTCAGCAGATCATTCCGGAAAGAAAGTTGAAGTGTCGCTTAACATGAATAACAAGTGGTGGGCATGGGCTAGCGGCACGAACACGAACCTTACCAAGACTCCGAAGTATACGGCAGTTGTGACACTACTTTTTCTGGCGCCCTCGTACAGGCAAAAGTGTAACATGACGGTCACTAACCAGAGTTACGCCACCTACAGATGCCTCACGAGAACATTAACCCCTTCACTGCCGTGGAAACCCGAACACGATCCAACTGCAAATGGCATAGATCCTCATGAGCACCCGCAATTGCGTAGGCTCATGAGGATCTATGCCTCTTGCTAACCCCTTGCACCTACGTTCCTAAAACGGGTCTGGTTATACGGTGTTGAATTAACGAAGATTTCAGAAACACAATCTGCGAGCACTGGCAGTGAAGGGGTTAATTGCTACCCAGGGTTAAGATGGAGTGACGAGGGCTTTGCCAGACACGCACCTGTAACAGCCATGAAATACAAAAAAAAAGACAAGTGTTACATGTCGGCTACTAACCTGAGGCACGCCACCTACACTTGCTGCACGAGAACGTGGATGGCTACCTAGCACTAACACTGAGCTATTCTGATAAGGACTTCCAGACAACTACACTTTAACTGCTCGAACATGAATTGTTACCTAGGACTAACATGAGCTATACTGATAAAAACTTTGCCAGACACGTAACTTAATCAGCAATAAAATAACCAACCAGGAAAAAAACTCACTTAGTTTAGGTCGAGTGGTTATCTCTATTTTACATCAGACGTCGGTCAGAAAATGAAGTCCATCCATTCAGTGGAATCGGCCAAACCACTCCACCTGCAAGAGGCATGCATTCTCTTGAGTCTCTGCTGCCGCGGGGACTCATGAGAATGTATGCCTCTTTCTATCGAGGAGTGGCCACGTTTACATCCCCAGTCTGAGGAACTCGTCCGGCATTAACTGTACGACTGTTGGTGTCACGGGGATCGGATGGACGCCACAGGCACAGTGAATGCGGCGATCTAAAGAAACGGTCCCTGGGTACTGCTTGCGGGTTTTCACTGTCATGGGGACACTACCTACTGTATGTGCCCTGATTTGTTCTGCACTTTTGATTGCTACTAAATTAGTAGGCCTACATGGATTGTGTTTTTCTTGTGACGTTTTCATCGCTGTTTCCTGCTTTAGCCATTATAAAGCCGGGATTGGGTTTGGTCTGCTTAAGGGCTGGCTTAACTGGGCGAGACAAACCCGAACCATGTCTCGGCGAGACACCCGAGACAGTCAATGCGAGATACCCGTTTATTAGGTTCGGCACGTCTGATTTTGTCTCGGAGAGTTCGCCGAACCTAATAAACGGGTGGAACGGGTATCTCGCATTGACTGTCTCGGGTGTCTCGCCGAGACATGGTTCGGGTTTGTCTCGCCCAGTTAAGCCAGCCCTTTAGCGCTGCCATGTTAGTATTATTATTATTATTTCTGTTTTATTATTTCTTTTTTATCGAGTTTTAATAGAATAACATTGCAGTAAATCATTGTTGATAATCCAAAGGAGTCGGCAATGACAATGTGATGAGTACCAGTTAAACTGGAAAAAAGAACGCTAGAAATGCAAAATATCTTGTTTATGTTTTGTGCTTTAGAAGTGGAAAATTATATGTTGCTGATCTCAAACAAATAAAAAAAATTGCAATCCATTTGGGTGGAATATTTGTGATGAAAGAGATTTTTTTAAAGCTCTGTGTTGATGATGGTGTTGATGATGATGGATTGTTTATTCGCTTGTGCGTTTTCATCTATAAACGAAAACGGCAACGCGCACAAGCACACTGTGTCCTAAAGGTGCAGTCCAAATGACTGAAGTCGGATCCTACACACAACCCGCCGTGAGATGGCCTTAGTCGCCTGCTCGGCGTTAAACCCAAATAACCAACCAGATCCTACACCAGTTGTCCCATTCGCTTCTACTGTTAACCGGCCACTCGGCCCCGACACTTGACAATACAACACTATACAGAGCGACCATGATTGTTCAAGGGTGGTGCAGGAATAGCTTGGCGCCTATAGGCGCCGAGCTATTCCTGCACCACCCTTGAACTATCATGGTCAATCTGTCACGTGTCCAAAACCGTAACTGGTGTACTTGCATGGGTAAACAGAGTGTTCACATTGTCACGTCTCATCATAAGGGCCGAAACATAAAACTGTTGTAGATATCACTTTGGCGGTGGGAAAATACGTTCAGCGTGCGCAATCGTACGCACTTCGTGTCTTGGCTTGACTTCGCGAACGAAGATTTTATAGGGTTGCTCACGACGTCTGCAGGCCTTCTCGTGGCTGCGGAGGCCAATCCGGGACAAGCAGGTTCGACCGCAGTGGCTGCAGAGGAAGGTCTGGCCAGTGTTCTGAGTTGCGGCATCTCTGTTTTTTTTCTCCTGAGCCGCTTGTCCTTAAGGCTAGCTCTGCGAGAGTCCTCAAAGGAGACGGCTGCCTTGTAAATGGTGGAGCGCCAAGTCTCACGGTCCGCAGCAAGGGAAGACCACTGGCGGTGGTCGATTTGGCAGGCACTAAGTGACTTCTTGAGACAGTCTTTGTATCTCTTCTTTGGTGCCCCTCTGTCTCGGGGTCCAGTGCAAGCTCGCCGAACAGGGTGATCTTGGGTAGGCGATGATCCTCCATCCTGGAGACATGCCCTCCCACCCCCCCAGCGGAGCTGCGTCCGCAGCAGCAAAGCCTCGATGCTCAGTTTCTGCCTGTTCAAGGACCTCGACGTTGGTGACATAGTCACTCCAGTGAATGCCCAGGATGGTAGTTGGCTGCGTTAGAGGGCCCAGGACTCGGAACCATACAGCAGGGTGGTGAGGACCACAGCTCTGTACACGCTGATCTTGGTGCCTGTTTTCAGCTGTTGATTGTGCCACACCCGCTTGAATAGTCGCCCGAAAGCGCTGTTTGCTTTTGCCAGCTTGCTGTCAAGCTCCTTGTCTAGCTTGGCGTCCGACGGGATGATGCAGCCAAGGTAAGTAAACTGGAGCAAAGACTTTAGTTCAGACTCGCCGATGGTGATGTGGGGAGGGCGATGCTCTACCGTGGGTGCCGGCTGATGGAGGACCTCTGTCTTTTTCCGACCTACCTCGAGTCCAAAAAGCTGGGCAGCGTCTGCGAAGCAGGACGTGATGCGCTGCAGGGCTCTCTTTGTGTGTGCAACGAGGGCAGCGTCATCAGCAAAAAGCAGCTCACGAATCAGTTGGTCTAGGGTTTTGGTGTGGGCCTGCAGTCGTCTGAGGTTAAACAGGCTGCCATCGAGACGATACCTGATGTACACTGCATCGTCATCGTCGAGGTCCAATGTGGCCTGCTTCAACATCATGCTAAAAAAGATGTTGAAGAGGATCGGTGCCAGCACGCAGCCCTGCTTTACACCGAGTGCCACACTGACCACCGCTGTGTCCGCTGCAAACACAGGCTCCACTTCAAGCCAAAACCCAAGAAATGCCCCCCCCCCCCCCCCCAAGAAAAAGCTTGATGTTGCCAGCCTTTCAGACAGATTTACAGCGCAGGCTCAAAGACACAGCGGACCCAGCAGACTCCCTCCCCTGAAACATTCTGGGAACAACTGAAAACTGCTATTGCAAAATCCTCTGCAGAAGTCTTGGGTTTTGCTAGAAAGAGGAACAAAGACTGGTTTGACGAAAACGATTTAGAGATCCAGGAACCCCTAGCAAAAAAAAAAAAAAAAAGAGCCGCCCATCAGGCCCACCTAGCCCAGCCTTCCTGCCCTGTGAAGAAGTCTGCCTTCCGCCTTGTCTGCAGCAGTCTCCAGCGCAAGCTCAGAGATCTCCAGAACGAGTGGTGGACCAGACTCGCACAGAGGACCCAGCTCTGCGCTGACAACGGTGACTACAGGGGCTTCTACGAAGCACTGAAATCAGTATATGGCCCCAAGCACCTGGTACAGAGTTCCCTGCGAAGCGCTAATGGACAGACATTGCTCACAGATAATATATCTTGAACCGCTGGTCGGAGTACTTTCAGAGCCTCTTCAGCGCTGAGCGCACAGTTCAAGAAGCAGTCATCCTCCAAATCCCACACCTCCCAGTAAAAGTTGAATTGGACGAACCGCCCACCGCTGAAGAGACTCTCACAGCCATCCACCAGCTCAAGAGTGGCAAAGCAGCAGGCATTGATGGAATACCGCCAGAGATCTGGAAACATGGAGGCCCAGCACTGCACAACAAGCTCCACGACCTCTTTCTATGCTGCTGGGAGGAAGGAACACTACCAAAGGATCTCCGTGATGCAGTCGTTATCACCCTGTACAAGAATAAAGGCGAGAAGTCTGACTGCTCCAACTATTGTGGGATTACCCTGCTGTCCATTGCCGGGAAGCAAGGCTGCTCCTGAATCGGCTGGTACCTGCCATCGCCGAAGACCACCTCCCAGAGGGCCAATGTGGCTTCAGAGCCAACAGGAGCACCACCGACATGGTCTTTGTGCTGAGACAGCTTCATGAGAAGTGCCGCGAGCAGAACAAAGGGCTATACATAACGTTTGTTGACCTAACAAAAGCGTTCGACACTGTGAGCAGGCAAGGCATGTGGCAGATCCTGGAGCGACTTGGCTGTCCCCCAAAGTTCCTCAGCATGATCGTCCAGCTACACGAGGACCAGCAAGGCCAGGTCAGACTCAACAATGACCTATCAGAACCATTCCCTATTCTCAACGCACTTCGTAATGACAAGCTTAATGCCGTCTAAACAATTCTTGACAAATATTTAGTGTCGTTACAGCGACGGCTACGCATCGAACACTCAGTGCGTCTTTATTTAGATTGTGGATTTCAGGGAAAGGCAAAACTTAATTAAACTGCATCAGTTCAACAGCCAAGCAAAGCTGGATCGCGGCAGTTTCTTTACTTTCGGGCGTGCTGGCCGAGACGGCCCTGGCTCAGTGTTTCCAGTTGTAGTGTGTACAGTGTGGAGATTACTGAAAATAACGAGAGATACGATACAATTTTGCCTGACGTGTTCACTTGACATTCCGTGTGCCAAAGAGCGCACTAATAGCGTTGTGCTGAAGCGCAGAACTGAACTGTCAAGTACTGCAAGTTTCCCGACTGTCAAAAGGAAGCTGTCTGACATTTTTTTGAAAATGGCGACCGGTGGCACTGAGAAGTGTGGAGGAAAGCATGGGAGTTGATTTTCGCCACACCTGCACTCTGGGTATGGAACCGTACCGTTGCCGACGCCCCGAACTTCTGCCCTGTTTCCACACCTGTCTGCCCTGTCTCACCACACTCGCGGCCACGGTTGAGGACTAAACCCTTGTAGCAAAACGTCATCGGGCCCACTGCGGCCGTCGAGGGCCCGTGTAACTTAGCTCAATGGGAAGGAACGAAGCAAAGCAAGCCAGTTCATTGGCCAGTTGCCGGCGTCGGAATAGCAATGCAGAAGCATTTCGTGTGTGTGTGTGTGTGTGTGTGTGTGTGTGTGCGTGTGTGTGTGTGTGTGCGTGTGCGTGTGCGTGTGCGCGTGCGTGCGTGCGCGTGCGTGCGCGTGCGTGCGCATGCGTGCGCGTGCGTGCGCGTGCGTGCGCGTGCGTGCGCGTGCGTGCGCGTGCGCGCGTGTGCGCGTGCGTGCGCGTGTGTGCGCGTGTGTGCGTGTGTGCATGTGTGCGTGCGTGCGTGTGTGTGTGTGTGTGTGTGTGTGTGTGTGTGTGTGTGTGTGTGTGTGTGTGTGTGTGTGTGTGTGTGTGCTGTTGGTGGCGGAGGGAGGGGGGGGTTGGGGGGGGGGAGGCTACAGGAGGGTGGTTTCTGAAAAACCATGTGGCTATTGGTAGCGGTTCTTTTCACGCGATGATTCGGACAGGAGTGATCGCGAGCGCTACCGACAGCCACAGGGGTAATAAACCTTTCCATGGACCAACAAGTTAACCTCCATCAAGACACTGTTTCATAGTTTTCCACCACGCGTCCATTCACTGATCTACAAAACATTTGTTGGCTCACAAAAAGTGTCTTATAAATGCAATAAAATCAGGAGAAAATCAAATCAAAACAATTTTTTTTTAAATCCTGGGCGTTGAGTATAGGCATTGACAAAGCAGTAAAATCCAGACCTAAAATGTACCTAGAAGAAGTTTTAATTTGCGACAGATTTCTAAAGCTGCCTTTGACCGCCTTTGCAGCGAAGAGTGTCACAGTGAGTGAACAGGAATCTTTTGTGGCTCGGTTCATGTAGCTAGCACACAGCCGTTCTCAGTTGAAAATGGTCTGGGCAAGCAATCTCTTTTTCTGTTGGCTGCGGGCCAGACAAGAGCTGCATGAATTGGTCTTCGCAAATGCGAGGTATCAAACAGCTAATTTGACAAAGTCGACTACCCTAGCTGGAATTTGTAAACGCCCCTTTGGAACGGTATCCCCGTATAGCCCATGTTAGTCTAATAAAGCAACAAACAAACACGTGTGCCCAACAGTGGGTTAAATACGAATCACTGGGGCCCGCATGAAGAAAGGCCACCCTTTTAACCCTTTGCGTGTCGGTAGCGGGTTTTTTCGCGATGATTCCTGTAGGAATCATCGCGACAAAAACCGCTACCGACACGCAACGGGTTAAGAACCTGATTATTGTCGATGTTTATCTCTGATCACAGCATTTCCTTTTGAATTCAAAGTTAAGGTACTTCTTCTGCTCACAGTGTTCTAAGATAATAGCGATGACGTTAATAGATGAGACACTGTGAACTATTGACCTATATGGTCGCAATACAATGTCGCCTTCAGAGAACTGTAACTTCGAGTATCATCCAGTTGTTTTGTTCTCTAATTTATGTTCAAATTGTGTGCACTTATTTGGTAAAATCTGCCATCAGAGCAATTTCTACCTTGACACTGAGGACACGAACACAGCCGCCCCCTCTGGCCCTGTACCGTGCGACATGTGTGAAGAGGGAGAGAAACAGGACGCCACTCACTACTGCACCAAGTGTCGACAAAACATGTGTCGGGCATGTCGACGTCTGCACGATAAGATAATGGACACTAGCATACACCGCGCCCAGCCAGTCAAGGTAATTGTTTAAAAATAGCATTATTCCGCCGCAACAAACAAAATGTTCAACTGTTATTAACCCTTTGATTGTCGGCAGCGCTTTTCGTCGCGATGATTCCTAAAGGACAAAAACGCTAATGACAGCTAAGTATGTATAAACAAAAAATGAAATAGTTAACACAGTCCTTCTGCGATAACGAAGATAAGTCGCGACTAATTTCTATATTTGTTTGTTTGTCTGTTTCGAAATATTAATAAATTGTGTTGTAACTGTCTTATCTAATCGTGTTTCTTTCTCCGTTCGGTTCTTCTAAGTATTTATAGGAGAACGCTCTGCCCAGTGCACACTGGATGTGAATGAATGCAAATTGTTCACACATACTTTGGTATGAAAGAGAAACTGGGAAAATCAGTGTATTTACTGTAAATATTTTTTTGCGTTCGGCTGTAACTGTTTAGATGGATAAAAATTCAGGAGATGTAGATGCGGCACCGACGTACGCCGCATGCACGCACGCACGCACGTGCGCGGCGCGCGCACACCATTACGTTTTCCTCATTCGTGAGAAAAAATCTGGACCAACCTTGAAAAGGCCAACAAAGCTGGAGTGTTGTGAATTCTGCCCTAGGAATGTGCAATCTTCCTTCTGTGTGTTGCAGACAGCAATAAAACAGCCGCTGACGAAGAAGACACCAACCCCATGCCCCCTCCACCCTGACCACTCCCTCTGTCTGCACTGCGTCAAGTGTGACGTCAACATCTGTACGCTGTGCAAGCTGACGTCACACGAGGGTCACGCGACAGAAGACATGGCGGCTGCCAACGTCCGCGCCAACGAGGAGCTGAAAGGACTTATTGTGAAGGCCAATGAACAGGTAACTAAAATGTTGGAGTGGTTCGTGACTTTTAACAACATGACAGCATTTTCATGGAGTTACCCAGTTGGCCCGCGCACAAAGCCAGCTATGACCAACGTCGGCCTGAGCACCTTTTGTTCTCAGGGTACATGCACCTGAAAACTACCTAGAAGAGATCGCCACGATTAAAACACACTGCAGCAGGGCTGTAGTCTGCTAGCATGCCGCAAACAAGATTTTGATTTCTGAGTTTACTTTAGGCGGCCTTCTAAATTGTGAAAAAAAAAATATTAACAGATTTGTTGTTGTTGTTCTAAATGCTTCTGTTCGAAATTATAAGCAACTTTATGTTAATTTTGGAACAATGTTGCTGCGTATGTTTGAAGCATCGGTGGTCACAAGTAATCGTAAACTCCGAGGGCTGAGAATAATTTCGATGCAACAACAACCTGCAAATCCTAGATCCATGGTATCTGAGGCAGTGTTTATGAATTTTCAGGTGTTACTTTCAGGAACGGAATTAACAATCGTTTGATGCTGTGCAATACATTGAAACCAAATCTAAATCAGCCGTGCAATATTTCCAGGTGCAAGTGGTGGAGGCACAAGTGTGTCGTCTGGACCGCAAGGAGCGAGAACTGTTAAGTCAGAAACAAGAAGTGACGCGGGAGCTGCATACTCGCTTCGAGAAAGCCATGGCTACCGTGGCACGCGCCAGAGATGACGTGATGGATGAGCTGGTGAGGAGGGAGCAGACAGCGAGCAGCAAGATTCGGGCGGAGAAACTGTCTGCAAGGAACACTCTAGAAACACTGTCTAATTTGCTGACCCGCGCTAGACATGAAGCTGACATTGTTTCCTTGAAAAAGGAGATGCAGGCTGCGTTGCTGACAGACGATGCTGTGGACAGCTGCCGGACAGTGAGCGCTTCAGAACATGAGAGATTCTTCGTGTATCAGGCGGACATTGCTGATCTGGAGAAAGACATGGTGCACGCCTACATGGGGAAACTGCAAGACCCTATGATTATGGCGAGCAATGACTCTGCTAAAATGGTTTCACTTTGCGAACTGATCACCACAGTGTCCAACCTTACTGCAAAATCTGCAGAGCTGCAGACAAAACTAGCAAAAGTCGAAGACGCCATGCAGACTAAACTGACTGAAGTAAAGAATGACACGCAGACCAAGATAAAAGCAGTCGAAAATGACACGCAGTCCAAGATAAAAGCAGTCGAAAATGAAACGCAGACCAAGATAAAAGCAGTCGAAAATGACACGCAGACCAAGATAAAAGCAGTCGAAAATGACACGCAGACCAAGATAAAAGCAGTCGAGAATGACACGCAGACCAAATTAACAAAAGTCGAAGACGCCATGCAAACTAAACTGACTGAAGTCAAAAATGACATGCAGACCAAGATAAAAGCAGTCGAGAATGACACGCAGACCAAGATAAAAGCAGTCGAGAATGACACGCAGACCAAGATAAAAGCAGTCGAAAATGACACGCAGACCAAGATAAAAGCAGTCGAGAATGACACGCAGACCAAGATAAAAGCAGTCGAAAATGACACGCAGACCAAGATAAAAGCAGTTGAAAATGAAACGCAGACCAAGATAAAAGCAGTTGAAAATGAAACGCAGACCAAATTAACAAAAGTCGAAGACGCCATGCAGACTAAATTAAATGAAGTAAAAAACGAGATGACCATCGTCAAGACGGAAATGCAGACCAAGATAAAAGAAGTGGAAACTGCAAGTTTGGGAACCAAGACAGGGCTGGAAAAACTGACGACAAGGGTATCAACAGAAGTCTCCAACCTTGCCTCCATAATTCGTGAGTACAACTGCTGGCGTATAATTTACATTCAATCAGGTATTTACCACCTTGAGACAGCTCTGTGTATCTCGCTCATAGGTAGATGCAAAATTTATTTATTTGCATACCTAACCTCTTCGATACCAGTGGACGTGAAATCATGTAATTGAAAGCAGGGCAAATTTGACACCGAATAATCCCATCACTCCAAGGAACGCAGATATAAATGGGCCAACAAGAGGCAAAGAACCTCATGAGCCCCCGTGTCTGCGGGGGCTCATGAGGTTCTTTGCCTCTTGCAGATGGATGATGTTTGTATTTTTTCCAACAGTGAAAATGTTAATATCTAAAGCTACGAGTCGTCTAGTATTCCTTCATTCCTTCATGCATGTGTATGTGTGTTTAAGTTGTTTGTTGGTCCATTCACTCATTATTAATTCGGTTCTTTTGATTATTCGCCATGACGTTTATTCTATTCACATATTCTGTTTTTCTAAACATTCTGATAATAAACATGATGATCCTGTTTGTTAAACAGAAAAATCGTCACAGAGAGTGTCGTTCTACGCTAGACTTACTAAGGACCGGAAATCATCCGATGGCCCCAAGATCATCTTCGATCGTGTCCGTGATAACGAAGGATCGTGTTACGACGAAACAACTGGCATTTTCACCTGTCCTTGTGACGGAACCTACGCATTTCACACCACTGTCGCCTCAGCAGATGATTCTGGAAAGAAAGCTGAAGTTCGGCTTAACGTAAATGACAAGTGGTATGCATATGCAAGCGGCACAAAGACGTGTTACGGCTCTGCGGACGCGGCTGTTAGTTTGAAAGCAAACGACAAAGTGTGGGTTGAACCTTACCAAGACTCCGGAGTGTACAGCAGTTGCGACACTACTTTTTTTGGCGCCCTCGTACAGGCAAAAGTGTAACATGACAGTCACTAACCTGAGGTAAGAGAGCCCTCATTATTTTACTCTCTGAGGTACGCCACCTACATATGCCTCACGAGAACATTAACCCCTTCACTGCCGAGGAAAACCGAACACGATCCAACTGCAAAGGTATAGATCCTCATGAGCCCCCGCAATTGCGGGGGCTCATGAGGATCTATGCGTCTTGCTAACCACCAACCGTGTGGGCAAGCAGTACATGGCTGCAGAGTTCTCTAATAGCAAACGACAAAGCACAGAAGTGCTTACGGATATATATATATATATATATATATATATATATATATATATATATATATATATATATATATATATATATATATATATATATATATATATATATAAACTTTAAATCTACTCAGCAGGTCCAAAATCTGTTTGGGAATATTTTCTAGCATCCCCCCTCAGGGGGAACACTGGATATTCTCCAGCGGGTGGCGGGGCGCCTGGGGGTAGTCCCTATTACTTTATGTGATAGGTGTTCAGTGGAAGGCTCAAAAAATCTAATAAGCGATGCAGTCACAAAAGGGCAGCTGATGTCCTGATGACAATGCAAGCTTACCAGCCTGGAAATTCCATGACATTAGCACAGCATTCTCAGAATTTAATTTTAAAAAATTATATATATATATATATATATATATATATATATATATATATATATATATATATATATATATATATATATATATATATATATATATATATATATATATATATATATATATATATATATGACTACAGACCGGTCGCTCTGACCTCAGTTGTCATGAAGACGCTTGAGCGCCTCGTCCTCCGGTTTCTGAGAACATTTACCGACCCTCTGCTGGATTGTTTTCAATTCGCGTATCGCGAAAAACGTTCCGTGGAGGATGCGGTGTCACTTGGTTTGTTTTATGTTTTACAACACCTTGAAATCCCAAACACCTATGCCAGAATTTTATTTGTTGATTACAGTTCTGCTTTTAACACCATTATTCCATCTAAATTGTACCAGAAGATCCAGCAAATCGGAGTTCCAGAGACATTGTGCCTCTGGACCCTCGATTTCCTGTTGATGAGACCACAGGTCGTTAAAATTGGTGGAAATGTGTCATCCACCCTCACTTTATCCACGGGCACGCCTCAGGGGTGCGTGCTCTCCCCTATGCTCTACTCCCTGTTTACTTATGACTGTGCTTCATGCCATGCCAGTACTAAAGTTCTGAAATTTGCAGATGACACCACAGTGGAAGGGTGCATTACAAACTCAGACGAATCCGCTTACCGTAGTCAGGTTGAGACTCTAATTAGTTGGTGTAATAACAACAACCTTGAACTGAACTCTGGCAAAACAAAAGAAATGATTGTGGACTTTAGAAAGAAACAGTCCCCTCCCCCCTCCCCCTCTTGTGATCAATAGTGAAATCATTGAAACAGTCCAGAACTTTAAGTTTCTTGGCACTACCCTGTCATGTGACCTGAAGTGGGAGGAAAACACTCGCCTTATCGTCCAAAAAGCACAGCAGCGCTTGTTCTTCCTGCGACGTCTGAAAAGTTTCGGTCTCGGTGCCCACATGTTGATGCAATTCTACCGAGCTGTGATTGAGAGCGTGCTCACCTTTTCGATCACGGTTTGGTATGGTTCCATCACGGCCAAAGAGAAAATCAGACTGAGTAGGGTGGTCAAGACCGCTTCAAAAATCATAGGCAGAGATCTTCCTAGCCTGGACTCACTGTACCAGCAGCGTCTCTTACGTAGAGCACGTCTTATCTCCAGTGATTCCACCCACCCCGGCAATGAGCTTTTTCAAATTTTACCATCAGGGCGCAGGTACAGGTCCATCAGTACCAGGACCAGCAGATTCCGCAACAGTTTTTTCCCTCTTGCTGTTCACGCTCTCTCTGATCAACCGGACTAATTGGAGAGAGCGCGAGTGGCGAGTGAGAATGATTGTGTACAGTCAGTTTTTAACTGTATCAGATCTCTCTCTCTCTCTCTCTCTCTCTCTCTCTCTCTCTCTCTCTCTCTCTCTCTCTCTCTCTCTCTCTCTCTCTCTCTCTCTCTCTCTCTCTCTCTCTCTCTCTCTCTCTCTCTCTCTCTCTCTCTCTCTCTCTGTGTGTGTGTGTGTGTGTGTGTGTGTGTGTGTGTGTGTGTGTGTGTGTGTGTGTGTTTAGTCTTAGTAACTGACATCAAGACAAATTCCAATGTTTTTATTGTTTTGTACATGGAAACATATGGCAATAAACCATCTTATCTTATCTTATCTTATCTTATATATATATATATAATATACAGACACAGCAGCTTATTTCTGGCGCCCAAGGAAATGTTTGACAAGTGAGTCACTGACCAGAGGTACGACACCAACAAATGCTTCGCGAAAACATTAGACCCTGCGATACGCGATACAACTGCGATACTGATTGCAACTGACGTGGCTGTGCACGTACTTAACTGCCGAGAAAAAGTGAACACCATCCAACTGCAAGAGGCATAGATCCTCATGATCCCCCACGACTGCGGGGACTCATGAGGATCTATGCCTCTTGCCGCGAAAAGTTTGTACCCATATTTCTTGGACGGTTTTGTCTTTTAGTCGTTGAATGAACAATAATATTTCATTTACACAAATTTACGTATGGTGGCAGGGGATGGATTAACGCATTCGCGGCCAGCCGCATCCGGATGCGCGGCTTATGCCGCGCATCCGGATGCAGCTTGCCGCGAATGAGTTAATGTAAATGGACGATCCCCGTTAATCAACAGTAGCTAAATAAATAAATAAATAAAATAAATAAATAAATAAAATCAGATCAAATTTTAATAAACGGCGCATCTTTCTGAGGCAAATAGTGGAATAAAAGCCTGATGCAAATGGGACATCGGAAGTTTGTCTGGGCAGTTAATCCACTGTTTACGTTGAAACACGTGCAGTTTTGACCAACTTCCGATTTCTGAAAAATGTCTGTTAGTGATCAAGGCAGCAAAGCCGTTATAGATGCCAGAAAGTTCGGATAACTGAAGATTCAAATTCAAACAGAGGACAGTAAAAATATAAAATGTGACACTGGCTGTTTTGTTTGCTGTATAGGCCTATAGCATATCACACATAGCACACAGATGCAATATGTTTGCTTAAACGATTAAAATTGTGTATATTTGCTGTGGTCTTCTTTTGATTTTAAAAGAGAAATGAAATGAAATGAAACTTCATTTTCCAATAATAAAAGAATAGGTGCGCAGACCTTTTTTCATTATTGTCCTTGCTACAAACTACAGGGGGGAAAAATACACACACACAAACACGAACACACGCACACACACACACACACACACACACACACACACACACACACACACACACACACACACACACACACACACACACACACGCACACACACACACACACACACACGCACACACACACGCACACACCACGAACACGCACACGCTCGCATACACACGCACACATTCACACACACACATACACACCTACCCACTACACGCTCTCATACCATCAATAGAGGATCTCCGTAAATCAAAAGCAGATCACTAAGGTAAGCGGTGCATGCGTGACGAAAACAACAGATAAAACGCCCGGACAAACATGCGCAATCACGATGCCTGTCCGGGCCTCCAACCCACGGCTGTCGCCAAAACACACGCAAACCTGACCCGCCTCATTCCCGAACAACCTCGATTAGGCATTACTGATATACATTTTTATGCACAGCAGCTACATTATCATGTCAACTTACATAAACATCGACAACATCGAATAACTGAACAAAAACTACAAATTATCAAAATTAAGGCAAAAGTATTGATTATCAATCTATTAACTTCCTCTTAAACACACATACACGCACACATACACATGTTTAATGAATAGCCAAAACGCAGTGCGCTTTGTTAAGCGGCGTTTCATTTAAGTGCCGGAAAAGCCTTGACTTGAAAGTGGACATGAATGGAGCTTCGGTAATATTGGCCAGAAGCGAATTCCAAAGTTTATCTCCTGAATAGGAAAGGCTAGTTTTTAATATATCAAGTCGCGGCCTAGGTACTAACAGATTGCTCCTTGCCGTCTTGTACAGTGTGTTAGCATAGCTAAACAAATCCGAAATGTACGGTGGTGTTCTAGAGATGGTGACTTTGAACATTAACACACCCTTGTTGTACATAAGGAGGTTACGTAACGAAAGCATGTCAAGAGCTATCAGGCGCTCGTCAATGCTGTCCTTGCTGTTAGGAAGGATTAGCTTGGCTGCCCTCCGGTGGAGGGAATTAAGCCTCTTTAAGCACGCATCACTACACCCATCCAAGAAGGTAGATGCGTAATCAATGTGAGACTGAATGTGAGCGGTGAAAAACAGTTTTCTCGTCTGTGAATCTGTAAAATAAATAAGTTTTGAAAGCAGAAACAAGTTTCTGGACACAGTTTTGCATACACTGTTTACATGTGCATGCCAAGACAACTGATTGTCTCATAATGACGCCTAGCAACCGGTGCTCGGTGACCTGCCTAATCGGCTAACAGTTAAGGGAAAGGCTAAGTGGAGGCGGGTTTAGCTGATGGTTTTGACGTGTAGTGATTAACATACACTCTGTTTTAGATGGATTAGGCATCATGTAGTTGTCTCGGCTCCAGTTTGAGACGTCTTACAGACAATGTTGCAAAGAAGAGTTAATTGTAGATATTTTTGCGGACGACACGTCGAGAGTAGCATCGTCTGCAAACAAACTGCATCGCACATTTGGTTGCGAGATACATAAAGGCAAGTCATTAACAGATTAAAAATAATAGAGTACCTAAGATAGACCCCTGGGGCACTCCATGCTTAATCGCACCTTCTGAAGAACGCTTACCGTTGACAAAACATACTGAGATCTATTGCTTAGATAAGATTCAAAGAAGGAAGCGGAAGCTGTGTTCATGGTTGACTAAGTCAAAAGCTTTAGAAAAATCTAAAGATACCGTGCCGGTCATTTCAGCATCGTTCATGGAAGTAAGCCAAGTATTTGTTAGGTGAGACAACGCATTGTGGCATGAGTGACGGGGTCTAAAGCCTGACTGTAACAAATAAATCAAGTTATGTCTTTCCAGGAAATGACTCAGGTGCCTGTGGACATGATTGTTTTTCTATCGGTTTGGACAGAGGTGACAGGAGTGAAATCGGCCTGAATTTATTAGGGTCTGTGAGGTCTTTAGTTTTTGGCAATGGAATGACTTTAGCTATTTTCCAACCTCTTGGAAAAGTACCTTGCTGGATTATGAGATTATAAATAAATGTTAGAGATTCAACCACATATTATGGGGCAGACTGTTTTTAAAAAGAAACTACTAATGCCGTCATGATCAAGGGAGCGTTTATTTTTTAACTGACTAATAGATTTTCCTACGTCAAAAATAGTTAAATGCGGAATAATCGTTTGGCGCCAGTCTCTCGTCGCACAAGTTTCTCAGTTTTTCAGAAGCAGTCGGTGTGTTCCGGTTATTATTACTTTTAATCAAAGGTGAGTCGGCAGCAGACAGGAAATGATAGTGTTTGTCGTGATTTCGTAAAGGCATTGAGGGCTCGCCAGACAGATACGGTATCAGTTTTATTATCCATCAAGCGCTGGAAGTGTTTTTTTCTGGACCTCAAGCACTAAGTACTTGACACGGTTACGCGGCTTGCGGAAAGCAACATAGTCTTTGTTCCGCTTTAGTTCATTTCGGAGAGCCATTGTGTCTTTAATATCTTTAGTTAACCACTGAGGTAACTGTGCGTGTTTGACTTTTCTCGTAGTGGTGCATGCGGGTTAAGTACACCAAGGAACAATCTGTACCATTCGGCCAACGCTTCCTCGGGATCATCGTAATTATAAATCGAATGATAAGAGGTTTCGTTCAGGTCCGCGAGAAACGCGTCCCTACTAAGTGTTTGAACGACCTGTAATGAATAGTCGTATGTTGTTCTTTACGGTATCGCTTGCCCCCGTTCAGAGCCCAGCTACAGCACACAGGATAGTGGTCGCTAATCGCCACTTGAAGAACACGAGAGCTAAGGACCCTTGACTTGTTGGAAGTGTGTACATGATCAGTTAGAGTGGCAGACGACTCTGTAACTCTAGTTGCGTTAGTGATAAGCTGCTTGAGGCCTAACATAGAAATAGTAGACTCCAAGCAGGGTGTAGGGAAAACATGTTAATATTAAAGTCTCCGAGCAGTAAAATATCAGAACTGCACTTGTTAATTTTGTCTATCATTTTTAAAAAGTCGTCGTACCACTCAAATGACGCAGAAGGATTTATGTGGACAAATCCAACAAGCAAAGGGGCCGATTTGTCTGTCTTAACTTCAACCCACACACTTTCAACAGAGTCTGACTCCAGGTCTTTTCTTCTGCATGTAAAGTGCTCAACAGAGTCGTGTATGTACACAGCTAATCCCGTCTGTTGGGGAAGAACGGTATCACGCCGTATAACGGAAAAAAAATTGGTACCGAGATAGATGAATCGCTTATATTAGAGTGTAGGCGTGACTCTGAGATTCCAAAAATGTGAAAGGGTGTGTGTGTGTCTGTGGGGGGTGGGGGTGGGGGGTGTGGGTTGAGTTAAAAGGAGGACAAGTCAGGAACCCTGTTCAACAAATGATAAATATTATGATATCCAATGTGTAAATTAGTAAATTTACCCTACTTTTGAAAGGGGTTAACTCATTCTACCCCAGACACACCCCAGCAAGATAGGGATCGACCATGACAGTTCAAGGGTGATGCCAGAATAGCTTGGCGCCTATGGGCGCCAAGCTATTCTGGCATCGCCCTTGAACTATCATGGTCGATCTGTGACCTGCACTGCAATGCAGTCTTCATAGGACAACGGCAACATTTGGGGATTTCGGTTATGGGGTAGAATGAGTTAAAAAAAAAAGAAGCAAAATGACATGAAATGCTAGAAAATTTGTAGAAAACGAATGCACGCAATACATACACTGAAATCTCAACGGCCTGAGATTATTTGCATCTTTTATTCAGAGAGTTAACAAAAGTTCTTTAGCCGAGGCACAATAGCGTCTCGGGAAATAATAAATGTTCGGCGGTTACAATTGAGAAAAAAAACACTGGCGAACACAGCCATAATCAGTTAAAACCGCACACTAAGGTGAGAGAGAGAGAGAGAGAGAGAGAGAGAGAGAGAGAGAGAGAGAGAGAGAGAGAGAGAGAGAGAGAGAGAGAGAGAGAGAGAGAGAGAGAGAGAGAGAGAGAGAGAGAGAGAGAGAGAGAGAGAGAGAGAGAGAGAGAGAGGAAGAATGAAATGAAATGAAATGAAATGAAATGAAACTTTATTTCTGAACGGAAGAAGCAGTTAGCACATGTGCCATTTTTCATGCTAGCCGTTGCTAAACTACAAAGGTACAAATCTGCTAAAGGTACAAAGCTACTAAGATACAAAAGTACAAAGCTACTAACATGAAAGTGCACATAATATAACAAGTCGTTCAAAAAGAGATGGATAAGGCAAAATGGAGGGCACCAATTATGATTACTATTAATGTGAACGGGAAAAAAAAGAAAAAAAAGAAAACAAAAAGATAGTCTTTAAAATTCCTTCTTTCACTGAAATCAAACACGCGCGCACGCTCGCGCCGCATGCTCTCTCTCACACTCACACACACACACACACACACACACACACACACACACGCACGCGCGCGCGCGCACACACCCATATACACGCACGTGCGCGCGGAGGTTAATATCAAGGCTTTAGGCGATGGAGATACCCGAACCAGTGAATGAGCTGTTAGATAGCAGGTACTTGAAGAGGCTTTCCTTGAAAGAGGGGAGTGAACCAGTGTGTGTTATGTGCGCTGGCAGTTTATTCCAAAACGAGAAAGAGAGAGAGAGAGAGAGGGAGAGGGAGGGAGGGAGGGAGGGAGGGAGAGAGAGAGAGAGAGAGAGAGAGAGAGAGAGAGAGAGAGAGAGAGAGAGCGAGAGAGCGGGAGAGCGAGAGAGCGAGAGCGAGAGAGCGAGAGAGCGAGAGAGAGAGAGAGAGAGAGAGAGAGATTCATTTTATATTCGTTCATATGTGTATGTTTATTAGTCAATAGTGAGGTTACGTTTACTCCGAACGACTCCCAACAAAGAGTGAGAGCCAAGTCACGGCGGAAAACCAGCTTGTAACCAGATAACAAGCATCGACAACACTCCAAACATCTCCAAGAGGGATAGATCCTCATGCGCCACCAGGGCTCATGAGGATCTATACCTCTGGCATAGGTTCTGGCAAGATAGATAATGATAGTTGAACTATTATGGCTGAGCCATAGCTTGCAATGGTTCGTCAGGGCTGAATGAGTTCACACAACATAATTAGCTAGCAGAAAGATTTTCACAAAAAGAAAGTAGTTTAGCGCAATAGGGGAAAACGTAGTTGTGAGACAGTTGAGGTGTCACATAAAAAAAAACTATGGTTTGTAGCTGGAAAAGACTGGTACTCGATTATCAGGGTTTAAAGCCAAGCATAATACTAAGGCCAGGTCAGGGTGGTCAAAATACTGTGACATATCTTAGTGTTGAAAACGGTGTGCGTAACGTCACAACGTTTTTTTTCCGGTACTTTATTGGACCACACTCCTACTCCGATCTCAAAATGTCTTTCTACTCTCTGATTCAGCTGTCTTAAAATACAAAATAAGTGCCTGTATTATATTGCCTTTATATCCCCTTTGAACAGATCTGAATGTCTATTTCCGCCCCAGCCCCCCCAAAACAACAAAAAACACACCACTGACACTCAAAATTGCATTCAAAATTACACCGGGCCAACGATTTTTTACCATGGTCTACCGTTTGAACTGGCATGTAGCCTGTAGATGAAATTCACTAGTTCGGGAACTTCGGCATTAAGGCTTAAAGAGTTGTATCCTTTCCCTTCACTATCGAGAAAAAAAATCAACAAGACCAAACCGCAAGAGACATAGATCCTCATGAGCCCCCGCAACTGCAAAGGCTCATAAGGATCTATGCCTCTTGTGACATCAATATTCATCCATGTCCCTTAACGTCTGAGGCGGTTTAGCGTTGAAAAAAAAAAATTCACAATACTGTCAGCGACCACTTAATAATAATAATAATAATAATAATAATAATAATAATACCGTTGTATTTACTGAAGGCGTTGAAGTTGACTGCTTCTGATTTCCTTGCACATCAGTCAAATGTTTATTATTGACAGCAGGAGGCATAGGTCCTCGTGAGCCCCTGCATCCTGCAGGGCCTCATGAGGCTCTGTGCCTCTTGCAGCCGAAAAGATTTCCTGTTGAGGAAGCTTTGCCAGGATGGACGGCACGCGCCATTTTGAAGGGCCACATGATTAATGAGTTTTAAATGTTGGATCGGAGACCGGAGAACGATTCAGCAAGCATTTCGGGTTTCATGTCAGACTCGGGCGCACGAGAAAATAGGCCATTGAATTTCTTCCCAGGGGTGAGGCGTCCGGGTAGAGGGAGGATGGGGAGGGGAGGTCTGAGGGAAATGTAGGATGTCATATTATACTGATCTATTCCTGACTGCGCTGAACATTTTCAGGGAGAAAGTGTAGTACATATGGTCAGAATATTCTCGGCGCTATCTCCACAAACTGTTGCTTCGTCTTTTCGTATTGAAATACATTTAGTTGTGTTTTAGGTCTAGTGAACACTTTTTCCAACTGATCACTTTAAGGAAACTGAAATCGTATATGGGTCTAGGATAGGGGAGAGAGACACTAGGCAGAAGGACAGACACAGCCGGAGACAGAGAGAGGCGGACCCTTCCCTAGTACACACCCACAATCGTCTATCATGCAAATTTCAAACACCATCCTGCCATTCTCCAGCAGGTGTGTGATTTGTTTTGCTGTCGATTGAAACTGAGATTTAGCACATTCCGTGCGCGGGGTGTATCGAATCGGACAAATAGGCATGCGTCGCCTGAACCCGTGACCTCGACATCTCGCAACGCATTGGTCCAGACTGGACACGTGGCACGTGCAACATATACGTTTGATGTTTCAACGTCGGGACGTTCAGTTGAGACTGTCTCAGTTCGCCTACCAGCTTTTCTAGCTGTAAGAGGCATAGATTTGCATAAGCCCCTGCGTTCGGAGGGGCTTATAAAAATCTATGCCTCTTGCTGGGTCAGCAAAGATCTCCCAAATTTAAGTCGTTAGATCGAGGTAGTTATGCTGGAGTAAGCGAATGTCTGTGGGAGCAGACAAATGACCAGACAAGCTTGTTGCCTTTTCATCCCTCATGCGTGAAGAGAACAAGCAAGTAAGGAACTGCTCTGCTCGGATCTCTTCTCTCTCTCTCTCTCTCACTCTCTCTCTCTCTCTCTCTCTCTCTCTCTCTCTCTCTCTCTCTCTCTCTCTCTCTCTCTCTCTCTCTCTCTCTCTCTCTCTCTCTCTCGCTCTCTCTCTCGCTCTCTCTCTCTCTTCATTTTGTAATATAATTACTTTTACAGAATAGTTTTTTAAGAGAGGGGATTTGCCTAGGTTTTTATTTTGATTAAAACGTATCAGATTCAACTCTGTGTGTGTGTGTGTGTGTGTGTGTGTGTGTGTGTGTGTGTGTGTGTGTGTGTGTGTGTGTGTGTGTGTGTGTGTGTGTGTGTGTGTGTGTGTGAGAGAGAGAGAGAGATGATGATGATGATGGTGAAACTTTATTACATAACGGTAGAAGTTTTGACAGATACAAATACGTCATTTTTCAAACTTGCCGTTTCTAAAGTACTACAACATGAAATATAATGAAGACAAACAACAACAACAAAAATTTACGCAAACAAAAATCATAACTAAATAAGTACAGACACACGCAGTACAGAAAATGATACTACTAAGGTAGCAATAAACAAATACAAAAAAGAAATTAACACTCCTCAGCACAAATTACAAAGGAAAAAAATCATAGTACAGCAAAAACAAGCACAACAGAGAGAGAGAGAGAGAGAGAGAGAGAGAGAGAGAGAGAGAGAGAGAGAGAGAGAGAGAGAGAGAGAGAGAGAGAGAGAGAGAGAGAGAGAGAGAGCGTGCGTGCGTGCTTGCGTCAGTGCCTGTGTCGATCTGTCTGTTGCTGTCTTTTTTTTTTTTTTTTTTTTTTTTTTTTTTTGATCTTTTTTATAGTCTTTTTCTGTGTTTTGTTCTTTTCTTAGACCACACACGTTTCGGAGAACATGTGCAGACTGTCCATGTCATGTTTTACTGGCTCGAGTTCCAAAATGACACTTCTTCTAAAAGGCCACAAAGGCAGGCGTTTTGTGAATCAACACTAGTTATTAGTCCACGGCAAAATGCACGTGTTTTTTCAGATGGGAAACGACAGCAAACATTACATACAGCGTTCCACTACACAAACGCCTGCGGGCCGTCGTCGGCCGTAATCGGCCCGCGCACATCCGTGTGCGGGCCAACTGCAGCCGACATCGGCCCGGGAGGGTCTTGCTCCAGTGCGCCTCTTTCCGTCACGGCTTGTCACTATAAGGCAACAGTGTGCAAGAATGATGAGTTTGTACCTGTGTTGGTGTGTGTTTGTGTAGTGAGAGCGAGAGCAAGAGAGAGAGAGCGAGCGAGAGAGAGAGAGAGAGAGAGAGAGAGAGAGAGAGAGAGAGAGAGAGAGAGAGAGAGAGAGAGAGAGAGAGAGAGAGAGAGAGAGTTATTTAGCAAACTTTTATTCAGGACGATGAAGAAGTTCAGGAAGGATATAAATTCATATTGTCTGTCTTTCTTGTTGTCCACCTAACAACATTAAAACAAAGCAAAACACAATCCAAAACCTGCATCCGGAGAAAAGCTAACAGTGGTTGGGTTTTATTTTCGGCAGAAAAATCATCGTAGGCCGCCGCATTGTTGAGACACTCTGCGGCTTCAAAGATATATGTCACCTCGCGTGCTTGTAAAATAAGTTGGTTTTGTGTCATTAAACAACATGCAACATAGCTGAGGTCATAACTAATAATGACAAGGAAAACACTGAAAACCTTGTCTCACGTCATTTTCGTTTGATTCGCTTCACAAAAATCCTGCATGCAATTGATACAGAGATCTGCTAGACACACGCTGCTTTAAATTAAGCCAAAAATACGTCCAAGCACACCCATGAAGTCCCATATATCTGCAAGAGGCATAGACTCTCATGAGCTCCTGCTGTAGCAGGAGCTCATGAGAATCTATGCCTCTTGCCGTTAAAAAACGTGTCCCAATTACACCCTCAAATGAAGAGAGTCGTCTGAGTTTAGTTCTACAACTGCATACATAAATAAAACAGCTATTTTTACGACGCGGGGTCTTTGGCATCAGAGATGTTTCAAATTGATTCCACTAGATAAAAAAAAAGTTTGACTTCATTTCTTTAGACAACTGCGTTTGATCAGATATTGTTTTTATTCATGTTGGCGCCCCATACTGCGCTTTATGTCACAAGCTGATATGTGATAATTTTGATTTTGTTCTTTTCATGTTTTATTATGGAGAGGCAGGTACACAGCCAGACATATACAATAAATTAATCAAGATGTGTGGGGGTTTTTTTTTTAAATAAACGTCTTGGTGCTGTGTGTGGGGTGGGGAGGAATGATTAGCCCATGCAGTAGCAATGGCTTCTATAGGTCCAAGCATCTTGCTCGCAAAGGAATTGGGCCAATAACATCAAATGTTTGAGGCTTGTTTCAGTTGGGGGGAGGAGGGAGGGGGCGGTTGGCGAGGGGGGTGCTTATAATGATCCATGTCTCTTGCAGTTAGATCGTCTGCACTCTTTCTCGGCAGTGAAGGGGTTAACGACTCCAGCGGAGCGGTCCGCAGATAGAAGTTTTCGATACACTGTGTGTTTTGAAATTCTCAGTGAAGAGTCATACGTTCATGCTATCCAGACCTCCTGCAAGTCTAGCCATTGATCCCAGTATTACTTGTACAGCGATGGATCAGATTTTGATGACCTCGGGCTGGAACAAAGAAAGGTCGCGGTGATCTTAGGCAAGTCGCACTGCAACCCGTGGTGCTGATCTGTGATTTTGCACCTTTCGGCTTGCAGCCGTAAGGTGCAAAATCGCAGATCAGCACATCAATACCAACATATTGTACAACTCGACGCACAGCCCCATTTTCCCCAGATGAGAAAGGGCAGGCTGCGTGCACTTCCATGCCTAAGCTGTGTTTTTAGCAAAGGGAAAAGCGGGGCTGTACATAGAGGATTATCACACGCGCACGCACACACACACACACACACACACACACACACACACACACACAGACACACAAACACGCAGACACACACACACACACACACACACACACACACACACACACTGACAAGGCGAAGGAGCAAGGCATGCTGTGTGTTTCAAGAACTTAGCGACTTTAACAACGCTTCAATGGAAGCGGTAAACTGGTGTCAATCGAAACTATATCAAAACTATGTCGACGCACATCGAAACTATTTCAATATATTCCAAGCCAAAGAGATTCTTTAAATTTATTACATACGTCTATCTCATCACTTAAAAATTCCCCAAACACATTTCACAATATAGCGAGCACCTCTTAAGTGACCATTCCAACATTTCCTTCCAAACTTTTAATTGCGTACAGTTCAGAGCCGATTTCTTGTAAATAGGCCACATATACGCGCATCTTTCTTGTTGTGAATCATTTCTGCAGAAATCAACGCGACAAAAACTGCTAACGACACGCAAAGAAATAATGCATATCCTCATGTCTTTAATTCTAGTTGTGAAAACTTAAACTTTGCACATTTCACCATCAAGTAGGCGTCTCCAGCCCTTCGACCGCTTCCTAAATTTCCATCGAGACTGAATTTTTTTCTGTCACTGCCAGCTGACTGTTCGATTTTTTCCCTCTCGTCGCACGTGCTGACGTCTACAAACTCTGACGTGGTTTTGTCAGTCACTGGCTTGGGCTTGCCCGTGCCTGCAGGTCGACTCCACAGTAAGGTCCTCTGGCCGATGACGGCGCAGTGGGCCCGCGGGACCACTGCGGCCGACGTTGGCCAGAGGATCTTTGCTTGGGGCTGGCGACCCGTAGATCAAGGGACGTTGATGAGTTCCTTGGCGCAGCTGTTACCTCTTTATTTATCTCCCAAGAATGATAGCCAAAATACTGACTGCGTAAAAAATACAACAGTAGCAAAAAACAACAACCTAAGCTAATCTGGGCTTGGCTGGGATGAGACGGGATGGGCTGGGCTGGGATGGGATGGGATGGGATGGGATGGGATGGGATGGGATGGGATGGGATGGTATGGGATGGGATGGGATGAGATGAGATGAGATGAGATGAGATGAGATGAGATGAGATGAGATGAGATGAGATGAGATGAGATGAGATGACATGAGATGACATGAGATGAGATGACATGAGATGAGATGAGATGACATGAGATGACATGAGATGAGATGAGATGAGGTGATTTTTTTTTCCATTTGCCTTTAAAAAAGAACTAAAGCGTAGGAATGTGTGTTGGTGTCGTTACATTTACAAACATCACAGTCAACAATAAGAAAATGTAATATTCTATCACACATGCCCTATACCCTACACACACTGTAAGAAGCTTTAAAACTAGGCAATAGATATGACAAATTAATACACGCACACACACACGCATACAGACACACACACAGACACACAGACACACACACAGACACACACACATGCACACACACACACGAACACACACACACACACACACACACACACACACACACACACACACACACACTCATCTACCACCATCACCGCCACTAAGAGCACTCATACACACACAACACGCACGCATATTAGTGTATGAATTTTTTTAATTTTTTAAATAACAACACCAATAAAACAACCGAAACTGTATGGGCATGAAACTCAGAAAGACTCCTTAACCCCTTCAGCGCCAGTTGACTCAGACTGTTTTTCTGACATCTGTGTTGAGTTAACCCATTCAGCCCTGACGCACTACAGCAGGAGATGGGTCGACCATGATAATTCAAGGGTAGTGCCAGATTAGCTTGGCGCCGACAGGCGCCAAGCTATTCTGGCACTGCCCTTGAATTATCATGGTCGATCCATCTCCTGCAACAGGTGCATAGTCGTTAGATGACGCCTCCAAAATTTGGGAATTACGTGCGTCGGGCTGATTAAGTTAACGCCAAAGAACCCCAGTCGCCCATGGAACTTGGATTGAAAGTGGGACTGTGGGACTCACGAGTCACGCGATTGGCTGTTGGATTGCGCTCTCTTTTTCGCAGCAGTGAAGGAATTAAACCACCAATGCTTATACGCTTAATGTTTCATGGCTGTACGACCAATAGACGTTGCTCGGAAATCAGAAGTATTTCAAATCTGCACGTGTTTCGACGAAAACAGTGGATTAAAAGCCCGTACAAACACGCGATCGCGTGTTTGTTTGTCCGGGCTTTTAATCCACTGTTTTCGTCGAAACACGCGAAACTTTGACATACTTCTGATTTCCGGAATTGGTCTATTGAGTACCTGAGCTGTCTTGTATCCGGAGTGACCAGTAATGTACCAGTGACCGCTGAACAGACTTCACAGATGGTCGCAAAACCGCCCCGCCCTTTCCCGCTTTGCGTAGCGCTCGGGGCAAATTGTTTTCGATTCGTTCAAGGTTGTCTACACTGATATTCTTGTTATTATTGTCCAGTCAGCTATTTAACCCTTTCACAACCGAGGAATAGTGAACACGATCCAACTGCAAGAGACATGCAAGGGGCTGATGAGGATGTATGCCTCCTGCTGCGACCAACTTGTATCCATGTTTCTTGGATGGTTTTGGCATTAGGTCGTTCAGCTGAAGAAGTTAATGAGACTTTAACATGCCGTTTACTGTCTGAGATGAGTCTATGACTGGCACTCACTGGCTACCTCGATCAATCCGCTATGTGGCGGATCCAGGGAGGTGACCAGTGTGTGCATCCGCATGTCTGTTATGCATTAAACTGTGATAACTGAGCCAGCCTTAGTAAACCGCTTTGCTTTAAACCCTACTAACTAAGTATTTACTTACATTCTAACTTACTTTCTGACTACCTACCTACCTACCTATCTACCTACCTACCTAACTAACTAAATAACTGAGTAAGTAAATAACTAAATTACTTTCTGACTATCTACCTACCTACCTAACTAACTAGCTAGTTACCAACCAACCAACCAACCAACTAACTCTGCATGACAGTTCCAGTGACCGCTAAACAAGTGATCAGGAGTTCCGTCCCTTTCCGCGCAACATAGCGCACGTGCTGAGCGTTGAGCGTTCTCCCCCCGTGACCTACTTTCAGGGGACCCATTGACGCTGATGCCCCTCATAATCGTCCATCATTTTCCTGAGCAAACGTCCCTCGGGCAGGGACAGGCGATTGAAAAGGCATCGCCCATCGAGATCAGAGGGCGGATTCTTTCTCAGGAAGCAAAAAGCCCTCAGGCCAATTTCGGCCGCAGTTTGGCCTGGGCGCAGCCGGCCCGATGTAATTGCGTTCACTGTTTTTCCCCTTTTAACCCTTTGGGTGTCGGCAGCGATTTCGGTCGAGGTGATTCCTGTAGGAATCACCTCGACCAAAATCGCTACCGACACCCTAAGGGTTAAAATCTCAGTCTCGCGAAAAACGGCGAGCGCGTACAAAAAATGTTTTCTTCTTTTTTTGCCAATATAATTTTTTTAAGAAAAGTTTTCTGGCAGAAATGTTGATTTCTTCTCATCTTATTTGAAAACTCACTGAGTGTTCGAAAGAGGAAAATAGAAGTTTCAAGAGCACACAGCACTTAGATTTTATATTTAGGGGTGGAGGGGTGGGGGTGGGGGAGGGGGGTGGAAGGGGGAGGTAATGACGGAAGAGTGTTTGACAGCAAACTCTACTGTGTGAAAGCCAAAAACCTAGAGCTATAAGATGCTTGTGAAGGCAAAAGACAGCAAGTCCATTTTTGCGAAAAGCGAAACAGACATCATATTACAATGAAAACCCTCCCTTTTCACACAAATGGACTTACGAGTCTTTTTCATTTCACAGAACAAAGATACGTATAACGGGTTATTGTAGACAAAACTTGGCCTTGTCAAACTTCAAACTTATATACCAAAACTGAAATACAACTACACCCCCCTTTAACCCTTTCCTATTTTCCTTTCTGCCCCTTCTGCAGTCTGAAAAAGCTCTCCTTCATCACTCATGTCAGGTGATAAATATCTCTATTCACAAGAAAATGGATCCGTATGCGGTACATTCATGCCACGTCGCAAAAGGTCCTCGGCCGGCGTCTGCCGCGATGGGCCCCCGATCACGGACGTGTGTGAGGCGCACCGCGATGTCGGCCCGAGGACCTTTTGTTCACTGGGCATTACGGCCGGTAGGGCCCACGGGCGGCGCGCGGTATGAATAGATCTAAAACAGATTATCACATGGCGGGGGGAGGGGGGGGGGAGATGTGGGAGAGGGGGGAGGGAGAATCAATAAAGAGGTGTCATTTTTGAAGACGCTTTGTCAACAGAAATGCGCAATCCTCCATTAATACTGTGAATCTTGTATGCACTTTGAAAAGAGGAGCACTTTCACGCTTAACACTTTGGCTGTCTGTAGCGGTTTTAGTCAGGATGATTCCTGCCGGAATCATCGCGACGAAAAACCGCTATCGGCCGACAGCCAAAGGGTTAAGACGTACGTTGGTCTGCGATTTTGGACCTTACGGCAATTCGACGTGCAGTTTCGCACTAAAATGACTGCCAGGAACTCTCCTACTCCAACACAGAGAAGAGAAGCAGAAAAGTTTTTCAGTTTGCAACATTCAAACTTCGCCATTAGAAGCACAAGTCGACATGGACTGTTTGTGCGGGATTACCGAAAGAAAATGTGAAGACCACCCAAATGCAAAAGGTGTCGATCCTTATGAGCACCCGCAGTTGCGGGGTTAAAAGAGGATCTATGCTTCTTGCTGACACCACTGGAAATCCATGTTCCTGGAACATCTAGAGGGTTGCGGTACTGAATTAACACAGACTACAGAAACACATCCTGCGGCAGTTGGCATTGAACGGGTTAAAGGACATATCAACAATTGATCTGCATTGCCGGGAGAAGTCGCTTTAACTCCTTCTACCCCATCACCGAAATCCTTAAATTTTGCCGTTGTCCTCTGAAGACTGCATTGCAGTGCAGGACACAGATCGACCATGATAGTTCAAGGGTGATGCCAGAGTAGCTTGGCGCCCATAGGCGCCAAGCTATTCTGGCATCACCCTTGAACTATCATGGTCAATCCTTATCTTGCTGTGGTGCGTCTGGGGTAGAATGAGTTAAGTAATTCTCACACCTCCAAATGCTTCTGTTACACAGGTGGAAGAATCCACAGGTTGGCTGTGTTAGATACAGGTGAGAAGTGCTGCTGCCTGCCAAATGGCCTGTGCCAAAATATTTTGATCACGCCCGTCGCACAACCAAACGAGTCTTCCGAACCCTCTTTTCCTTTTTCCGTCTCCAGGTAAACTCTGTATGGTCTCCTCCTTTAGAAACTATAAATGGAGCCGACGCGATCTAGCGCAATGGCTAGGAAAAGCAGCGACATCCTCATCTTGTGTAATGTTATTTGTGGGTTGGTTTGTGATCTGGGGTAATATGGCCAAGACGCACACCCGTGGCCAGTTGCATGAGTGAGCTTAGACCCGCGCTAGCCACTAAGCAAGGTGCTCCGTTGTAGCGGAGCACCTTGCTTAGTGGCTGGCGCAGGTCTAAGCTCACAGCGATACACCTTGCTTAGTGGTTGGTGTAGGTCTAAGCTCACAGCGAAACACCTTGCTTAGTGGTTGGTGTAGGTCTAAGCTCACAGCGATACACCTTGCTTAGTGGTTGGCGCAGGTCTAAGCTCACAGCGAAACACCGTGCTTAGTGGTTGGTGTAGGTCTAAGCTCACAGCGATACACCTTGCTTAGTGGTTGGTGTAGGTCTAAGCTCACAGCGATACACCTTGCTTAGTGGTTGGTGTAGGTCTAAGCTCACAAGGATACACCTTGCTTAGTGGCTGGCGCAGGTCTAAGCTCACAGCGAAACACCTTGCTTAGTGGTTGGTGTAGGTCTAAGCTCACTAATGCAACTGACCCCAGGTTCACGCGAGTCTTTCGAAACCCAAGTTTTTCTATTGCAGACTTAGGACGCTGAACTGTTAAAATCACGTAGTGAAGAACTAAATTTTAAGATGGGGCTGACTGTAGCCCATAGCTAGCAATGGAGGAGACGCCTGTCTGGCCATTAGGCGTGTTTACGACAGCAATTGCGTGCTGTTAAGGGATTTCTGAACTTTACGGCTCTCGCGCTCGTTTAGTCGAAAAATAAATACTGCTGCTCACTTCCTCCTTTGAAAGAACAACATGCATGTTGAGCTGACATCATTTTGAAAGAGGCGCCATTGTTGTCACTTCGTGTCTGTATGATTGTGCGCTGGTCTGTGATTTTGGACCTTACGGCCTCCAGGCCGTAAGGTCCAAAATCACAGACCAGCGCACATATGCAGACCACTGCAATACCCTCGATGACTTTGCACACACTTTGATTCAACACGTAATTAGATCTAAATTCAGACCTTTAGATCTAACTGGATATCGAGATGCCATTCCCATGAGAACACTAGCTGCGAGGTACCCATGAGGATCTATGTTTCCAGCAGACGGTTGGATTTCGCTGGTGAACTATTCTTTCTGCTTTGATGTTCCACCTGGCGATATAAATACGGGGGCTTGTACACAAGGTTCTGACGCTGATAAAAATTAATGATGGAGTGGTGCTAGGTGTGTTGCTTCCTGTGCCAACTGCGCGAGAACGGAGCTGGATCGACCAAACACAGTTCAATGAAAATCTCCCTTTCAACACATAAACGGATTTACTGAATTTTGCCAAATAAACATATCGCGGGAATTTGAATTTTCAGTAGTGACTCTATTCAAAAATTGAGCGAGACGGGTCGACCATAACAACTTAGGGATGATTAAGCCTACCACAATTTCTATGTATATTATTAATTCCATGTTTGTAATGCTACACAATCAGCCCAACATTTCTACCTAGTGCGCAAAGGCCATCGGGCCAAAGTTGGCCGCAGTGGGTCCGTGCACGACTGTGCGCAGGCTCACTGCGGCCGACGTCGGCCCAATGACCTTTTGCGTACTGATTAGCTTGGCCCCTGGAGAAAAGTATGTAAACTTTTTTTCTTTGATGCGGAAGGATTGAAGGATATGACAAAGCCATGGTTAAAGTAAGTAAGGTCTTGAGGCAATGAGGAAATTCTGTCTGTCTGTCTGTCTGTCTGTTTGTCTCTCTCTCTCTCTCTCTCTCTCTCTCTCTCTCTCTCTCTCTCTCTCTCTCTCTCTCTCTCTCTCTCTCTCTCTCTCTCTCTCTCTCTCTCTCTCTCTCTCTCTCTCTCTCTCTCTCTCACACACACACACACACACACACACACACACACAATTTTGTTAGAAAAAGGCTCATTTTGAATGAGGTATGTTAGTGTCTGTCAGACGATTCAGTCAAAGAAAAAATAGACGTAAAGGAGTGAAAGCAATAACGCGATCATGCCAACAGTTGTCGGCATAAAGTAGATTCATTTGTAGACTAGTTTAGGCGTGGCTGCATATATACATATTTTTGTTAATCTTAGTCCTGCAGTGCCCCTATTGGTAACACTGTACACATTGCGGTATCAGACAAGGGCTGCTATCAGACGAACAGTTGGCGATACCTCTTGATTTAGGGTGATATCGGATGGAACTGACTCTGATGCTGTGTGGCAAATCTGTATCGAACTAGGACAACTCAAGTACGAATACCGCAAGAGCGACTTAGTGCATTCTTAAAGGTCTAGCCGACCGAGGCTATTAACTCATTCTACCCCAGACACACCACAGCAAGATAATGATCGACCATGATAGTTCAAGGGTGATGCCAGAATAGCTTGGCGCCTATGGGCGCCAAGCTATTTTGGCATCACCCTTGAACTATCATGGTCGATCTGTGTCCTGCACTGCAATGCAGTCTTCAAAGGACAATGACAAAATTTGGGGATTTCGGTGTTGGGGTAGAATGAGTTAAAACAGCAGCAAAGGTCCTCCGGCCAACGACGGCTCAGTGTGCCCGCGCACGAATGTGCGCGGGCCCACTGCGGCAGACGTCGGCACGAAGGTCTCTCGCTTACTGGTAATCGATACTGCAACGCTTGCCGATTGTGGTTTGTAACTCACCCAAAAATGTTCGGTTGTGGGCATTGCTGGCCCACACTGAATAAAGAATTTGACTGTGCAAAGTGAGTCATTTGCGTCAGTAACAGAGTAACACCGACCATACTCCACTGTCTGTCTTCCCACCATTAGCTACGGATTTGTGTTACACCATGCTCACTTCTTGCTTTGTTGGGGGGTTAAAATTCTCATAAGGATTAAGAAGAAGGAGGATTAAGCAGAAGAAAAAAAATGCACCAACCACCAAGAAATAAATAAATAAATAAATAAATTTGTAAAAGCATAATGTTTTGAAGGCCTGTGATTTTGGACCTAACGGCTCAAAATCACGGACCATCACACACACATAAAAGTTATCACGCAATGTCCAAAAATGCAGACGCATACACACGCATTCTACAAGTCAGACCTTTTTCTTGTGAGAGCAGACCTTTATAAAGCCAGCATCAAGCGCGCGCCAGATGTAGGATATTATGCAATGTATTCCCTCTCACTTCTTTCGACCTCCCCAGACAAATAAACTAACTCTCCTCAGAAAAGAAAAACCCTTCAGAAACATCGTACACATACAATATCCCTACTCATGAGAAATCAAGATATAAATGGCGTTCAGCAAAAGGCATAGATCCTCATGAGCCCCCGCAATGCGGGGACACATGAGGATCTATGCCTCTTGCAGTTGCGTTGGGAATGACCGAAAGCTCTAACGGCACCAAACTAAACCCTATCACGTCCGTACAAACACCGTGTATTGGGGGGTCTGCCTTTGGAATATAGATATCACGAGTCTCTTTTTTTGGGTATAGCTATCGCCAAATAATTCAGAAAAGCCTGTACCAGACAAGATACGCACAGCGAGCTTTCCTTTGGGTCCAGTGCTGCGGAAAGTGGGTCGAGGCAAAGACACTTAAATCTTATATGGAAACAGAGAGACGAATTCAATGTAAATTCATTTAATTAAGTCTTTGGCGAGAGGTCTTTCTCATACCAAAGACCATTTCTTTGAAATAAACTCCCACAGTCCCTCAGACGCATTTATTCCTTTAAAGTGCATTCACCGTTATAATTCTTCTTTTTGTCAACATTTCGTTGTCAGTGAGGGCTGTTTGGTGTGTCCGGTGTTGGTTTTATGGTACACGTGTGTCTCATTTTGCGTGTGAATATCTTGTTGCGTGAGTGTGTATGTTAGGGACTATATATGTTTTGCAATGTGTATGTATGTTAGTATGTCATTTGTACGGAGCCTAGAGCTTTTCTATCGAAAGTATAGGCGCCTTAAAAATATACATTATTACTACATTAATTAAAGACAGGTCAGCTTATGACGTGAAAGAACACTTTATTTCTACTATTATAATGCATCAAATGATGACGTACTCAGCACAAACCGTGACGTACTTTGCACAAATGATGACCTGCTTCGCACAAATGATGTGCTGAGCACAAATGATGACGTACTTTGCACAAATGATGACCTGCTTTGCACAAATGATGACCTGTTTTGCACAAATGATGACGTGCTTAGCACAAATGATAACGTACTTCTCATAATGATGACGTATTTAGCAGAAAAATGACGTATTTATAATTCCTGTTTTGCATTTTCTCCCTACGAATAGGCGCTTGTCTTTACATGGCTGGTATACAAAGCAAGCTCTACTTCTTCAATTTCTAGCACTTGATGTAAGCCAAGGCGACTGTCGCATTCAGTGACACGCCCCCAAAAAAGTGCATCACGCCATCCCTGTAAGCACACATATTCGGGCCAACGTCCGCCGCCGTAGGCCCAATGATCTTTGGCGTCCTGGGATCTCAGTGTCACAGAAGCGAGCGGTTGAAGGTCTGGCCAAGTTTCCAATTTGTGGGTAGACGGACAAAGTTATAGACAAGGAAACACAATTACTTTGAGTGTGGAGGGAAGGGGGGGGGGGAGGGGATAAAGAGAGAGGGATGCGTGGTGACGTGGCATAGAAAAGCGAAGCTAGTCACACTGGTTGCCTCCCTCGATCCGCTCCGCACAACAGTGCGGAGCGGATCGAGGGAGGCAACCGGTGTATGAGTTTGGTAGGTAGTTTGGTACTGACTGGGAAGTTGGTAGGCTTTGGGTGCTTTAGGTATTCAAACAGTCTCTACGTCAGCCCCTTACTTCTTCAAAGAGACACGGGGTCGCATAAGCCCCTAATGAGAAGGTGAATTAACCCTTTCAGTGCCCGCAGCAGACTGAGTTCAGAAATCTTCGTTAATTCATCACCAGAAAGCTCTAGATGTCCAAGGAACGCGGATTCAAAGTGGTGTCAGCAAGAGGCATAGTTCCTCATGAGCCCCCGCAATTGCGGGGACTCATGAGGATCTATACCTCTTGCAGTTGGGTGGTGTTCAGAATGTAATGTTTTCGGCACTGAACGAGGTTAACATTTTGCATGAGACATAGATGCGCATAGGCCCAAGAATATAGACGGATCCAATTGGATTAGACTTTAGAAAGTAGGCACGAACCGATGGATATGAGCCCTCAGCCTACATAACATGAGTTTGAGCGAGAAACAGTATATCATGAAACATGATATAATCTGGTGATACTTGTGCAAAGTGATTCATTCCCGTAGTAAACCTGGTAGCGTCGATCCTACTCTAGTGTCTATCCCGAACAAAATTTTATCATTCAAGACTTCCATTTTTGTCCCCCCCCCCCCCAAAAAAAAAAAAAAAAAAAAAAAATAATAATAATAATAAAAAATAATAATAAATAAATAAATAAATAAATAAATAAATAAAATAAAATAATTAATAAATAAACAAATAAATAAATAAATAATAATAATAAAAATATAAATAAATAAATAAATAAATAAATAAATAAATAAATAAATAATTTGTGATTCATTATCAAAGTGGAGTAATGTTGGTTCTAAAAATAGTTCAACGACCAAATAAAAAGAAGAAGAAGAAGAAAAAAAAACACCGGGAAACAAAAAAAAAAAATCAGGAAAAACAAACAACGAAAATCAAATCTTAAAAAAGTAAGAATCGAGAAAAAAGAAAAACAGAAAGTAAAAGAAATCAGCTTTATGAGCTTAGAGGCCCACTACCGCCGTAACTGTTCGGCAAAGATACACTTATGTGACAGATGGTTACGAAACGCTGCACACAAGTCTAGTACGGTTCATTTAGACACAGGAAAATCCAGTTCAGCGGCACACTTCGTCTTTATATCAAGTAACCTGACAATGACTCCACTCCGTTCTAGAAATAAAAAAGTATGAGAAACAACTAGGAATAGATTGACACGCTAATATGGCAGCGCTGACGCGTGTGCTTTTGCTGCGTGTCCAAACTGTTGTTAAAGTACACAAGGCATAACAAATACAAAATGAATGGTGCTGAAATGTGTCTTCAGATTTATGAGTAATCCCAATGCGCAATGGCCATCGGGCCGTCGTCGGCCGCCGTTAGCTCGCGCGCACTGGTATGGTACTTATAGTTGGACGTGATGCGTTCTTCCCTCTGCAACAATCCTTTTTATAACAGAATAAATTTTCAGAGCTAAAGCAGGAAAACGGCGAAACCTAGAAGCTAATAGTCCGCGCTTTTAACTACTTTAGTTGGTAGTTTATTATTAGCACGGACAGTAGTCGCCTCTTTTGTTGGCGTGTATGGCTACGCGGGGGAGAGTTAACCCCCTTCGCTACCATGCGCACTCAGATCGACGTTCGTGTAAAGAACACGAATAATAATGGAACCAGAAATACAACACAGGACTAACAGGAGACATAAATCCTCATGAGCCCCCGCATTCGCGGGGGCTCATGAGGATTTATGTCTCTTGCAGTTGGATAGCGTTCGCCTTGCCCCAGCAGTTAAGGGGTTAATTACAAGAAGACTGAAGCCAGAGACAAAAAGAGAACAGAGAGAAGTCGGTAACAATGCTGCCTTGTGAAGACACAGGTCTTTACGTCAATTGTTTGCGCGGCTTTTCGTTGTAATTACAATGGAAGTCTCGCTCTTCACAATAATGGAGTTACCGTGTTTCGGCTTCAGACGGTTGTTAAGGACGTTTCAAAGAACAGAATGCCCAGAAATAGCCAGAATAACAAACACCGAGAGGGTGGAAGAAAAGGAGCATGACAAGAAACAGGTACTCTGTTCGACAATTCTGAAACCTGCGTACGCACGTCACTTCGTTTGAGCACTAGGGTCAAGATTTCGTATCATAGTTTCGATTCTGAGAAGTTCGGGGGGAGGTGTGCGGAGGGGGTGCGAGGAGGGAAAAGGGGAGGTGGGAGGGGGGGGGGGAGGGGGGCTTTGCCAGACTAAATGCCTGAGTGATACCTGCGTGCTAGAGGAGCACCGCTATAAACTAGACTAGCATGTGGGGGACTGGATCCTGTAGAGTCCGCGGGAAAGTCGAGGTCCATGCATTTCTATGTCTTCTGCTGATTATTTGTCCTTTGGTCGCTGAAAGTGTTTCCGACCATTCCACGTACTCAGGTGTGGTCCCAAAGCCATCCAAAAACACTAAACGCGTGCCGGTCTGTGATTTTGGACCTTACGGCTGAAAGCCGTAAGGTCCTAATTCACAGACCAACACACAAACGGGACCTGACAGTGGGCACAGAGCCTCAAACCCCGCCGCCGACCCACTGACGAGTCTCAGTACGTGACGATCTGCTGTACTCGCGATGAGGTAGGCTAACCTGTGGGTGAGAATCGTCTCGGCAAACAGGGGTATTTTCTCACAGCCCGTGAAAACTAAAACACTTTGAAAAATCCAGTGTCGGGTTTACAACAGATGCTCTCTCAGCACAAAACCACCAATAGGTAACAACTACAGTCGATGGCAGCGCATCCCATCGCTTCCTCGGGGTGAGGAGTATCAGTGGCGACGTCGGTGGAGCATGACTGTGTGCAGGTAGTCTGTGATTCTGGACCTTACGGCCTTTGGACCCTAAGGTCCAAAATCACAGACCTGCACAGATATTTAATTCTTCAACGGATGGATGTCCTTTGAGACTGGTAAATGGACAAGTTTGAAAGAGGAATGTCTTTAGACTTTCTGTGTTGTTGTTCAACAGCTTAGAAGAGTTAAGAGTAAATTCCATATTCAATGGACAAAGGTGTAAACTTGCTGCAGATGTGTGCAGAAATTGGGACAATTTTAGTTAGTTAGTTATTTGGGTTTAACGCCGAGCAGGCAACTAAGGCCATCTCACGGCGGGGACAATTTTACACAACCCGACTGCAAGAGACATAGATCCTCATGAGCCCCCGGGGGGGGGGGGGGCTCATGAAGATCAATGTCTCTTGCTGAAACCAATTTGTATCCTTATTCCTATCAAGGGCTGTGGCTTTGGCTCGTTGAAGGAACAAATATTTCGGAAATAAAACGTACGTACATTGGCGGGGAATGGGTTAAAGTCTGACACGAAAGGATCTGTATGTTTACACGTGGACCAAGATCCAGTGGGAGACCCAGCCCGCTTACAGCGGCAGAACCTGTTTTGAGCGACCATCCTTACGTGTCCTTAAAGACAAACATTTAGGTGGCTGTTGCTACATAATTAATTGTCTCTAAGGACAGAAGACACTCTTTACTCTTCAAGATTTCTCTTTGGAGAACATCTATCTTTTCAGTCCACCTTTTTGGTGTGTGCAATAATTGTGTTTGCTCGAAACGGCTTCTACTCAGTGTACCATGCACGATGCGGAAAGACAGCTGCAGGTGCTTGGGTCCGAAAGCACAAACTAGCACACAGACATTGCCTCTAGGAGACTGCGGGGTCTATATACCTGGGGGGATGAGCATCACTGCCAGTGCAGCGGCTGTTACAATCTATTCCTGTTATACATGAAAGGATGCTAGGTCAGCCGAGGAGTTAACCCATTTAGCCCCAGGCGCCAAGCTCATCTGTCACTACCCTTGAATTAGCATGATCAATCTATCTCCTACAACTGGTACATAGTCGTTAGACAACGTCTCCGAAACTTTGTAAATGCGGCCGTGGGGTTAGGAGGGTTACCCAGCTTATCCATTGTGAGGGCATCTTTCAGTACTGGAGAGGCGCGCCAGAGCTCTCAGCATTACGATGTTTGAACCCGAGTTTACAGAAAGTTGGGTAACGCAGGCGATGTGTGAACGAGTGGTTTATCGGTGTGTGGCGTGATGCTGGTCAGGTGTTGTTGGCCTGGTGCGTCTTGGCACACTGGCTATATCCCTCGATTCGCTACCGCTGAAAGCGGTAGCGAATCGATGGAGACAGCCAGTGTGCGTTTGTAGGTGTGGTGATGGCGCGGGGAGGGAAGGGGGTGAAGGGAGGGAGAGTATTGTGGGCGGAGGCTCTGTGAAGTATTGGTTTTGTAGTTTGCGGAGGGTAGGTGGGAGGGTGGAGGTGTTGTGGAGCGGTGGAGCGGAAGGGAGGGAGGTGGGGGGTGGGGGGGGGGGGATGGAATTGGTGTTGTATTAACCCATATCATACTGAGGCTAAAAGTTTCAAATTTGTACACTGCCATATGCAAGCTACATTATAGTACTTACAGATACGGATATAGATCAATGGCTTTAGTTCAAGGGTGGTGCCAGAATAGCTTCGCGCCTAGCGAGTGGCCAAGCATTCTGGCACTACCCTTGAGCTATTTTAGTCAAACTAATTTCTCACACTGGTGTATTCCGAATGATAAGGGTTAAAAGGTCACTGGCGGTGATGGTGCAAACTCAAGTGACGATAACTGAATGACTTTAGGTACCTGCAAAACCCACGCTTTGTTCCCAAAAGATGAAACTGCTATCCTCATTTTCACCGAACTTGCATTGCCTGTTTATTTTTTTTTTCTTAAAAATCGAAAATTCACTTGTGTTAATTTAAAAGTACATTGTTACTGACTAAATTCCCCACGTATAAGAGATAATTTCATCTATGAATTTAATCGCTACTACAGTTCACACAATAAAAAAAAAAAGTTTAGAAGTCTATGATTTAGAAAGGAGTAAAACAAACAAAAGATAAATCTATGATCATAATAATGTGAAACAGGCATCTCAAAAGTTACTATCAAATAATATGTAAAAGGAGAACAACATGAAATCTAGTTTATAAAATTAATAAAACTATAACACACACACAAAATCGCAAATTCCAGCAGAAATTTATAAATTGCTGAAGGTTTCTTCTTTAACATAGCGGCAAAATCGAAATCGAAAAAAATCGAAAAAATGGCAGTTGAAATTTAGATTTTGAGGGGGAAATATAAATACAAACTGCAATCAGGAAATTGCACAGTGATTATCCGTCCCTTCTCATTGTGCCTTACCCGCCCCTTGAAACTCCGCGTGCCTGTTTTCCTTGTCTTACTGCACGTGCTCTCTCATCACTTGGGACGGCCTCGCGTGCGCATGACAAAGCAACAAAATGACGTCAGGTCACGCAGGGTGACATAAATTGTTTTTACGCGCAAGAGAGTCTTGTTTCACCAAACAAATTCAATCCATCTGCAAGAGGCATTGATTCTCATGAGAATCTATGCCTCTTGCTGGGCAGATATCGATGCTATTTAGTTCCATTTCCTGTTGTTCAAATGTAGCTAGACATCGGGGTTCTGAGCGAGTGACTGAAAATGCATGTTGTTTGTTTGTTGGTAATTGCTCTAAGATTAAATACCGTGCATATTGAAATCCAAGTTTTATTTTGGTAAGAGGTAGACTAGAGACGACGGGATGAAGGGGGTAGGGTGAGGTCGGAACTTGAATAAACACACACACACACACACACACACACACACACACACACACACACGTACGCATGCACGCACGCACACAAACATACACACACACATACACACACATACACACACACACACACACACACACACACACACACAATCCAGCAACAACAAAAATGAAACAAAATTCCCTCTCTCTCTCTCTCTCTCTCTCTCTCTCTCTCTCTCTCTCTCTCTCTCTCACACACACACACACACACACACACACACACACACACACACACACACACACACACACACACACACACACACACACACACGCACCCCCCCCCCCCCACCCTTTCCGTCTTCTAACCCGTCTTTGATCGTTTTCTGTCAGATAACGCAGGACCACGCGCGAATTCACGAAGACGGCGAATTATTGGAAACACTATACTCTTCATGTACACTGGTAGGAGACTACTTAGTACAAACACTGGGACCTACCTTCTTTTCTAATCACGTGTGTGCTGGTCTGTGATTTTGGACCTTACGGCTGGAAGCCATAAGGTCCAAAACCACAGCCCAGCCCATGATTACCATCCACGGCCCTCCTCCGTCTTCCTCTGCTTCCGAATCGCTGATAGGTATCTCACGATTCCGTCCTGCCTGCACCTCCTCAACCCCACCCCCCCACCCCTTGCCTCCCTTCCCCCGCCCCCATCCCCCCCACCCCCCCCCCCACCCCCCACCCGCCCTCCCCTGCAACGCCAGCCACCCCACCCACCCCACCCCCCGTCTCTGCTTTCCGGCCATGGCGTAAGACCTGTTACTTCCCGAGGCTGACGTTTTGAGAAAACAAATGTGCATAATTATTTTCCTGTGAAGGATACATTAACAGGTGTGGAGATAGATCAACCATTTTAGTTGAAGGGTGGTGCCAGAATCGTTTGGCGCCTCAGGCGCCAAGCTATTCTGGCACCACCCTTGAACTGTCATAGTCACATTTATTTCAAGCAATAGTGTATCGGGATGAAAAGGATGAAACAATTCTCCCGCTCTTGTTCAGCCATGACAGACTGACACACTGTAAGAGGATATTATTACATGGTATTTATATGGCGCATTTCTATATGTCTGACCGATAGTGGCCTGAAGGCGCCAGGCTATTCTGGCAGCTCCCTTGAACAGACATGGTCGATCTGTCTTCCTAGATTAACTGCTACGAGTTTTCAAAGGACAAGTGTTTCTCAAAATATGGGAACAGAGGTTTACGTCTCTTGCAGCTGGCCGGTAGCGCTCGAGTTGCCCCGGTAGTTACGGGGTTAAGGTTAATGTCTCAGTAATAATACAACGGCTACGAAAATGCATTCCGCAGTAATTAGTCCTTACTATGTAAGGGACGCAACCTCCTTGTCTTTCCTGACAACAAACGGTCTCACCCGCTACTGTCTAGTTCGACGTGACTGACTGTTGGGGCATACATTCCTATTAAAAGGTATAGTGTTTCTGTACTACACAAAATTATGCCTATATTTAACACATTTACGCACAGCTCTCAAAAACGGAAAGGCCGTCGTAGTATTTACTCAGAAAACTTTAAGTCGGATACCGAACATCAATTATAGATGTCCCTTTTCGGGAAAATCCTCTTTGACAGAAATAAATGCGTCTGCTTTCGGAAGCTAAATCCTGCGGTATTAACTCCGCTATTAGGACCTTTTTTTCCCCGGATATTCCCGTTGACAGAAATAAACAAGTCTGGGAAATCTCATTTCATTTCTCAACAGACTGTAAGATGCAAATGCTTTGAATAGGGCCGGACAGCCGGCGATTACATTCTGAGTGAAGTCGTGAGGTGTTTAAGTGCACAGTAAATAGTTAAGGCCCTATATCACTCAGATGTAAAAGGCAATGATCCTCATGAGCCCCCGCGGGGGCGGGACCTCATGAGGATCAGTGCATTTTACTAAACACGTTTACGTCTGTGTCCTTTAAAAAGAGTAGGTTGCACGTTTACGACTGTGAAAGTGAGGATTTGTCTGACCCATCGGAATGGATTTTTTTCAAGTCGTAAATTAGAAGCAGGAGAAAAGAAAAAAAAAAACGGCATGAGATCGAGTGACGTAAAGTTCAATGGATTTAAGCCATTCCCTGCCAAATGTACGTTCATGTTTCTTTGTTCATTCACGCCAAAGAAAAGTGGATACAAATTGGTCTCAGCAAGAGGCATATATCCTCACGAGCCCCCCCACCACCCCCCCTCCACCACCCCTCCCTCTCCCCCACACCCGCAGTCGCCGGGCTCATGAGGATCTGCTCTTGCAATTGGATTATGTTCACTTTTTCTCGACAATGAAAGGGGTTAAAGGCCAGACGGTCCGCGCATGCGACCACAAGTTTGACCGTCCTGGAGGTGACTGAACCGCCTAAGTCGTGGGGCTTTTTTTTTTCCTCCTTCTGACAAAATCCATTGGAAAGGATCAAACAAAAGACGTGCCCTACACGTGAAAGGGTCAGTGGTGTGTAGCGTGGGCCCTTAACTTATTCAGCCCGGCGCACGTATTTCCAAATTTTTTTTTTTTGAGGCGTCGTCTAACGATAATGCACCAGTTGCAGGAGATGGATCGGTCATGATAATTCAAGGGCAGTGCCAGATTAGCTTGGCGCCGACAGGCGCCAAGCTAATCTGGCACTACCCTTGAATTATCATGGTCGACCCATCTCCTGCCGCAGTGCGTCAGGTCTAAATGGGTTAACCATGTCACTGCCAGTGGACGCAGTCTCTGTTGCCGCCGAAATCATTGCAAAGTCAGCCTCAAAGATCCACAGCCGACGAAGGGACGTAGAGGCAAAGTGGTTTCAGCAAGAGGCATAGATCCTCGTGAGCCGCCTCTTGCAGCTGGGTGGTGTTCAGTTTTTCTCTCGGCACTGAGGGGACAATTAGCAAACGTACGGGCGTGTTTGAGTGCGCGTGTGTGTGTGTGTGTGTGTGTGTGTGTGTGTGTGTGTGTGTGTGTCTGGGAGGTCCCCAACTTGTAGGTCAGACCTGTCTGTGTGTGTGTGTGGCGTCAATGTGTGGCATGTGTATGTTGGCATTGTTTGAGCGTGTACGTGTCTATGTCATTTATCTCATTCACCCCGATTAACGTATTTCCCAAATTTTGGAGGCGTCATCTAACGACTATGCATCTGTTGGAGGCGGAAATGGTTCGACCATGATAATTCAAAGGCAGCGCAATATTAGCTTGGCGCCGACAGGCGCCAAGCTAATCTGGCGCTACCCTTGAATTGTCATGGTCGATCCATCTGTAGTGCGTCAGGGCTGAATGGGTCAAGTTAATAAAATGTAATAGATGTAGCAACGGCAAGTTTGAAAACTGGTCCTGTAACCAATAACTTCTACCGTTGGAAAACAAAGGTTCATTGTCATTGTTATTGCCGTATGGGCCATCTATACTAGTTTGACATGGTTATGCTTTCTCTTATGCTAATAGTTTGACAAATCCGTCCATGCAGTCAAAACCAAACGTACGCGAACCGCTTCAAAGCCCTGTACAGAAAAAAAAAAAAAAAAAAAAAATCCACGGTTCCACCAGCAGTGCACGAAACGTCTTTTTCCGTACAGAAAAGTACTCGCTCTGGTCTACCATAACATATGGCGCCATACATTTTATCCCAGATGACAAGACATAGATCCAAACAAGTTTTTATTGCCCGCTTTTGGCAATTTTATCCTTTGGCTTGTCGATTTTAGCTAAGACGGTATTTTCCTAATCTATTTTTTCACTTTGCTCCTTGAAAAATCCTGAACTCATTTTAACGTCGCGGCCATTGTTCGACCGAAAAGCGGGAGCACGACAACTGCCGTAAATCAGAATACTCCGTATTCGGATGTCGTGAAATCGAAGCTTTCTAATTCTATTAACGCTTGGGGAATGGTCACAGATCTTAACACGGGTTTACCTCCCCTCCGTCGAGGGTCATAGAAATAAGTCATGAATAAATGAGGCCGATTTTTTTACTGGCAAGAGACACAGATTCTCATGAGCCCCTGTGGTCATGAGAATCTATGTCTCTTGCAGATGGAAGGCTCTGGGTGGGAAGCTGGGCAGGAAAAGAAAGCGAGGTCACGCCGTGATCGTTAGGTGATGGTTTATTGGATTCTAAAGATATAACGAGTCACAGGGGTAAGAATCTGAAGGCAAAATCTGAAGAAAAAGAGAAAACGAAAGAAAACTAACAAACAAAATAATAAATAAAAAAATCAATAATTAAAGCAGAGCAAAGCAAAACAAAACAATACAACGTAACATAACACAATATGGCATAACACGACACGACACGACACGCCCGGCACGGCACGACACGACACGACATGACATGCTATGACATGACACAACATATCGTAACGTAACGTAAAGTAACGTGATTTGACGTGACGTGACGAGAGGTGACCAAACCTGATATGACATAACATGGCATGAATGACATGACAATAACAAAAAAAAAAAAAACATTAAACAAAACAAACAAAACAGGGGGGAAGGGGGGGCGGCAGGGGGGGGGGGGGAAGCCAAATGCAGCGAAACGAAACAAAACGATACAAGCAACTTCTAAAACAAGACCTGGTTATATTTCGAAGTATCTTCAAAAGCCAAACGACGCATAAAAATCCCATTACGAACAAGGAAGGTGACAATGGAGAGAGTGCATAAGTAGGTATCACAGAAAAGACGCATAAACCAGGGGGCTGGAGGAACAATGCACATTTTCCCTTTAGTTTATGTTCTTTTGCTTTAAGTAATAATTATAAAGTTGTTGTGTTGTGTTGTGTTGTGTTGTTATGTTGTTGTGTTGTGTTGTGTTGTGTTGTGTTGTGTTGTGTTGAGTCGTGTCGTGTCGTGTCGTGTCGTGTCATGTTCTGTTGCGCTGCACTGCGTTGCGTTATGTTATGTTATGTTATGTTATGTTATGTTATGTTATGTTATGTTATGTTATGTTATGTTATGTTATGTCACATTTTTCTAGGACATGAGGCAAGCACGGGTCAACCAGTACCTAACATGTTGATGATGCCCAATGAGCAAAAGTCCTCTGGCGACGTCCAGCCTTATTTGGGTCGCGCGCGCTAGCGCGCGGGCCAACTAAGGCTGGAGTCGGCCAGAGGACCTTTTGCATACTGTGCGCTTTTTAAGTTGTACGCCTGTGTAAAATTATAGCACACCATTAAGCCAATCGCCAATACCTCGGTCTGACTTGATGGCTCGCAGGTATCAGGATAGAAAGAGGCTGACCTGCGGCACTGAGGGTTTGTAGGCCTACACTAGGAAGAATGGAAGACAAGCCTGCGACGCACTAGAAAGACGGTAACACGTGAAAAGGATACAGGAAATTAATTGAATCCTCAAATAGCATCTTGCTAGAACAAACAACATTTGTCACGCAGCAACGCTTAATTCCATTCTAGCCGTGTAGCGGAGGTCGGAGAGAGTAGAACTCTTTCAGTTCTCTCGGCGATGTCAGCACAAACTGTGAGTAATGGATAGACCGGGATTGCCCAAGGTTGTTGCCTGAATAGTTTGATATCTTTTCTGGCGTTTCGTGTAATCAGAAATGTTTATTGGATATGCCGGCTTTCAAATTGCTGGACATATTCATGTAGGCGTACCAAGGAGATGGGAAAATGCACTGATACGCCTCGCACAGACACACAGACACTCACACAGACACACACACACTTACTCTCTCTCAAACACACACAGACACACACACACACGCACACACACACACACACACACACACATATACAAACACACATTCACTCACACACATACGCACACAAACACACACAAACACGTCCGCACGCACGCACACACACACACACACACACACACAAAACACACACACACACACATACACACGCACACACACACACACACACACACTCGCATACACAAATATAAGGAACCAGGCAAGTATTAGGGGAGTGGTTGCCGGGCTGCTAAGTAAGTGACTGAAAACAATATAGACTATTTATGCGGAAGCTAGCCCACCGAAGAGGGCGTATCACACATACTTGTTTTCCAGCTCCTAGATACAAGAAAATTTAGATCTAGGTTGGCAGTCACCTGTTTTGGTTTCGATTTTTACACACGACGAGTGTACACTTGACAAATATTTGAATGAAACCAAAAAGTGAATAAAAAAAATGTACAGAAGGACTGCAATGGTTCAGTTTACTGCCTGATTAGCGTGGAACCTTTTCAAGGGTAGTGCCGGATTAGCTATGCGCCGGATTGGTCTCATGTATGAACGCCTTCCACAGTTTTTGCCATGTATTGGTTCATTCAGAAATCTGAATTAGGCCTGAGATTTTCTTCTCGTCAGTGGGCCTATGCTCAACAATCCTTTTATCCAAAAATAGCTTCTGTATGACACTCAAAGTGAGGATAAATAGAACATAACTATCATCCAAACCTTTATCTCGTGAAGTTCGGACTTGAGAAAATGTTTAAACCCTTTACTGCCGAAAGAAAAAAAAATAGCAATCCAACTGCAAGAGACATAGATCCTCATGAGCCCCCGCAACTGCGGGGGCTCATGAGGATCTATGTCTCTTGCTGAGACCACTTTGTATCCACCTTCCTTGGATGGCTGTGGCTCTGACGTTGAGTCAGAAACACAATCCGCGACTGCAGGAGTATCTGATCAAAGCATGTTGCATTTCTAGTGCCTAATGAGTGTCTACCAACTAACTTAAGCTATGATCTATTTCATGAAACGACTATTATCTAACTGTTTGTCTGTCCGGCGCTGCGTGATTCCTCTTGGTTTGTGGACTATTATTGGGTAATAATCCGTAACTCATTCGAGACGTGCTGCATACGGATACGCGGCTGTATGCGGCACGTCTCGTATGAGTTAACAATATCACTGTCAGTGGAGGCAGAATGAGTTTTGGAAATCACGTTGAATTCAACATCAACAAATCCGCAGGCGTCAATCGAACATGTACAGGAAGTGGATTTAGCAAAAGGCATAGATCCTCATGAGCCCCCACAGTTGCGGGGGCTCATGAGGATCTATACCTCTTGCAGCTGGATAGCGTTCACTTTTGTTTGGCAGAGCAGGGATTAATGTGAAAATACGGAAAGTATGGTTGCACGAAACAGGCGACAAGGAAGTGCCGTATACATGAACCAGGTTTGGCGATATTTTTTCGTGCTGTCAACCTATTTCCTGATTCAGGATCTATTTTTTGAATTAAATTCAGCCACTTTGAAACTTTCATGTGACATCTTTAAAAGATTTATGGCTGATATGCATGAAAATTCAAAATGTACACAATTTGTTCATGAAATTGATAAAAACTGATTTAAATAAATATACTGGTAACATTTATTTTGATAGAACATGCATGATGTCTGTTTTGTGTGTGGGGTGATTTTGTGTGTGTGTTTTTGTGTTTTTTTGGTGTTTTTTTTTTTCTTTTAAAGCGTACTATTTTTAAAAAAAAAAAAATATTTGTTTATGTCACCGAGTCCCTTTAACGTGTACACTCAAGCATACGGTGCGCGCACCGCACGGTCTCATGAATAATGCATGACTGTATGGCTGCACGTGCCGCCGATCTGAAGCCTCCAATAAGCTGTGCCCGCGCGCCGTTTAAAGTGACATATTTGACGTCCGCTCGTCAATGCTGATGCCCTGCATTTGCATAATCCTCCGCCGCAGGATTTTCTTTGATGCTATGGAAACTTCTCCTGGTCTTAACGGTTGGCTGGTCTGAGACCTATAAAGGGAGATTTTGGCGTATCTGGAATTCTGGTGGTGCCAAGGAAAGCTTTCCACTGACACTCCACTTGTAAATATCTGTCAGCAAGAGGCATAGATCCTCATGAGACCCTGCATATGGGGGTCTCATGAGGATCTGTGCCTCTTCCTGGATAAATTAATATATATTTTACATGTCTTTACATTTACATCGGTGTTCCTTGCATGGTGGAGGCCAACAAGTTTCTCTGATGCAACAACAACGAAATCTCCAAGCTTAGCTCGCAAAACGTATATGTAGGCGATTTACGAATGACACTTGCTAATGTCGCGTTGTGAATTATCAAGGCATCACGAATTCGAACTGTCAGAGTGTATTTGCAAGTTGTAGGCTACATGTATTTGTCTGATTTGCCAAAGGAGACAATATGCTGTTGCGTGATCTTTTTCACATCACAGGCAAGCACTTAACTTATTCCAGACGGGCTGCATCCAGATAAGCGGCACAAAGCCGCGTATCTGAATGCAGTACCTCTCGAATGCGTTAAACGGGGTGTATAAATAAACACTTGGGTTCGGAACCGTTTCGTGCAAGAGTGAAGTTTTAACTCTTTTGATGCAGACTACCTTCGGGTACGCCGCTGTTTGCCTCGTATCCGGATGTGGCATGTCTCGAATGAGTTACGACTGAGCCAAGCAAATCCCCAAATACATCTACTATTCAAAAACCGGTGCTAATGACATTTTGTCTTTAAAAGGGACAATTCGCTCAAATTTCCAAATTTCCTAGAAATTCACTCCGTTCTGATTAAGCATAATATTTATTCATCACAAATGGTTTGGTGAACACACAAATGAGTTTCAACCACCCGTCCAATATGCCCTTGCTGACAAATCTAGGCCAGTCATGTGACTACGAGGTGTGCAAAATGCAAAGAAATGCCTACAAAGAAATAAACACGTTTAGAATGGTCAAGTACAACACAATAAATTAATCTGTGCTGTAGTTTTCCTTTCTAAACTTTTTTCCCGTTATTTTTACTTTTGGTATATATACACTTAGTAGGGATGGACCAGCTACAGCGCGGAGAGCTCCAATCACTAGCAGTAAGATCAAAAACTTGTTTTGATGATATGTGTCAATGTACAGTATCTATTCCTTCTGTTCGAAGAAATAAATATTGTGCATTGACACAAATCGTGATAGCGCTTTTCTCTGCCCCAGTCAGTGGTTCTAGCTGTGCGGAAAGGGTCGTTATACCCAGTCGATGAGTCACAACAGAGCCTCTTCACCTGTCGGCCAATCCAAACACGTGTACTATTCATCCGATACCTCATTTGCATAGTGGTATGCCACGGTCGAGTTCAACGCAGTCAAATCGATGACACAGAAACACTAAACGGCCTACAAAAGTCTGGTTTCAAACGAATATTTACAGAACTTTGATGGTTTGTCATTTTGGACTGACTTAACTCATTCTACCCCAGACACACCACAGCAAGATAAGGATCGACCATGATAGTTTAAGGGTGATGCCAGAATAGCTTGGCGCCTATGGGCGCCAAGCTATTCTGGTATCACCCTTGAACTATCATGGTCGATCTGTGTCCTGCACTGCAATGCAGTCTTCAGAGGACAACGGCAACATCCGGGGATTTCGGTGTTGGGGTAGAATGAGTTAACGGCTTCAGGTCGCAAGGTCCAAAATCACACACCACGCTCTTGTGAGACGATTAACCCCTTCATTGCCAATTGTCGCAGATTTATTTCTAAAATCTTCCTTAATTCAAAGACAAAGAGCCCCACCCACCCATGGAACAAGATACACAGTGGTTTCAGCAAGAGGCATAGATCATCATGAGCCTTACCGACAGATAGATCAAGACAATGCAGGTCACCAGTGTTAAAGCAACCACACTTGTTGGCATAAAAGAAAAACACACTCTTTATTATACAAATACAGAACAACAATAATTTATGTGCATGTGTGTGCTGTTGCAAGTTTTACCCGCCGTGAGATGGCTTTAGTCGCCTGCTCGGCGTTAAACCCAAAATAACTAACTAACTGTTACAGGTTTATATTCTTACATTCATGGATACGGATCTGGAAAAACATCTAAGTAAAATTACTGCCGAGTTCCTTTTAAGTTTCAAAGCAGGTCTGTCATTGGTGCTTCCCTTTGCCTTTCTTGTATCCACCGTGACCGCTTGAGCGCGCCAACCATCAAAACAAAACTATGGATTATCGGGAACGCATCCAGGGGACCCGCAGAGAAAAGCTTGCTTTGGCAGCTTGGTGTGAGATCACACTAAGTCCACTCTAATCATCCATGCGGGGTTGAGGTCTCTGAAACTGCTGTGTCCGAAGGACACTGACGTAAATGGCTATGGTCGTACTTAAACGTCTGTATCCTGTCTCTGTGAGTGGTAGCAGATCCTCAGTTTCTGAAATCGTTCATTCAACGCCGAAAAAAAAACTTAGCCGTCCAAGGAGCGTGGACACAAACTCATGTCAGCAAGAAGGATAGATCCTCATGTGCCCTCGGGGGCACATGAGGATCTATGCCTCTTGCAGTTGGATTGTCTGGTCCGCGCCAGTGAAGGGGTTAGGAGCACCAAAGGATCTAGGTTTCTGGAAGGCAGAAGGGGTTAGCTCCATCAGTTTCTGACTGAAAGCTTGATGCTACTGACTGTGAACACAAAGGAAAAAGATACAAATGGGAAAGGAAGAAATATACATCTGCAACAAGAGGCTTATATCCTCATGAGCCTGTGCATATGCACGGACACATGAGGATCTATGCCTCTTGCAGCTTGAAGAGGTTCACTCTACATTGCAAGAACGGGCAACACAGCTCAAAAACGCTGAACCTTCAGCTCCACTCTCTGAACACTACAGATGTAAACGAGAACGAAACTTCCCATCAAACAGCATCATAGTACTATGCTCTTGCATCCCTGCAGCCGGTCAGGCTCATAAAGCACTACTCTTCCTGCAGCCTGCAAGGTGGTTCCAATGAGGACTTCTCCCTGCAATTCCGGCTAAAAATTGTGTTCGAAGCACGTCACTCTGTTTTGAATGGCAGGCTTGACAGGGGATGAATCTGCCTGTGACATTTCATCCGCGTAAGATGTAAATTTTTCTAAGCAGGACAAAGCGTGGAGGATAAACACTATTAAGGGCACGCGCGTGTTTTTCCTTTGCGCTCTTCAATAAATGGATCACCGAATGAGCTGTAGTGAGAGACAGAGACGTGTTTGAGTGGAGAGTTACATAAAAGTATGTGCCGCGAATCCTACATAAATTTTGCCATAAAGTGTTGCATTGTTCTGCTGACACCGTTCGCAAAACAATTTATCAAATCTGCTCGCGTAAAGATTGAGGACTGTAAGTACATTTTTTTGGTGTGAAAAGCAAAATTTTAATTGAAAGTCGACAAATTCAAACAGCAATTTTTGTGAAAAGCGAGATTTTCATTGAAATTCGCCGAGACAACGGGTTCTCAATGTTGTCTGGCTTCAAGTAAGACTTCCCTACCCTTCTTTTATTACTTAGGTAGGCACACGCAATAGAGGTTTTCAAGTTACCGCCCATGGCACGAGCGAACTCTTCTACGTACAGAGGAGATATAGAGCAGAAAAGTCTTACATTTTATCACATTCAGACTTGACTTAAGTTGGCCCCGTGGTCCAGCATTATAGTAAGACATACACAAACTACTTATAAACGAGATATTGCGAACTATTAACCCTTTATTGCTGGAGCAGGTTCCTTTAACCCCATTAACTGCCGGGGAAAGGCGAACACTACACAAGAGTCATAAATCCTCATGAGCCCCCCGCAGTCGCGGGGGCTCATGAGGATTTATGTCTCTTGTTTGTCCTATGTTCTCCGTGTCTGTTCCTGGTCCCATTTACTTGGCGAATGTGGATCAGTCAGCAGTGGTTTCACAGACGCGAAATCCGCGATCACTGGTAGCGAAAGGGTTAAATGAAGTCTGTACCAGACTAATAAGGTTAACTACGCCAGAACTGACGGTCTGTGACCTTGGGAGTCGCAGAACCCAGTTACACCAGCACACCAAGTCAATTATGATCCCGAAACCAGACTGTGACTGTTTATACGCAGACAGTAGAAATATTATCAGGTGGCCAGGTATCGGCTACACACTCTCCCACAACACATGCGCCAGCAAGAGGCATAGATTTGTATGAGCCTCTACAGACGAGGGGACTCATGAGGATCTTTGCCTCATGCAGACAATGCCCGAGCTCATCTCTCCAGCGTAGCGCCTCAAACTGAGGATGTTTACCGGTCATGCTAGACTAACAGAAGAAGGACCGGAACGGTACCAAGCCATACTAATGGACGCCTAAGTAGAGCCGTGTGCTGAAATACCGATTGTCTTTTCCGATGGAGGAAGGAAAAAGTAAATGTGTGCCGGTCTGTGATTTTGGATCTTACGGCTGAAAGCAGACCAGCACACAATAGAGATTTAAGTTGGTTATTGAACATGATAACCTAAGAACTGATACAAATGCAGGTTGCGGGGGAATCCAGACCAAAATGCCAGAAAGTTTACATCTCTTTCTTCAAAATGATTGATTGATTGATTGTACATTGCTTAACGTCCCGACAGCAACAAGGCTTTCTCAGGACGTGTCTGCACTGCTTCTGAAAAAAAAAAACCCCACAGAATATTGAATGTATGTCGCCAGCCGGTCCAATACCTTAAATAAACCTACGCCATGGGGCGGCCTAAATAAAGCTAAGACCATTTAGCAACACAAATCCAATATCAAGAGCTACAGGCAGTGCAGACAGTTGGGAGAGTGTTTAAAAGGCAAATACAGGTGAATGGACCAAGGGTAGATAGAAACACATGCCCCAGAGTAGAAGGAAAACCCACCCTGTGGGGCTGACCAGGGTGACACTGGGAACAAAAAGTAGTCAACCCCACCCAAGTCCCTCAGGGTTTTCTTCAAAATGAGTACATATAGTTCATTTCTGTCTGAATGCCTATTATGCCGAATAAGTGGTTTGACCGAAAGTGTATTAAATTGTGTTGTATTTGGCCTTCCTAAGCTGTTTTGTTGGGTTTGTCTTGGCATTATGATGCGGAGTTTTCTTTAGAACGTGTGTTCTGGTGAGCGGCTAAAAATCTGCAGTGCGCCGGCAAAATCCCTGACCTTCACACACTTTTGCCTCTTTTAAGTTGACAGGATACACCTGAAAATGCAACGATGCTTGCTAGCAAAAGCCAAACGCATGCAGGCGCCAAATTGCACATGAAAACCTAGGCCTCTCAAAGATCCGAGTACAGGTCAACCACAATATAACTATAACGCGTTATACCAATCATCAATGCAGACCGCGATATTGGCGTCCTCCTTATCGTAGTTTTAAATTGTGAAGATTGTGAAAGAAAAACGCTTAACAGGCAAAAAGGACATAGGGCCGATGTCAGCCTTAGCTGGCCTGCGCACGTCAGTGCGCGGGCCAGCTAAGACTGACATCGGCCCGAGGACCTTGCTTGTATCCTGTCCGCGTTGCATCCGATTCCGGGATACACTGGAGGCACGGACTACTGATGTTGACTTGTGCGTAGAATTGGATGCTGGTGTAAAGTAGCGGAACCAAGGAGTCTGGCAAATAACATCAGCCCTTTCCAGCCAATCAGAGCGACTGGCAGCCACTCACAAAATATGACATTAGAGGGTTCGTTTGATCTCGGCAGCACCTATCAAGTTACTTGCTTGTACTGACGCGACTGTTAGTGCGAATGGACTACGTTTCCATTGTAATGTGACTCATATGTGTGTGGGTGGCGGGGGGGGGGGGGGGGGGGAAGATGGAGGGGGGGGGGGGGACACAGGCCAGTATGTCTTGTGTATTAGGGGATACAATCAAGCATGTGTCGATCTAAGGTGTCTTGTATTCAACAATTTAAAAAAAATAAATGAAAAACAACAACACATTACAAATTAAATTTTAATCTTTGAACAGACGCACTCCTGAAGGAGGTAACAGGACACTAAATGGATCTATCATGTTGTGACAGTAGTTATCCCGATAATCTTAAACGGGTACGTCAAACCTTGCACAGACTTCAAACGTCCAGTGGAATCATTCAGACAGATCTATATCAAAGAGGCGTATAGTTTCATGAGCCGTTGTAGCCGAGACTGAGAAGTTGCCTCACTGACATCCGCATCTGAGGTACCTTTCGGGCATGAACAGTACGACTAGGATAAGTACGACTTTTACAATGACGTATGCTGCGATGATCGGGGCGATCCTTAAGTCCGAGCTATAAATAGACGATTTCCGGAAATCAGAAGTAGGACAACATTGCACGAGTTTCGACGAATACAGTGGATTAAAAGCCAGGACAAACGTGCGAGAGTTTCGACGAAAACAGTGTATTAACTCATTCGAGACGTGCCGCCTCCGGATACGCGGCTTAAGCCGGAGGCGGCACGTCTCGAATGAGTTAAAAGCCTGGACAATCATGCGGTACCTCGTGTTTGTCCTGGCTTTTAATCCACTGTTTTTGTCAAAACTCGTGCACATTTTGACCTACGTTTGATTCCCGAACAACGTCTATTGGCGCTACCTGCCCCCAGTTGCACTGAGAAAACTTGTCCAGGCCAGTAACTGCCAACCGACTTTCCCTTTACATTTCAGCGAGAATTGTTGCGTGAGGCTAAAAAAAACAAAACAACAAAGCCGTTGGAACTATGAGAGGCAGGTACTGGCTATTGAAAATGACGTGCAACTCGACCCTGCTGTATTTTCTTACCGCAGAGGGACTAAGCCTACTGTCTTTCCGGTTTAGGGCTCAGTCCTACTGCACCATAATTTTGCGTTCTGGCCCGCCCCGCAGTGGGGGGGCCGAGTCAATATGAATGATACACAAGACCAACAAAAGTCCCCCCCCCACTCCCCCAGCACATATTCCACTTTCCTCTTTCCCTATGTGCCAGTCGATATCATTACGTTGGTAAACCTTGGCCGAATTCGGGGCGGCTTTTCACACAATCTGGACACTTTGGGAGGTGAAGCCAAGAAATGGTAGGGTGCGGGGGTGGGGGGAGTGAAAGGATTATTAGTAAAACTTGTTTAGGGCTACCGCACATTTTGCAACAACAAGCATTGCTAGTCATTTCAGCATCCTGTCGGAAAAAATACGAACACCACACAACTGCAAGAGGCAAAGAACCTCAGTCATGAGCCCCTGCAGATGCGGGGGCTTATGAGGTTCTTTGCCTCTTGCTGACCCTGTTCATATCATGTTCGTGTTCCTTGAATTAATGTGATTCGGTGTTGAATTTTCCCAGCTTTCAAAGACACAGTTTCGATTCCACCGAGATTCATCAGTTTCTGCTGCAGAATGAACACATCAATAAGAACAGGTCTGTAGGAACCTCCGTTCTCCTCAGCGGAGCAGATGGAGGGAGGCTTAATCAAACACTGCCTCTTTCTAGCATCTGTGTTGTGGTGTGTGTCATTTTGGTTGTGATTCTAGACAACTTTATCGTTCAGACATGCGAAAATATCGCTTTTACTCATATTTCGACCTCTGAGAAAATAATTTGGACTCTGGACGACAGTCTTGGTGTGTCCAAAAGCCATGCTTTTCAAAACTCTAGATCCCCACCCCCTTGCACATATTGCCTTCGCATCTTAAGAAGTCATACGGTTCACTAATTCGTGACGTACCGCATCCGGATACGCGGCATAAAGAACGTATCGAATGTTAACCCATTCAGCCCTGACGCACTACAGCAGAGTTGGGTCGACCAATGATAATTCAAGGGTAGTGCCAGATTAGCTTGGCGCCTATCGGCGCCAAGCTAATCTGGCACTGCCCTTGAATTATCATGGTCAATCCATCTCCGGCAACTGGTGCATAGTCGTTAGATGACGCCTTCAAACTTTGGGAAATACGTGCGCTGGGCTGAATGAGTTAAGTCTGTAACAGTGCAGGTATAATTGATACAAATGAAATTTGAAAACACAATTCTAGACAACTGTGTCGTAGCTTTTACTCATATTTCGACCGCAGCAAAACAATCTGGACGACAGTTTTAATGTGTCCAAACCCCATGCGCATGAAAACCTATGCCCCAAGCTTGCACAGACTGCACAGTCATTCGCAAAGTGTCGAATCTGGCGTAAAGCCGCCTATCATAATACAGCACGTCCCGAATGTGTTAAGTCTGTGACAGTGCAGACAAACGATACCGCTGACATATGAAAACACAATTATACTACAAAAATAAAGAGCGTAACTCCCACGAGACGCACTGAAACCGGATACGCTGTATACAGCCGCGTATTCGGATGTAGCACGTCTCACGTAGCACGTGTTAATTATGGTCTGTCGCCACCAGTGAACTATTAGAGTGGTTACGTTTACGCCGAACGACTCCCAACAACGAAAGGGAGCGACATCACGGTGGATAAGCAGCTTATACTGTAAGCACACACACACACACAAAAAAAAACAGTCCCAACAATATGACTGCCAAGCGTGTAAATGTAGGGAAGGACCCAACGGAGAAAGAAAAACACTTAGAAGAGACAGTTACAAAACAGTTTATTACTCATTCAGCCCCGACACACCACAGCAAGACATGGATCGAGCATAATAGTTTAAGGGTGGTGCCAGAATATCCTGGTGCCCATAGGCGCCAAGCTACTCTGGCACCACCCTTAAACTATCATGCTCGATCAGTCTCTAGAATTGTAATAGAGTTCTTTAGATGACAACTGAAAAAAATGGGGATTTCGGTCCTGGGGTAAAAAGTGTTAATATTTCGATCCAAAACAGACAAACAAACAAGCATAGAATTCAGTCGCTACTTATCATGTCACATGGGGTTAACTAATTCGCCGACAAGGTTATTGGTGTTTAACGCCGAGCAGGCGACTAAGGCCATCTTACGGCGGGAATTCGCCGACAAGATAAGCAGCGACTGAATTGTTTGTCTATTATAACACATTGTGTTGTAACTGTCTTTTATAAGCGTGTACAATAATAATAATTATAATGAATATTTATATAGCGCTTAATCTTAATCAAAAGCTCTAAGCGCTTTACAATTTGTACACAAAAATACAAATACAATGACATATTCACATAACAAACAAAACACAATACCCGAACACACCATCTTTACAATGAACTAAAATACATTATAATTTATGTTCTAATTAACATTCAATCTAAACAAGGAGGATTACAGAACTACAACTAAGGCATCAAACACTGGCAATTCAGTATTCAAAGTAAAGCTTGAAGAGGTGAGTTTTCAACGACCTCCTCAAGTCAGAGACAGACACACTGCTTCTGACCTCAAGAGGAAGTGTATTCCATAACACTGGGGCTTGATAAACAAAAGTGCGCTGACCAAATGTTTTAGTTTGGACAGAAGGTACACACAACTTCCGTTTATCAGAAGAGGAGCGGAGCTCACGAGAGGGTGTATACACGTCAGTGCAGCAAAGAGGACAAGTATTCTGGGCTGGTGCTTGAAAAGCAGTTAAAACAGATTGACATAACTTTGTTTTGAATACGTGAGGACACAGGTAGCCAGTGAAGGGACTTCAAGATGGGTGTGACATGATCAGTCTTACGGACTCTCACAACAAGCCGGGCTGCATTGTTCTGAATCTTTTGGAGGCGATCAATGAGATACTGAGGGCAGCCACAAAGCAAAGAGTTACAATAATCTAGCTTGGACAGCACAAATGCACAAACTAGTGTTTTAGTGGCTTCCACGGTGAGCAGGTGACGAACTGAACTAATGCGACGAAAGTTCCAGATAAGCTGATCTACACACTGCACTGACATGCCGTGACATAGATAACCCGCTGTGTATCTTTCTACGTTGGGTACTTCACTACTATAAGCAGCATAGACAACACTCCAGACATCTCCAAGAGGCATAGATCCTCATGAGCCCTCAGGGCTCATGAGGATCTATGCCCCTTGGAGATGTCAGGAGTGTTGTCTATGATTATGGTCAAAGCTAAATGAACGTATTAAAAGCCAGACGCTACCGCTGACCTATAATAATGAACTGTTTCAAGAACTTGGCGCTGAAAAGGGAAAGAGAGCTGCGTCCAATCACTCCAAGTCCAGACGGGATGTACTTATTGGCCAGATCTATAACTGGTCCCAGCGCCTGACCATCGACCTACATTTATGTGTGGTCAGGTCGTTTACACAGCAAATGAGAAACGCTGTGTCCAAATATAACAGATCTTTCTTGCACTAGGCTGGCCAGTGTGGAACGTTTCTACGTCTGACGACACTATCAGCCGCTTAGGTCCGCGACAAAATTATGACTTTGGTCACATCAAGTCGTCGCTAGAACACACGAGCGACTTTAGTCGCGAGTGAGTTCGCAACCGTTGAGATGTTACTAAAAGCCATGATTTTGTCGCGGACCTATACAACACATTTGTTTTGATTCACTTCCACAATTCGAAAAGGAACAGCAGGGATGTTCAAAAATTTTATAAGCGGCACTAGACTATAATTGTCAAATTTATTCATGCTTCTGTATGAACATCTTCTAACAGTGTCAAACTTCCAAAATATAGGAAAATGAACAACACGTCAGATACTCCATCTGACGTCATACCACTCTCCACAAGTTAACTGATCTGACGTATTCACAAAGAGAGACAAATATCTCTGGTGACGTTCTTATCACTCTGACGTCACCGTGTCAAAGGGCAATCTGGTTAAACGCTTTCCATGAGACCTGCGCTTTTATTCAGACTTTCTTTCCTCGTTTAATTCGAACCTCCCCCCCCCCTCCACCCCCACCCCATGTCCCCACTCCACCCCCAATCTAGCACAGAAGTGGAGTGTTCGTATATTATCATTTCTGGACAGACCGAGCAACTCCCATTCTCAAAATGTTTGAATCATAGTCACCGAGAGCGAAGCTCGAGGTGACTATGAATCAAACAGTTTGAGAATGGGAGTCGGGAGGTCTCTCTATAAATGTCAGTATACGAACTCTTCACTTATGTGTTTTATAGAACATTTTACAACATAAATCCAGTCAATAAAAATCAAACAAAGCGGACGACAGTTAAGCCTTAACCTGTTCGTCGGCTGCGCCGCTCGCCGCTGATTCTGTCAAGTTTCGCTGCTTTGTGGAGCAAACAGTTTAAAAGTTGGATATCTACAGTGGTGACGATGAATCGTAAAGGTTTGTCTGTTTCACTTTCATACGTTTTTATTGCTTTCGTGAGGAGTGCGATGTCATTGATTCTAGTGTAAAGTAAGCCGTGGTTGTTTGCACTCTCAAGCTTGCCAGCCGCATAGAGGTGTACCATGCCCAAAGGCCCAGAGGGTCCCGCGCGGTAAGACTAAGACATAATGGTATGGGGTCTGGATTGAAAGGTTTTATTTTTTTCTTAAATGGTGAAGGTCATGTTACATATTCAAATTGGGTAGTTCAGGCAGTAAGAGAACCGGTGTTTTTAAAATAACTTTTTGCCTTGTTTGAAGATTTGTAGTAGGGCTGAATGTTGGAATTTGCTGGAAATTTCTGGTTAGATAAGAGGAGACATGTTTGGTGCTTTGATTCATACCATCCTGAGCTTATCCAGTGGACAATTGTGGGCCTATGTTGAGTTGCCGTTGACGCAGTGATTTGAGGGGCACGCTGATTTCAGCTGCTCTTGGGTATGGGGTTGGTAAGGAATCAGGTTCATAGCCAAGAAATAAGACTGTCAATGTGCTAGTTTTTTTGGTATTTTGTGCATGGCAAATGTGCAGCTGGTAGGCGGTAGTGTTTTTTTTTAGGGGATTGAAATATTAGGGAATGACTGGGACTGACTAAGGCTAAAAGACTGGACAGTACGGAAACGGCACTGTGTTCCGTGGCCTGAAGCCTGCGCTGTCAAGCACCTCAAAGTGTGTCACCTGGTCTTGCCAGCGGATGTGACGTATCAGTTTGCGCATGTAGAAAGCTTCAAGCTTCTTGATGTGGGACCTTGAGGGAGTCCAAGTCTCACATCCACAAAAGGGAGATGAGAGGACCACGTCATGAAGTTAAGAAGTCAAGCTCACACGGCGTCTTCCCCATGCGCAAAAGGCCATCGGGCCGCCGATGGCCTTTGGCGCACTGGGTTCCTGCTTGTACATGCAGCCACCGGTTCTGTGAGCAGTACCGATGGCAGCATGCAGAGGGCGAAGGGTCGAGGAGAAGGGGGAGGGGGGAGGATGGGTCAACTACGGACACCTTGTATAGCAAACGTCGATGGAGAAAAATATCCGGACGTGTGCATGTCATCGTGTAATGGACGCCAATCACTATTAGCCAGACGAAGCTGACTCCGAATCCCCGATCCTCGGAGCTAAACCCAAACTTATCCACCCTTCCTTTAGTAATCCGAGTTCAAAGGCTTCAAAGCCAGCCAGCAGAAAAGTCCTTCGCTCAGCATCCAGCAGCCTCTTCCGTGTGTGTGAGAGAGGCAGTCTCATGAGCCTTTCTCTACGTCTTCGGGCCCACGACGGCCGCAGTGGGCCCGCGCACTGTCGTGCGCGGGCCCACTGCCGCCGTCGTGGGCTGGAGAACCTTTGCTTACTTGGTTGCACACACATGAGGATTAATGACACCCTCCGGTAATGATCGACAAATGCAGTACATTGTATTTTATGCTTCTTAAGACGGAGGAGTGTTTTTTAGTTTTGTATTACATTTTAAAAATTATATCACCAGGATGTAAACAGGCAAAAAATAATATTCTGGAGTTCTCACAAAATAAAAAGGGACAAAATACTCTGGCTGTGATCTTGGACCTTACGGCTGCAAGCCGTAAGGTTCAAAATCACAGACCAGTTCATCATCTATTGCGTCTGCTGTTTTTTACCTAACGGCCTTAAACTCTAAAGGCTGCAAGTGCAACCCCCCCCAAAAAAAAAAAAAAAAAAAAAAAATAATAATAATAATAATAATAATAAAATAAATAAAAATAATAAATAAATAAATAAAAATAAATAAATACATAAATAAATAAATAAATAAATAAATAAAATAAAAACTAAAAAATAAAAAACGCATCTTTAATCCAGACCACAGGTGACTGCCAAGCTAGTAAAAAAGCAAAGAAATGTCAAAGAAAGAAAGAGAGTCGCTTGGAAAAGGACATATTTATAGTGCCAAGTGCGTTTGATATCAACTGCCTCTTCGTAATGCACGTCGCACATCAACTTTAAAAGAAAAGCCTCAGGCGGGCGAGAAGAGACCGCAGATCGTTGATACACTCAACAAAGAATAAAACGCTTGGAACGTCGTGTCTGTTCTATAAGACCGGTGCCGGCTGCACTTCTTCACTTCAGAGGCAGTGCAGTGAACACAAGTCCTATAGAATAAGACGCGAAGGCCCAGACGGTGGGAGAATCCACCGGCTTATCGTTCACTTACGAAATTCAGCCCCAGCCACGATTCATCTGCTGTCTCCATTTCGATATTTTCCGAGGTTCGGCGCACGCAACTTTTTTCTTGACAGACGCGGCGCCACTTTCCATCAGTGGTCACTCTTGACAATACACAATCCATTTGCGAGAGACAGATCGATTCTCATGAGCTATTGAAAAGACTTTTCGATCAGCAGTCAGTTTCGAAAAAAATAAAACGCACTCCGTTGGTGAAACTTTGACCATCAGCTTGAAAAAGACAGACCACTAATTCTGTGGAGATACGGCAGGGACTGCACCAGAGCAAAATGTATTGTAATTCAAATTATATTGTAGGTCTTTAACCCCTTCACTGCCGAGAAAAGGTGGACACACATCCAACTGCAAGAGGCATAGATCCTCATGAGCCCCCGCGGTTGCAGGGGCTCATGAGGATCTATGCCTCTTGCTGAGACGAATTTGTATGCATGTTTCCAAGACGGTTTTGGCTTTTGGTCGTTGAGTGAACAAAGATTTCAGAAACAAAAATGTACGTACAGTGGCAGGGAAAGGGTTAACAGACAGAGACAAGATTCTCATAAGCCCCTGCTGCTGCAGGGGCTCATGACACTCTATGCCTCTTGAAAGTTAGCAGAACCGGATGTGAGATTTCCTTTTTTATGAGAGTCGCTCTTGAAATGATACGGGGAACTCAAGCGCCCCGGTGTCTCGGAGGCACGTACTGGCCGAGCGCTGACGGAGAAACCCGATCTTTGCCGAGGTCATCCGATTGTGCAAGATCGTGCGTTTTCGGGACGTTTCGGCAGAACAGTCGGACAAGCAACGCATCAAAGTGAATTAATTTGAAATTTAAGAGAAGTTGTACACTTTTTCTGATTTTCTATTTTCATGACGGTGTCCTACTTGGATATGGGGCGTTTCTGTCTGGGATTTCTTGAAGATGAATGGTCACAATTTATCATGGCACAATCAAGTCTGTAGCAATAACATCTATTCATTCCTGCAAGGTACAAAGAAAGGCCGTAATTTTTGCTTCGTCTCTCAAATGTCTTCCGCTTTTCCTTATTGGTTTCATATTACCACCTACTCAAATGTGTCTGAATTTGTGAATACTTGAGAAACCTACCATTTCTGCGCTATTCCTGACATTTTGAACTATTCCTGCCAAATGATCTCGAATTCCATCCCACTTTGCACTATTAATTTTCAGTCTGGCGGTTTTTTATCACAGTACTCTCTAAGGTATCTTGTCTAGCCGCCTGCCTGGGGGAAGAAATTGACATTTCCCTAAAAATGAAAAATGATACAGATATATCCAGTCTTGCAATTTGGTCCTGAAATATTCAAATTTTTGTGAGAATTGGACACAAATACAGATCACCACGTATGCTAGTCACTTACGAATTCAAACTACGAATAACCATATGCGTGCTGGTCTGCGATTTTGGACCTTACGGCTTTCAGCCGTAAGATCCAAAATCACAGATCGGCACACACCTAGTTAAATCCTTCTCGCAAAGCCAGACACAAAGAAGTCAAGCCCACATAAATGCTAATCAGATACAAATTCACATTATATAAGCTAATAACTAATATTAATTATCAACAACATGTTCATTTTCTTTCTTTTTTTAAAAAATTCTTTCTTTCTTTTATTGTGCTGGTCTGTGATTTTGAAAATAAGTGTTCTATTACGTAAAGTCCCAAATAACAGACCATCACACACTGACTTGGCCTATGCGTCAGCATATATACTAATGGTCAAAACGTAAGGGCCACCCCACTTTTTTGTGTCATTGTTTATCGTCGCAAGTACGCTAATAAATACAATGTTCTTTCGATCTAAATGGGTTAATAGTTGACCTTAGACAGTCCACTGTACAGGGAACAACAGACAACAATTCATCAATTTCCACGAACATGTCAAATGCACGTGAAACATCGTCAGTTTTTGTAAAAAGCTGTGCGGTATTGGCAAGCTTACCAAAGGCAGGGAGGTGGAAAAAATCGGTAAAGTCGTGATGCACGTGCTAAAGGTCGGTAAAAAAATCGGTAAAGTCGTGAACACTGAGCACTTCTGTTTCGCCACAGATACCGCTACAGTAGGGGCATAATTGTCACTTTCCTAACCATGCCACCACGTCGAAGCTTAACGCCAGTAGATCAAGGCCGGGCGCTAGCATGGCTGCAGGATGGAATTTCCGGACGAGAAGTTGGGAGACGTCTTGGGGTGTCCCATTCAGTGATCCAGAGGCTGCTAGCACAATTCCAAGAAACTGGAAGGGCAGAACGACGACCCTGCTTAGGACGTCCGTGCTGCACCATCAGAAGAGAAGACAGATACCTCTGTGTGGCGGCACTGCGCGACCGAACTGTCACTCAACCACTTTTCGATGTCAACTGATGCAAGCTACAAACGTTAACGTCAGCAGAAGCTCAGACTGCCGACGTTTGCGCGAAATTGGAATGGCTTCATGTAGAGCAGCAGTGAAAATACACTTCACTCCAGCTCATCGCAGAGTCCGTGTTGCTTGGTGGCGTTAACATGTGAGGTGGAACAGACTCCATTGGACTCAGCTTCTGTTTACTGACGAGTCACGATTCACTGTGTCCTTCAACGACGGCAGGGTGAGGGTCTGGAGACGCCAGGGCGAGCGATTCACGGTTGGATGCGTCCAAGAGGTGGATCGCTACGGAGGAGGCTCGGTCATGGTCTGTGCAGGCTTCAGCAGGAAAGGCAGGACCCCACTCCACGTCATCCGAGGCACCCTGACTAGACTGCGCTATCGGGAGGAGATTGTACAGCCCCTCGTCCAACCAGCTCTCCAAGCCATAGGCGAAAATGCTGTTCTGCAGGACGACAACGCTCGACCTCATCGCGCCCGTGTGGTGGATGAGTACCTTGAGCAACGGGGCATCTTGAGGATGGAGTGGCCAGCTCGTTCACTTGATCTGGTTCCCATCGAGCACCTCTGGGACGTGTTGGGGTAACGTGTAATCAACGTGTAGCAACCACCCCCCACCTCAAGGCGTCCCCCAGCTGACTCAGTTCCTGCATCAAGAGTGGGCAGCGATCCCACAACATGTTCTCCGAACCTTGGTAAACTCCATGCGTCAACGCTGCATTGAATGCTTGGCTGCAAACGGTGGGTACACTCGCTACTGACTTGACCAGTCTTGTGTGACTTTTCAAATGGGGGGTAGATGAACATTCTAACGTACTGTTGTTGTTACAATTGCTTGATTTACTCAAAACTTAAATGAAATTGTTACTGAATAAATTAGCAAAGTACTGACTCCAAGTATTGTTACATTATTTGTGTGGTGTTGTCGGTGCGTCTGCGATAAAAAGTGGCCCTTACGTTTTGACCATTAGTATATATAACAGGCCAACTAGAAGTCAGTTGACTACCAGTTCAAATTTAAATAAAAGGGTACGACGGAGAGAGAGCAAACATTACGGAAGGGGAGTTGCAAAGGCAACAAATGAGGCAAGGGCGAGGTGGGGGGGTGGAGAAGGTGGGATGGGTAAGGAGACGCACTGTCACGGCTTGACTTAACTCATTCTACCCCAGACACACCACAGCAAGATAAGGATCGACCATGATTGTTCAAGGGTGATGCCAGAATAGCTTGGCGCCTATGGGCGCCAAGCTATTCTGGCATCACCCTTGAACTATCATGGTCGATGTGTGTCCTGCACTTCAATGCAGCCTTCAGAGGACAACGGCAAAATTTGGGGATTTCGGTGTTGGGGTAGAATGAGTTATGCCTCTCACTGCCAGCTGACGCAGATTATGTTTCTGCAGTCTTTGTTGATTCAACACCAAAAAACATTAGCTGTCCTAGGAACATGGATTCAAAGTGGTGTCAGTAAGAGGTATAGATCATCATGAGCCCCCGCAACTGCGGGGGCTCGTAAGGATCTATATCTCTTGCCGTTGGATTGTGTTCAAAATTTTCTAGGCACTGCACGAGTTAAATCTGTTTGTCAATCACGAATCACGAAACTTCAAGGGATATGCTCCATGCTATGCTTTGATTGATAACAATCGCCGATACAATGGATTATCAATGTTGTCTTTCCTCCACTAAGAATGTTCTACCCTTCTTTTCACAACCCATGTGAGTACGCACACGAATCGAATATTTTCCCCTACCTTTTGAGCATAACCCGAAAGAAACTCCTGCGTACAAGGGAGAAAAAGAGCAGAAAAGTCTTTCATACTGAGACATGTAAACCTCATAAGTTAAGTCGACCCTTTTATCCAGCATTATTGATAGACACACTACGAACATTCATAAATGAGATATTGCGATCTATTAACCCTTAAATGCCTGAAGCAGATCGCTTGAAGACCTGGGCCATGACGATTTTGTGACATGGTTAAGAATCATGAAGATCGACCATGGTCTTTTACGAGTCACGAAAACCTAAAAACACAACACTCATGTTTCATGATTTGATTACATACCCCCGCAACCTACACCCCCACGGCCCACCCCCCCCCCCACCCACCCCCCACCTCTTACCCTCCACCCCTCCCCCCACTCCACACACACACACACACACGACTCCTCTGCTCACACTGAAGTGTGTGCTGAGCTGTGATTCTGCAACTAACGTTCCACAATGCAAGTCTAGTCTCTTAACCCCTTGACTGCTAATGGCAATGCCGTTCGGCGAAAAGACGCGTGACAACGTCTCACTACCTGACTACGTGACAACGCGTCTTTTCCGCCGAACAGTATCGTCGGTATCAGTCAAAGGGTTAAACGCTGAGGAGGCGCGCCTGTGGTGCCTAAAACAAACTGGCTAGCAAAAGGGTCACTAAAAGAACTCTTCACAAACAATCTTCTCCTGTTCCTTACGTTTTCAGACACGGCGGGCCCGGCCGACCAACAGAGCGTGCTAAAACACACATATCAGCGAAACCAAGACAAATAATTGCTATGCCTCGACCGGTCCGCAAATAGGCACTTTATCAAATCCAATTACTTCCTCCGACTACGAAATGGAACCGAGTAGCAATCAGCAAGAAGCATAGAGTCTCATAAGCCCCTGCATCCGCAGGGGTTTGTGAGACTCTGTGCCTCTTGCAGATGTCAGGGTGTACAAATTGTCCATACACCACACCATAGACCCGTTCAATAACGTAGCTGCCCCCTTGAATAAAGGAGAATGGTTCAAGAAATTAGCTGTATATGCCGTGATACTGAACCATCGCGGGCAAACCGCCTTCTAATCATACTTTATGGTGTCTGGTTGGAGCTACAGTGATACATTATTTGTAAAATATTGCGTCTTTGTCGGACTAACAGCAATAACAGCCATGATCGAAAGAAAACACGAACAACAAACAGATTGAGCGAAAAGTACAACGAACAAGGAGCAATGAACTTCACATCCGAACGGATGAACTAATTGGCATGTTTGCTTCTTTTCAGTGCTAGAGAGATGAATCTTTTTTTTTATTCACGATAAAGCTATTAGGCAACTCAATGCCTGTCTTACAAACTGTCCTGTAAACAAAACAACATAACAGGAAAATAAACATAGTATGCAAATAATAACAATAATAATAATAATAAGAAGAAGAAGAAGAAGGAGAAGAAGAAGAAGAAGAAAAAGAAGAAGAAAAAGAAGAGGAAGAAAACAGAAAAACTACGGGAAAAAACACAATAGGTGAATTAATGAAAGGAGAAAAAAATGGCATTGGAAAATTTGTAACTGCCACCAATACAAACAGCAAGAGAAATAAATGAGTGCATAGCATTAATATTATACTCAGCTAAGACAGTGTCAAAGAATCAGCAGCATCAAGAGAGTATAGCGACACCGACAAGACAAAAGATTATCACTTAGCAAATGTAAGGAGAAAGAGAAAATATTTGACGTTCACGTGTTATCAGCAGTAATACTCTTATATGGCAAACTATGAAGTCAGGCTGAATGGAAGTGCGTGTGCAAAGCACGTTTAAAATGGGTTTTACCTGAACATGATTTAATGTTTAAAGGCATTGAGTTCCAGACAAAACTACCTGAAAATAGAAGGCTTGACTTGTAGATATCTATCCTGGGGCGGGGTAAATGAAGGAAGCCATGTCTCGTTTGTAGCTGATGCCTAGGGCTGAAGTGACATAGTGTGCACAGATATTCGGGGATTTGATAATGAAATATTTTGTTCTTGAGGATGCATTTGTTAAATTTGAGTTTTTCCTTCAGTGGAAGCAGGCCAAGGGATTTTATTTTTTCGTCTGTGGACGTAGGGTTTGGAATAATTATCTTAACTGAACGACGATACAGCGATTTGATTTTTTTAATATTATGTTCACTGCTGCTGTCCCACAAAGAAGATGCATAGTCACAGTGGCTCTTAATGTGTGCGTGAAAGAACAATGTACAGCACTAAGAGAGAAAGAGAGAGAGAGAGAGAGAGAGAGAGAGAGAGAGAGAGAGAGAGAGAGAGAGAGAGAGAGAGAGAGAGAGAGAGAGTGTTTGTGTGTGTATGTGTGTGTATGTGTGTGTGTGTATGTGTGTGTGTGTATGTGTGTGTGTGTGTGTGTGTGTGTGTATGTGTGTGTGTTTGGGGGAGGCTAGGGTTGGTAGAGAGTTGGTAGTAGGCTGGGTGGGGAGGGGAGGGGAGGTGTGACATATAACTCCAATTAATTGTCACCAACCGGCAGCCGGAATTGCAGACTCAAAGAAGGACAAAGAGAAGCATTGAATCCATTCCATCGTTCCAATCCATTTCTTGCTTACGCATCTCATGACTGAGTCGCTCTATATTGGTTTGGTCTTCACAACTGATGCGGGCATTGGCTCCGGTCCAGATTCATGAAAAGCAAGATTTTCATTGTAGTTCAATGAAAATCTCGCTTTTCACAAAATTGGATTTACTGCCTCTCGCTTTTCACAAAGCATTTTTCTTCTTCCATTTTGCCCACCGACAAACGGCAGCTTACCGATGAGTAATGTTAGGGTGATTTCAAGTTTATGTTGTTTGTCTGGGGTTTTTATCCCCCAGGACACCGACCCCTAATGGGACTTTCATTTTTAGAAACGGTGAGATTTCTCTTTCCTGGATGGAAAACATACCGAGTGTTGACCCTGCGCGGGTTTCGTGTAAGTTACGGTCACACTATTCTGTCAACGGGAAAAACACACACACACACACACACACACACACACACACACACACACACACACACACACACACACACACACACACACACACACACACACACACACACAACCAAACAGCAGTTAATTTGTGTGAAAAGCAAATTTGTTATTGTAAAAAAATATTTATCCTAATTGACCACCACCACCCGCTGCAAGATGCATAGATCTTCATGAGCCCCCGCAGTAGCGGGGGCTCATGAGGATCTATGCCTGTTGCTGACACCACTTGTATAATAATGTTCTTTGGGCGGCTGAGGTTCTTTGTCGTTCAACTGTCAAAGAGTTCAGAGCCACATCCTTCGTCCTCTGGTAGAGAAGGGGTTAAGTCAATTTTCGTGAAAAAGGCAACATTTTTATTGTATTACAATGAAAATCTCGCTTTTCTCACAAAAATGGAATTTCTGTCTTTTGTCATCACAAGGCAGCATTGAATAACACACAGTGAGACATGCAAAACGCCATCCCTTCAAGCTCCGGGGACTCATAAAGATTTCTGTGCTATCTTTGCGATCCATGGCTTTGGTTGAAACCTCCCGTGATATGGCAAAAGCTAATACGTCATTTGTTTTTTTAAAGAGCGAGATTTTAATTGTTAAGAAATGAAAATCTCGCTTTTCTAAAAACAAAATGGACATAACTGCTTTTGCCATATAATCGCAGAATCCACCTACATTCTATCAAATCCAGGCAAGAAAGGTGACTGCCAACGAGTGTAAAATGCAAAAAAATAATCAACAACGAAAGAAATGTACTTGGAAAGAATAAGTGCGTACTACAGAACGGTTTATTTAACTATTATGCTCGCGACACACCACAGCAAGATATAACTTGACCATGATAGTTCAAGGGTGGTGGCAGAATAGCTTGGCGCCTATAGGCGCCAAGCAATTCTGCCACCACCCTTAAACTATCATGGTCGATCTGTCTCCTGAATTGTAATGCAGTCCTCACAGGTTAACTCCAATGATGTGGATATTTCATATCTCGGGGACAATGAGTTAAACTTCTTGTACTTAGAATGCACACTCTCGGCAAGCGCGCACTACAACAACAATAACACACAAGCCAACGACTTTACCTTTGACATCAACTCCCTAATCGGGCCCTCGAGGGAAAGTCATAAAAGCGTGTTCATTTCTTTGGTGCTATTTCCCAGGAGTTAGCACTGCCCAAGTCAGCACCATGACAACACTTTGAGTCAACGGCAGTGCGTGTGTGTGGAAGTTCAATGTCCTCCCAAATTAAAAAAAAAAATGTCGTTTGACCCATTGTTGCCAGGGATCACGAACTGAACAGTCTGAAACTACTGCACGCTGACTGGCATCCACGTGAACAACACACAGATCTGTACAACAAACCAAGGGGAATTACTCAGCGCTGGACAACAGTTAGATCCCCTGCCCCCGCCTATTCAGGCACCCAATCGCCAGCCCACAGAGAAATACGCAGGTATAGAATAAAACGATCATTTGCATCTTCTGCATTTGCATAGGCGGGGGCAGGGGATCTAACTGTTGTCCTTTGGTTTGTTGTACAATTCTGCCAGCGCTAGCCTCACCTATCTGGTTTGTGAGTAACACACAGATGTGAATGGGACCCAAAACAGATGCATAGAATACAAGACTAACAAGAGACTTACATCATCGTGGTCGTTCTCTCATAATGTTTTATATCTCTTGCGGCTGAGTGGCTCTGGCCTTGCCCTGGCAGTTAAGAGGTTAAACCTTTTTCCTGCCGGAGCGCAGAAAGCAACACCCAAATGCAAGAGACATAGATCCACATGCGCCCCCGCAGGCGCGGGGGCTCATGAGGATCTATGCCTCTTGATGGACGCATGAAGGGAGTCATGGAAGCTGGCAGTAAATATCTTGACAAACAGACGTCCAAAAAAAGATTAAATTTTCGTTTAACTCATTCCAAACGTGCCGCGTTCGGATACGCGGCATAATGCCGCGTATCCGAATGCAGCACGTCTCGAAAGGTATTTGCCATGATTCCAGACAGATCTTTACTTGCAGCTGTCAGAAAAGGGATTTGTACTTTTTATTCCACTCATTCCAGTGTGGACCGTTTCGGAATCGATCCGTTTCAGAATACATCCGTGTGGGGAGATGATTATTATTTGTATTTTCACACCTCTCGAATGTGTTATGTCCGTTATGTCCGTATCGCTTTTGCTTTTCGTGTGTTTGACTCTCTCAAACAGAAAACCTTGCTACCTTGTCCTTGTCCTTGTATTTGTGCGCGATACGAAAACAAAGAGTTTTGGCAGTACCGTACGTTTATATGTATGAAGTCTGTTTGAACCATTCCTATGCATTGTCCTTTTTTAACCAAAGGGAGATTTCGCACTGGACGACCTTCGATCCAAATGCATCTCTGAGCGGAAGTGAACAAAAACCACATGACATGTTACATTAAACGCAGCTCTTGTCCTGTTCATATGCGGATCCAGTGACTCATAGGTTTTAGGAGGGTCAAAAGCATGCTCCGTGCGTTCTGTAATACAATAGAAGGTATTGGTAGACACAACATTTATTTATCATCAGAAAAGCCTGTTCGTCCAAGGAAACTATAATGGATCAGTTAACGCTTGTGAAGATGTCGTTCATGCGGCACCATTGTGCTTAACCCCTTTGCAGCCGAGAAAAAAGAAGATACAATCTAAATGCAAGAGGAATAGATCTTCATGAGCCCCGCTCGACTGCGGGGGCTCATGATGATCTATGCCTCTTGCTGGGACCAACTTGCATCCATGTTGCTTGACGGTAATTGTGGCGATTGGTTTTTAAATTAGCAAATATTTCAAAATTAAAATATGCGTCTACTGGCAGAGAAGGGGTTAAAATATTGCAGGTGTCAGTTTAAGTTGTTTGGAGCTGACTGCTGAAATACATTAAAAGACCAAAGAAAAATGACTGTTTGTGCTTTTGTACATTCATGTAGCACATAAGTTCTGCCAGCCGTGGCCCTGAAAACAATGCATCAGCTAACTATTTTTTTTTAAATTCTATTCATTACTGGTTAGATTACCTACCTATCTACCTGTTATCAACAAAAGTACCATTTTAAAAGAACTCAGTGGTATGGAACCTTTGGCCGGAACCATACAATTACCAAACAAGCACACAACCAATTTGCGTGGCAGTCTTTAAGATTTACGTATTAATATTTATTCATATTGGTTGGTTGGTTGGTTGGTTGGTTGGTTAATTCGCGGTTTAACGTACACGGCACGGGTGTGATAATGGACAACCATAACGGGCTTTTATGGAGGACAGGGATATCTATTGCCTGTGGAGTTCGACCTGAACACTGATCAATTCAGGCGCACTGCAGCTTTACCAGGACCTTCAACGGATCTGCTGTTGAACAAGCCAGTCTTTCTTCTTTGAATTGCGAGTCCAGCTACTGGTGACGAGACGTGGACTCAAACCCACGACCCGGCAGTTCCCTTCGCTCTCTTTTCGCTCCGACGCTTAACGAATTCAGTCCCGACACCACAGCCAGATATGGCTCGACCATGACAGTTCAAGGGTGGTGCTAGAATAGCTTGGCGCCTTTAGGCGCAAATCTATTCTGGCGCCACCCTTGAACTATCATGGTCGATCTGTCTCTTGAATTGTAATGCAGTCCTCATAGGACAACTCCAAAATGTGGGGATTTCGTACCTGGGATGCAATTAGTTAACCGTCTGAGCTATTTCGGACTCCACGCCGATCATATCACATTCACGGAGGAGTGTGAATACCTTCTTCACCCCCCCCCCCACCCCTCCATTTCCTCTTACCACTGCTACCCTCCTCCACCTCCACCACAAGCACCACCACCGCCTTTCGCAGCCTCTTATCATCTCCGGATCCGCACGGTCTAGGCATAATATTTAAGGACGCTGCCGTGTGCCTTGTTTCTGAGCAAAGATTGACCCATAAAGACACATAATCCCACGTGGGTGACAGACGTGACCAAGCCGTTACATCCACACTGCAGCCCCTCACTTAAAATACCCACCTTCAAGAGGCATAGATCCTCATGAGCCCCCGCAATTGCGGGGGCTCATAAGTATCTATGCCACATGCCGACGCCATTTAGATTCATCTTCCTCGAGCTGAGAAGGTTCTAGATCGTCCGGCACTCTATGATTTCCAGGGCGTTTCCCGACGCGGGAATCATTTCCACACACGGACATATTCTCAAACAGATCGATTCCGAAACGGGCCACAATTGGCAAAGAGTTGGCATGCAAAGTTTTTTCTGTTTGCCAAACGGAGATGCAGACTAATATAGCGCGGGCAGGGTCAGAATCGGACAGAAACACAGCTTTTCTGGGACTGAAATGCCGAGCAATAAGGTTAACTAGTGTTGACACCAAAATCGACATTTTGTTTCAGTCTTTTTCACACAAAGGAGGCGCAAACATTTGTGCACTATTGTATCTGATGCCTTGCGTCCGCCAGAAGGATAGATCCTCATGAGCTCCAAACAAATGCTGAGGTTCATGAGGATCTCTGCCTCTTACTGGCGACATTTGCATGATTTCCTTTGCCGGAGGAAACAGAAGGCGCTCGATCTATCAGAATTTACCACTATTTAGCTTTTAAGCCCTTTGCGTGTATTCTAATTGTCTCTGCTCTTTGTCCGTTTCCTTATCGCAATTCTAAAGCCCTGGGACTCGCTCCAACGGAGCACGGGGATAAATTAGGCCAAGCAAGAGGCATAGATCCTCAAGTGCGCCCTCATTCTGCGGGGCTCATGAGGATCTATGCCTCATGCAAAGAGTGGGTATTCGCTGTTAAAACTTTCCCCTTAGATCGTTCTGGCTTGAAATGTTTTCAGCTACAGAAAAGTTGGTGGATATTTTTGTTTCCTGACCTCGGAAACTTCAAATCGAACCTGTAATTTCAAAGAATTGTGTGTTCGTTTAACTGCAGTACATTTTCCATCTATAATAGCGTTAAAAGATACTCTTAGTGTTTGAAACTTGTAGTGGCAAACTGAAATTTGGTAAACTAGGCTGACAGTCCTACTTTCCGACCTTACAATAGAGAAACATCAAACCGTTGCCTCCTGATCACAAACGGGAGGTTCTAACGCCTTCACTGCCGAGAAAAAGTGAACTCGATCTAACTGCAAGAGGCATAGATCCTCATGAGCCCCCGCTGTCGCGGGGGCTCATGAGGATCTATGCCTCTTGGTGTGACCACTTTCTGTTCATGTTCTTCGAACAGTTGTGGCTTTTGATCGTTCAGTGAACACAGATTTCAGGAACAAAATGCACGTTCGTTGACAGGAAAGGGGTTAATGTCCAATAAGTGGGCTGACATTTGCATTGTCTGACTTTACAAATGTGTCATTCCTCGCCGGCTGAGAATTATAAACCAGAGAGTATTTTATTTTAATTTCTGGGAGCAAACAGTTGTCGTTCCTAACAGTCGGAACTACACAGCAATCATCAATGTTCCCTCTGGCTAAGAACAAACATAGTAATAGAAGTAACAAAAATTAAAGTTCATGATGAGCTCCGACAGATTACAACATGCTGCCCTGGTTTGCACAGATCATTCAGTTGCCGGGTTTTCCCACACGTAATGACTGTTTTGCAAACAAACGTTTATCGGTGTCTTCACACAAGACAAATGCAGAAACTTTAATATAGCATCCGAGCTTTTGCCACAGGACAACAGTTGATGGATCGACCGTGATAGTGAAGAGTAATGCCACCCAGCTATTCCGGCACTACCCTTAAACTGTCATGGACGGTCTGATAAGCCGATCTTTAGAGAACAGTTCCCTGTTTAAGGGTGATGTCAAAATAGTTTGGCGACTGCAGGCGCCAAGCTATTCTGCCACCACCTTTGAACTATCATGCTTGATCGTTTTCCAGATTTGTGACACAGACCTAAGGGGTCCTGTAGGCATTTGTAGGCACCAAACTATACTAATGGTCAAAACTTAAGTGCCACCCCACTTTTTGTGTCATTGTTTATCGTCGCAAGTAAGCTAATAAAATACAATGTTCTTTCGTCCAAATGGGTTAAAAGTTGACATTAGACAGGCCACTGTACAGGGAACAATAGACAACAATTCATCATGTTCCACGAACGTGCCAAATGCACGTGAAACATCGTCAGTTTTTGTGAAAAGCTGTGCGATTTTGGCAAGCGTACCAAAGCCAGACAGGTGGAAAAAACTCGGTAAAGTCGTGATGCACGTGCTAAAGGGGTCAGTTGTGAACACTGAGCACTTCTGTTTCGCTACAAATAGCGGTACAGTAGGGGCATAATTGTCATTATATTAACCATGCCACCACGACGAAGCTTAACGCCAGTACATCAAGGCCGAGAGGGGCATGACTGCAGGATGAAATTTCCGGACGAGAAGTTGGGAGACGTCTTGGGGTGTCCCATTTAGTGATCCAGAGGCTGCTGGCACGATTCCAAGAAACTGGAAGGGCAGAACGACGACCCTGCTCAGGACGCCCGCGCTGCACCAGCAGAAGGGAGGATAGATACCTCTGTGTGGCGATTCTGCGCGACCGAACTGTCACGTGAACAACTCTGCGACGTCAAATGATGCAAGCTGCAAACGTTAACTTCGGCAGAAGCACAGTCTGCCGACGTCTGTGCGAAACTGACCTGGCTTCATGCAGAGCAGCAGTGAGAATACCCCTCACTCCAGCTCATCGTAGAGCCCGGGTTGCCTGGTGTCGTCAACATGTGAGATGGAACAGACTCCAGTGGACTCAGGTTCTGTTTACTGATGAGTCACGGTTCACTGTGTCCTTCAACGACGGCAGGGTGAGGGTCTCAAGACACCAGGGCGAGCGATTCACGGATGGATGCGTCCAAGAGGTGGCTCGCTACGCAGGAGGCTCAGTCCTGGTCTGGGCGGGCTTCAGCAGGGAAGGCAGGAACCCCCTCCACGTCATCCGAAGTACCCTGACTAGACTGCACTATCGGGACGAGATGGTGCAGCCCCTCATCCAACCAGCTCTCCAAGCCATAGGCGACAATGCTGTTCTGCAGGACGACAACGCTCGACCTCATTGCGCCCGTGTGGTGGATGAGTACCTTGAGCAACGGGGCATCATGAGGATGGAGTGGCCAGCTGGTTCACTTGATCTGGCTCCCATCGAGCACCTCTGGGACGTGTTGGGGCAACGTGTAGTCAGCAACCACCCCACCCCCCCCTCCCTAACTCAAGGCGTCCCCCAGCTGACTCAGTTCCTGCATCAAGAGTGGGAAGCGATCCCACAACATGTTCTCCGAACCCTGGTGAACTCCATCCGTCAACGCTGCATTGAATGCTTGGCTGCAAACGGTGGGTACACTCGCTACTGACTTGACCAGTCTTGTGTGACTTTTCAAATGAGGGGTGGATGAACATTCTAACGCACTGCGGTTGAAACAATTGCTTGATTTACTCAAAACTTAAATGAAATTGTTACTGAATAAATTAGCAAAGTACTGACTCCAAGTATTTTTACATTATTTGTGTAGTGGTGTCGGTGCGTCTGCGATAAAAAGTGGCCCTTAAGTTTTGACCATTAGTATATTTTGCCACTACCCTTGAACTGTCATGGACGGTCTGTTTCTTGAACTGATAAACAGGTCTTTAAAACATTCTGCCCCAGGACCGAAATCCCCATTTTTTTTTTTTTTAAGTTGCCCTCTGAAGGGCTGTATTACAATTCTAGAACAGATCGAGCATGATAGTTCAAAGGTACTGCCAGAATTGACGCACACACACACACACACACCGCGCTTGGCGCCAAAAAGACGTTCTCTAGCAAGGTTTGCGTAGCTAGACGTGACGTCATTTTTATCGTGTTACTTCTTTGCCAGAATTTCTGCGCCACACGACAAAAAACGTCATGTGCATGTTCCGAAATGCGCTCCGACCCAGCTCCATTTCAAAGTCTATCGTATTTTTTTAAATAAGGTAGACACAAATGGACAATATTAAAATCCACGTCGAGATAATATTGTTTCTGTGAAAACCATGTATGCTTCTGTAAAATTCAGACTGTCTTTTGTTGTTTTCTTTTGTTGTAGAAAATGGGTGTGGATGACTTTACTTTGCAGAAAAGCGAGAAGATGCCAGGATTGCAAATCGTGTGTCTGGCGTCATTGATCAGTGTACTACGTGGGCTCTGCAATATAACAAATACTCTCACGCAAGCACGCACGCACAAAGAGAACACGCTAGCGCGCAGGTTCATATTATCATGTTCTCTGTGCACAATACTTTGACCCTTTCCCAGCCACAGTGCGTACATTGTTGATTCTGAAATCTTACTTCATTCAACGACCAAAAGATTTGCAATTCTGGCATCTTCTCGCTTTTCTGCAAAGTAAAGTCATCCACACCCATTTTCTACAACAAAAGAAAACAACAAAAGACAGTCTGAATTTTACAGAAGCATACACGGTTTTCACAGAAACAATATTATCTCGACGTGGATTTTAATATTGTCCATTTGTGGCTACCTTATTTAAAAAATACGATAGACTTTGAAATGGAGCTGGCTCGGAGCGCATTCCGGAACATGCACATGACGTTTTTGTCGTGTGGCGCAGAAATTCTGGCAAAGAAGTAACACGATTAAAATGACGTCACATCTAGCTATACAAACCTTGCTAGAGAACGTCTTTTTGGCGCCAAGCGCCGTATGTGTGTGTGTGTGTGTGCGTGTGTGTGTGCGTGTGTGTGTGTGTGTGTGTGTGTGTGTGTGTGTGTGTGTGTGTGTGTGTGTGTGTGTGTGTGTGTGTGTGTGTGTGTGTGTGTGTGTGTGTGTGTGTGTGTGTGTGTGTGTGTGTGTGTGTGTGTGTGTGTGTGTGTGTGTGTGTGTGTGTGTGTGCGTATGTGACAGCGACTAGAGCCCGCGTTTGCGGACGGACAAGCTTGAAATTTTAGGACATTAAAAGAATTATCTCGGGACCTTTCTTTCAATTTTTTTTATTAAGATGCTCATTGGCGAGAAAATGGCCGTTTTACAAAAACCGGCTGATCCACACTGGAGTCCGTAATTTTTTTTTTTTTTTTCATATTTTTACTAGATATTATGCGTATAGCTATATAGAAGGGAGATATTTAAAAAGTTCGTTAACCAGCATTGTACCTCTAAAACTTTTGGAGTGATAATTAATTTTTTAAAAATATATTTTCACGTTATGGGGATTAATTTGACGAATTATATGGATTCATTTTAAAACAATTGAATCTTTTATGAAAAAAAATTATCTTCTCGTTAATAATCGCATGATTTTGCGTATACGGTATTTTGCATAAGCCTGCAGTTTGTCTCGGCTGTCGGGTACGATTAGGTCAATTGTGGCCTGTATGACCTAGGTGTGAAAATCAGACAATGTTCTGCACCACTTTTTATGAGTCATTATTTGTAAAACAGCTAACATAACTTTAATGTTTCTTTTACGAAAAAAAAAAACACAAACTGTCTTCTTATTAATACCCGCAGCATAGGGTCAAATTGTGACCTGTAAGCCCTAGGCGTGAAAATCAGCAAGAAAATTGCAAAGCTGATTCTCTGATACGTCAAATGTTAGTACTGCGATGAGTGGCGTATAAGAGTCGTCACTATGAACACAGCGTCGTGGGAATAATGATGCCATGAGGTGAAGCTTGAAGTGATGTCATTTCGCTGCTCGTTTTATTATTATTCTTCAGAATAGCTATGCTACGCCAGACCACGGAGCTTACGAATGGCGGGAATTGCGTGTGTCCGTCTTTGTTTATGTGTGCCAGTATGTGTGAATCAGAGGGTGGGTTAGAGTAGAAGGAGGTGGATTCCTGTCGCTACTGACACGAGCCCACGGAGCGTACTAATGGCGGGAAGCGCCGTGTGTCCGTCTTTATTTGTGTGCGCCGACGTGTTTGTTGATTAGAGGTTGGCTTAGAGAGGACGGAAATGGATCAGCATAATAAGCCTAAAAATATGAACAACCCTGAATGTTCTTAAAAGATAAACGCATCTGAAATACAGCATTAGCACATTTGAGACATTCTTAAAGTCGTATACATGTCGTATACTCGACATAGCTAAATACTGGCCTGTGATTTTGGACGTTACGGCTGAAAGCCGTAACGTCCAAAATCACAGGCGAGCACTGAGGCTTACGCTGCATACTCGTGTTGTGATTTAATCATGTTCATGAATGCTCCTTTAAAACCCTGCATTAAAAATATTGACTGGTTTTTCTTTTCTATTGAGAGAAAATGATGTTTTGAACTGACGTGGTCGAGTATTAGCATTCCGTTTAAAGTATCTTGAAATGTCGGATCTTAAGACACTTAAAAATGTGTGAAACGCGATATTTTCTCTGCTCAGTTTAACGCTGTGTAGAAAGGGCAGGTGTGGTAAAAATGCTAGTAAGATAAGTGGCAAACGACTGCTGCCTTTCCACAGTAATCTCTCTCTCTCTCTCTCTCTCTCCCTCCCTCCCTCCCTCTCTCTCTCTCTCTCTCTCTGATTTTTCCAAGCACTGCAGCACACTCAGTGGCATGCGGAGCGCGCGCGCGCGCACACACACACACACACACACACACACACACACACACACACACACACACACAGAACAAACACAACTGCGCCTATTGAGATGACTAAATCTAAATAAATTGAATTGAACTGTATTGAATTGCATTGAATTGAACTAAACTGAATTAAGTTAAATTGAATTGAATTCAACTGAACTGAACTGAATTGAAATGAACTGATCTGAATTATGGTTGAATCGACTTAAAATGAATTGAACTGAGTTCAATTAGATTAAATTAAATTAAATTAAATTAAATTCAAAGGCACAGACTATTCGGTCGGTAATGCAGAGGAGGTGTGAAAGCGGGGTGTTTGGAAAAAAGAGGGAATTCTGCAGCGAAATCGTGACTGAGCTGTCCGTGGCAAAGTTCGCCCACAAAAACAAAATCCTCGGTCCGGGCATGTACATGAACCTGACCCCAGCTAACAAGAGGCATAGATTCTCAATAGCCCCTGCGAATGCATGGGCTCATGAAAATCTATGCCTCTTGCAGACCGAAGCACTAGAACTCGCTGCTTATGAAGGACTGATATGTTTGGTGAGGTAACAGAAGGAAAGACAGAACGATCGTTTGATCTTTGACTTTTTGTGGGAGTTTGGGGCTTGTAGACAGAACCACTCTCTGCGAGAAAAAAGCATAGAGTCTCATGAGCCCCTGAATGCAGGGGCTTATGGGACTCTATGCCTCTTGCAGATGGATGTGGCCGCAATGGCTGACGGGGATCTATTACATTTTGTACATAGAAGGTCTGTGTGAGTATTGGTAAATGAAGGATCGTTATTGTCTGGGTTGGTACGCAGGACCTCCGAGGACAAAGTTTGTCGTTCCAATACTTTTAATTTTCAAATACATCTTGTGACGTCTTTGCCTTCTTTCCTTTTGTTTGGATGAGGTGTGTGTGTGGGCGGGGGTGGGGGGGGGGGGTGGGGTATGTTTTGTTTGTTTGTGTGTTGTTTATTTATATGGTTGGTTGGTTGATTGGTTGTTCCTTTGTTTTGTGTTTGTTTGCCTGTTGGTTTGTATGCTTTTTGTGTTTGATTTTTTCAATTTTTGGGTGTTGTTTAGTCTACTTGTTCATTCATTCATTCATTCATTCATTCATTCATTCATTCATTCACTCATTCATTCATTTTTTTTTTCTTCTTTTTATTCTAGGTTACATTGTCGGTTGATTTGTCCACGTGATATTTACTTAAAACGTTGGTTGTCTCGTTGGTTCGTTGATCGATTGTTTATTTAAAGACAGTTGCCTCGTAGTCTGGTTGGTTTGTTAAGTGATTTTCTTTTCATGGACGAAAAAGGCAAAGACGACTTTCACCGCTGAACTTTGTGCACGGGTAACGAGAAAGAAACACACGTTTTCTTCGGACAGAAACTCCTCTTGGTATATTCACAGATGGAAAAACACGGATACAATGATCACGAACAAAACCGCCTTAGGGCCGATGTCAGCCGCAATCGGCCCGCGCACATTCGTGCGCTGGCCGATTGCGGCCGACGTCGGCCCGAGGACCTTGTGCAACAGGTTGCCCCCTTCTCGCCTGCTAGAATCAATGCGGAGCCATCCATCCATCCACACGCCCTTAGCAGGACCATTGATTCCGAAGACATGTTCAATCACAGACGAAAACTTTGAAGACTTCGCCAGTGTGAGGGGCGCGGAGACTGAGGTCGACCCACTTAGCCAATACACTCTGCAATACAACAGATGTGGACTGGTTCAGGGGTGGTGCCAGAATAGCTTAGCATCTATAAAAAAAAAATGTGGAGTGGCTATGGTAGTTCAAGGGTGGTGCAAGCCAGAATAGCCATTAAGCCCTGACAATGGATGTATATTGGTAATGATAGTTCACGGGTGGTGTCGATTTAGCTTCGTTCCTGTGCAACACATGTGAATAGACTAAGAGAGTTCAAGTCTAGTGCCAGAATAATTGGTGTTTCTGCAACAGATGTGGATTGTGCATAATAGTTCAAGGGTAGTGCCAGGAAAGCTAGGTGACTCTACACCAGATGTTGGCTGACTAAGATAGTTCAAGGATGGTGACAGAATAGCTTAGTTCCTCAGTCGTGAATTGACCATGATATCGCTCAAAGGTGGTGCCAGAACTTGTCTCTACAACACATATGATTTGACATTAACAATATTCAAGGCGCCAAGCTATCATGGTAAATCTGTGTACAGGACTAAGGAACTGACGACATATATATTTTCTATTGCTTCCGGAAGTCATAATTTACGGCTTCGAGCCGTTAAATACAAAATGACAGATCTGATAGTCCAACGCACACCTCAAAGAATATGCAGAGACTGTCCTGCGCTAGTAAGGTAAAAGAGAGTAACCCCATTTTTTGGAAAAAGCGAGGTTTCCATTGTATTACAATGAAAAAATTCGCTTTTTCCCCAAATTGCTTACTGTCCTTTGCCTTCACAGAACTGTGTTAGCCCGGCGTGGGACAAAGAATGCACTTATATCTAATGAACAAAAACCTATTACAGACTACACTCAGAGCGAAGATTCTCATGGGCTCCTGCCACTGGCGCGGCAGGAGTTCATGAGAATCTACGCCTCTTTCGGATGGCACGAGCGAAGCGGGAAGGAGGAGGGGGGGGGGGGGATGTTGGGTGAAGAGGGGGGAGGGGGCGTGGTTGGAGGGATGATTTTTCTCTAGACTTGTGCTATTGGGCTTTGAGGGTAATTTCTATGCCCTATCCTCTCTGTGCTTAGCTGCCGTTGTCCGCCAAGGGGGCGCCACTAATCGAAATTGACACATTCATTGCTGGGCAAAATAACGTCTCCATTGTAGTCGTTGACGGACAACCCCTATCCAACTCAGCAAAAGGTCCCTCGGGTGACTGTTGTCCCGCGCACAGCCCCGGCCAACACACATATGAATGAAATATCTGGAGTAATATTATTTTAAGAGTAAGATGCTGTCTATGTGAACTCCAGAATTCAGACCAAAGGGGGAGATTCAGTGCTAAGTGTGTAAACTGCAAAGAAATTTACAACAAAAAAAATGAACACTCATAGAAAGGACAAGCGCAACACTATTTATTGAATTTTTGGGGGTGGTCCATTTCTCTCTGTATGTCTAGTTTGAAAAAAAAATGCTTTTAATAAATTGTGTTGTATCTGTCCTCTGTAAGTGTGGTTCTTTCGTTTTGAATTTCTTTGTTTATGAGGACGTTATTTGTACCAGCACAATAATTCATTCAGCCTCTTCCGTCTGAAGGAGGCACAGATTCTCATAGGCCGCTGCAACCACAGGGGCAGGAAATCCACGAGTTGCGTGCCATTGACCTGCTCGTAGCCGGCCAGGGTCGTGTAACTCACGGATTTCCTTTCCCTGTGCGGCAAAAGCGCAAAACTGACATCAGTTAACTCTTTCTACCCCAACACCGAAATCCCCAAATGTTGCCGTCGTCCTCTGAGACTGTTTTGCAGTGAAGGACACAGGCGCCAAGCTAATCTGGCACTACCCTTAAATTATCATGGTCGACCCATCTCCTCTTGTAGTGCGTCAGGGCTGAATGGGTTAAAAATCTGTGTCAGCCATTTTACTGTCAGACAACGCAGACGGTGTTTTGAAATCATTGTAAATTTAACGTCAGAGAACACCAGTCGTCAAAGGAATACGACGTCAGCAAGAGGCATAGATCCTCATGAGCCCCCGCATCTGCGGGGGCTCATGAGTATCTATACCTCTTGCAGTTGGGTAGTGTGTTCATATCTTTTCGGCACTGTAGGGCGTAAAATAAATTCAACGCCGAAGAGCCCAAACCGTCCAAGAAACATGGAAACAAAATAAAGTCAGCAAGAGACATAGATCCTCGTGAGCCCCTGCAACTGCGGGGACTCATGAGGGTCTTTGTCTCTTGCAGTTGGATCTGTTTTACTTCTTCTTGGCAATATAACTGATATAGTGTCTCCCAACTGAATACTCATTTTTGACCCACTGCATACAATGCTGCCACTCGTACCATAATCAGAACCGGTAGCTGCATTCTCAAAGCGGAAAACCTATGAACATTTAGTTTTTTTGCACCAAAGGTCTGGTAATCTATAAAAGCGACACTATAAACGGGTTTCTAGAACACGGACTAAAAAAACACACGATGCTAAAACGGAAAGTACAAACACATCGATAGCAATCAGTTTCAGAAGCATCCAGGCCGTGAGATCCCGTTTCGAAAATCGAAACTAATTTTTGAATCACCCGTGCGTGAAAAAATACAGATTATACGTGTATGAACATTCTTCAGCAAGGTGCCAAAGATCTGCAAAAAACATATATCCTCATGACCGCCGCAGAATGCGGGGGCTTATGGGGATCTATGTGTCTTGCTGGATCATTTCGTACAATTTTAATTTAAATGTCGAAGAATATATTCATTACAAATGCGCATGTTTTTTTTCCCCGCAGACAACTCAGCTCATCTCCAAGACATGCAGATCATCATGAGCCATCGCAGGCTTGTGGGGGCTTATGTTCTGTACCTCTTGCCTGACCAATTTATATCGATATTCCTCCGTCGGAGGGAGGCGACAGAGAGTTCTACATGCGGTGGATTACTACACAAGCGCAGAAAGTCAATTTGTAATCCCAACATGACAATGCCGAGCGCACACACATCGATCTTGAACCAAATAAGAACGTAACAGAATCCGGTCAGACCAGTATCAGAATATCCGGGCCGGCTGAATGTTGCAAAGTGTGATCGTCTGCTTTAGGTGGCTAGTGGTGAGGTTTCGTTTGCAACGAACGTCTGCAAACAACGAACCTGTGAGAGCTAGGTCAAGGAGAATCATCATCATCATCATCATCAGTCCCTTGCCCGAACTGGGCGTTGGGGGGACTGAAAGGCAGCAGCAACAGACAGTGCTCTCCACTGAGTTCTATTTTGGGCGGTGGCAAGCAAGTCTGACATCTCGAGTTCGGTCCATTCTTTTATGTTTGCGACCCAACTCTTTCTCTGACGACCTTGCCGACGACTTCCTTCGAGAGTGCCTTGGAGGATAGTCTTGGACAAGGTGTTGTGTCGGGTCACGTGGCCAAACCAAGCAAGCTTGCGCCGTTTCACGGTTGCCAGAAGGGGTTCATGTGGGCCCACCAGGGAAGTGACGATGCTCCGTACATATTCGTTGGTCTTGTGCTCGCGGTATGAGATGCGGAGCAACTTCCTCAGGCACTTGTTCTCAAAGGCCTGGATTTTCTTTTCTGAGTCTGCAAGCAGTGTCCAAGTCTCACAGCCGTAGAGTAGAATAGACACTATGAGGGACTTGTAAAGCCTGTACTTGATGGTGAAGCTGATGGAGTTACTTCGCCATATCCTGTCCAGCCTGGCCATTGCGGATGTTGCTGTACCTATCCTGATACGGATCTCTGCTATGCAACTACCGTCTTTGGACAGGGTGGCTCCCAAGTACTTGAAGCTATTGACCTCTTCTAGCTTTTGGCCATTCATGTGAATGTTGCTGCTGCTGTCGCTTGTGGTGTTGATCATCACTTTGCTTTTATCCGTACTGATCTCCATGCCATAAGACCCTGCGCTACTTGAAAGTTTGTCTGTCAGGTTTTGGAGCTCACTATTGCTGCCTGCCATGAGGTCAATGTCGTCTGCGAATCGAAGATTGCACAGGGATCTGCCACCAATAGAGATTGAAGTATGGTGGTCGTGGAGGGTTTCCTGCATGATCTTCTCCAGAAATATGTTGAAAAGGACAGGAGAGAGCAGGCATCCTTGACGGACACCGATCGTCGTCCTGAAGAACTCGCCTGACTGATTGTTAAGTAGAACCGCGCTGCAGGCGTTCTTGTAAAGCGCTTCTATCATTTGGATCAGTCCCTCCTCTATGTTGAACAATCTCATGACTTGCCAGAGTCCGTCGTGCCAGACGCGATCAAATGCTTTCCTGAAATCAATGAAGTTGTGGTAGAGTTCGCGCTGATGCTGCAGATGTTTCTCGATCAGGACGCGGCAAGGAGAATAGCATGCTTCATAGACATCTCCAAGAGGCATAGATCCTCATGAGCCCCGGCGTGTTGTCTATGAAGATGATACACATTGCTTATCCGTCGTGGCTTTGTTAGGAGTCGTTTTGCGTAAAGGTAACCTGACTACTGTTGTCACGCGTTTTGTAACAACATAACAATTGTTACGTCGTTACATAGCGCGTTACAACATGCCACAGACGAACAGTGACACATTCTGCTTGCCTTCAGCTTCAACAGTTTTGTACGGTTAACTTTTTTTTTAACAGAACCTAGTATGCAATCTGTTATTAAAAGAATTACCTCTTATTAAAGACAATCATTCAGGTGACTGCATAACCACCTAAATGATGGTCTTTAATGGCAGGGGGCACTGTCTGCCCTTCAAGACGTCTTTTAAAGGAACATTTACCATTTCAGACCGCTGTTTAATATAATGACAAGTGCCAACGTGTCCCTTCAAGACACTTCTTTTTTAGGGATGTATATGTTCGTCTTGTTCTTTATCTGCGTATTTTTCCTGTGGGCTGGCGATTGGGTGCCTGATAGGAGGGGGCAGGGGATCTAACTGTGTGTATGTCCAGCGCTGAGTAATTCCCCTTGGTATGTGCACTTCTTGAATGGGCACGTCTTTTAAGGTCACTTGTTAATGATTGGTGACACTGCCCTCCAAGATTTTTCTTGAAGAAGCATGTCTTTTAACTCATATCATACTGAGGCTAAAATCTTCAAATTTGTCCACTGCCATATGCACGCTACATTATAGTACTTACAGATAAGAATACAGACCAATGGCTTTAGTTCAAGGGTGCTGCCAGAATAGCTTGGCGCCTACAGGCGCCAAGCTATTCTGGCAATATCCTTGAACTATTTTAGTCAAACGTATTTCACACACTGGTATGTTCCGAATGACAAGGGTTAAGACCAATGTTTCGGCTTATAAACAAGGCGGTTGCTCTAAACAGGCTCGAGTTTTACTGCATTTATTCAGTGCCAGCAGCGAAGTCAAGTGAGGTTTAACCTCAAGTTTACGCCGAACGAGTCAGTCCCAACAATAAACGAGAGCGAAGTCAGGGCGGATAACCAGCGTGCACCATTACTGAGCCGGGCTCATGAGGATCTATGCCTCTTGGAGATGTTTGAAGTGTGGTCAGTGCTTATGGAGCATGCTGGTTACCCTCCGTGACTTCGCTCTCGTAGGTTGTTGGGTGTCGTTTTGTTGTTAAGTCATTCAGCCCCGACACACCACAGCAAGACATGGATCGAGCATGATAGTTCAAGGGTGGTGCCAGAATAGCTTGGCGCCCTTAGGCGCCAAGCTATTCTGGCACCACCCTTGAACTATCATGCCCGATCTGTCTCTAGAACTGTAATACAACCCTTCAGAGGGCAACTTCAAAACTTGGGGATTTCGGTCCTGGGCAGAATGAGCTAATAAAACCTCACAACTGACTCACGTCGAAACAGCTTTGTAGGTCTGTATGTATTGCATGCATTGGTGTGTGTTGGTCTGTGGTTTTGGACCTCTCACTGAGCTTCTCTAAACTCATCCGAGATGAGCCACATACTGATGCGTGGCCTTGTGCCGCATATCCGTATGCGGCGCGTCTCGAACGAATTAAAGTTCACAACTGCCTGTGAAAAAAAGACAATTTGTGCACTGAAGAAAAAAAAAGAAACTGGAAAATCCGCAACAATAGCAACAAAATTATAACTGACAGAAACACACATACATAACCAGGAAAATAAAATGAACGAGAAAAAAAAAATCCAGAGAAATATCGGTCAAACCCAACATTTTCTTTGATCTACAACCACTGAGCCCTCGCGGTGTACTCAACCAATCTCTTTTCCTGTTACATCGCATTGAGTCATCCCAGCACTCTGTCACGGGGTATATGAGATGTTATCAACCGACACAAGCAAAAAAGCGCGGGGTCATCGCTCTCATGTACCCTCGAGAAAACATTCATATGAGGGATACTGATACAATTTGTCGCAGCAAAAGACATGGATACTCATAAGAAACAGCGTGCTGCAGGGGCTCATGAGGATCTATGACTGGTTAATGGAATGTGGATTCGCTCAAAGGAAAAAGACGTAGAGTCATCGCAGAATGTACACTGTAGAACAAAAAATCGTGCGAGGAATACTGATAGCAATTGTGACAGCACGAGGCAGAGATCCTCATGAGCCCCCGCGGAACGCGGGGGCTCATGAGGATCTCAGCCTTTTGATGATGTTGGGGAGGGGGGATATAGAAGCTTGTAGACAGAGAGTCTGGTTGCCATAGGAAACAGGCAAGAAGAAGTTTGCTGAAAAAAAACCCGGAGTGATGGCAAGCAGGGGTACGTTGTGCGTTCTCTGATCAAAAACAGAATCTGTCGGAAAGTGGCATGGATCCTAATGAGCCCCCGCCATTGCATGCGGCTCATGAAGATTCATGCCTCCTGCAAGCAGTAATTTGCACCCATGTTTCTTCTGTGGATTAGCCTGCTAGCTGTTCTCTATGAGATGAGATTTTTTTCGAGAAGTATGGAGAGTGCGAAATGAAACCATAACTCGCATTCAGCCCAAAAAGTGTCAATGGTACACATTATACTAGCAGTTACGATTTTTGCCTCTTTCGAGCGACCTAGCTCATAAAAAGATCACCTGTCATTAAAAACCATCATTCAGGTGGCTGCAGCCATCTGAAAGATGGTATATAACGACACGTAATCCTCTTTCCCTACAAGACTTCTTTTGAGAGAAAACTGTCTTTAATTTTAAGACGACTTTTTCCTTGAGTTGCAAAAAGTGGTGTTTGCTTAAAACAGGTTCTAGTGTACTGTTTAAGAATGCAATATTCTATGACATTTTTCAGCTGCGGCAGTGACTCGTCACAAGCAAGACAGGAGTTTGAAACATATATACGACGAGTGCTTGGTCGACAAAATATTATCACTGACACTCGCTTCTTGTTCCAAAAACTTTCACCACCAGAGCCGAGGCCGAAATAAGCACGTAGGACTGTGTGGGAACCACCAGCTGCTGAGGGAGGAGATATGGCAGAAGCCCGCCACTCTACAAGATAAACTGTACGGGCCTGTGGAGGTGTTACAGAAGACCACATATTTCATTTTGTGAGCCAAACTCCAAGTGTGACGGCGTTCGAGAAGAAGAAGAAGAAGCACGTAGGACAACCTGGCTTCTTTGCAACTGCAGCGTTGGGAAGAAGAGAGCGTGGGGAGGAGGTGGGGTTAAAAGGCCCTTTAACTCACTAATTAAATAATGGGTAGACCATCGAAAACCGATGATGTCGTCATTGTGCATGACTTCTATTTGTGGGTGCGGGTGTGGCTGGCCAAGCCAATCCTGCGAGGGCAATGGGGACACTGGAACGTAGCTGTGGGGAGATTCGACGCTGTCTTTCTGCGAGCTCTGGCACTGGTGATCTTTTCGCGCCGATTGTGTTCAAGGAGTGTGCAGGCTTTCCTGGTGGCGGCACGCCAGCCAGATCTGTCTTGTGCTTGCGCTTCAAGTTCACTTACCGGGAAGACGCAGTACTTGAGGCTGTCTTTTATGCAGTCTTTGAAGCGTTTCTTTGGCCGTCATTGCTTCCTGTGGCCTTTTGAGAGTGCACCATACAGCAGTTTGCGTGGCTTGTGAGAATCATCCATGCGTATGATATGACCTGTCCAGCGAAGTTGTGTTTTTAAGATCAATGCTTCAACACTCACTAAGCCAGCATTGTCCATGACTTCCAGGTTTGTCGCCTTGTCTTGCCATTTGGTGCCCATGAGTGAGCGCAGGGATCGCATGTGGAAACGTTCAAGCTGCTTGAGGTGCTTTCTGTACAGCGTCTATGACTCAAGCCGTAGAGGAGGCTGGGGAGGACTACTGCCTTGTAGACTTTGATCTTGGTGGTGAGCTTGACATTTGTTGTTATTCATCACACGAGTGCGCAGACGACCCAGGGCTTGGCTGGCTTTGCTGATGGGAGCTGCGATTTATATGCCGATAGTACCGTCAGAAGAGATGATGCTCCCCAGGTACCTGAACTGGTCGACAGTCTTCAGCTCGGTGGCTTTAATATACACTTTGGGTGGGGGTGATCTTGTGCCTGGGGCTGGTTGGTGCAGGACCTCGGTCATGTTGAAACTGATGGTGAGGCAAAACAGTCGAGAGGCTTCCGAGAACCTGTTGACGATGGTCTGGAGGTCAGAGTCGGTGTGCGCCATCAGCGCACAGTCATCGGCAAACAGCGCCTCAAGGATCAGTCTCTCGATGGTCTTAGTTCTGGCGTTCAATCGACGTTCAGTTCAGTTTAACTCACTAACGTTATAGTAAACGTCAATGGGGATTTTAACTTATTCACGCTAACGTTGAAATATACTCTAACTCATTAAAGTTAGCTCAGCTCATTAACATTAACATTAACGCCATAACGTTTACGGCTTAGTCCTGTGTCCACGACAAAGGTGATTTCACCGACGGGGCACCGAACAGCGTCTGAACAAATTTGGATTCAAACCCATGAAACATATGACATTAACGTTAAAAGCATCTTAACTCATTCAGCCCGACGGCCGTATTTCCCAAATTTTGGAGGCGTCATCTAATGACTATGCACGAGTTGCAGGAGATGGATCGAACATGATAATTCAAGGGCGGTGCCAGATTAGCTTGGCGCCGACAGGCGCCAAGCTAATCTGGCACCACCCTTGAATTATCATGGTCGATCCATCTTCTGCCGTAGTGCGTCAGGACTGAATGGGTTAACGTAAAATAATGATAATAATAATAATAATAATAATAATAATAATAATAACAATAATAATGATAATAATGATAATAATAATAATAATAATGATGATAATAATAATAATAATAATAATAAAAATAATAATAATGATAATAATAATAATAATGATAATAATAATAATAACGATAATAATAATAATAATAATGACAATAATAATAATAATAATGATAATAATAATAATAATAATGATAATAATAATAATATATTAAAAGCTTAAGTTCATGGATGAATAAGCAACGGTCCTCGGGCCCACATCGGCCGCAGTGGGCCCGCGCACGGTCGTCTTAGGCCCAAAGACGTTTTGCTACTGGATGCAGCACATTTCGAATGAGTTAAATGGGACGTCAACGCATTCACACAGAGAGAGAGAGAGAGAGAGAGAGAGAGAGAGAGAGAGAGAGAGAGAGAGAGAGAGAGAGAGAGAGAGAGAGAGAGAGATGGACCAGCCGTGATAGTTCAAAAGGTAGTGCCAGATAAACTGATCGCTGAGACTATAACGCATTCACACTACGCACGACATTTGAGAGAGATGGATCGACCGTAACAGTTCAAGGATAGTGTCAGATTTCAACGACATCTGGGATTAGCACTTTCCTCGAACTTGTTCAGCATAAGCTGCCCTTGATCTGCTAGGGTGCAAGCGTTTCTCTTTGCTGGCGCTGAAATTGGAAAATGTACTAAAATGGCAAACACCATCTTGACTGTTCTGCATTTATTTCCTGACATGTACTTTATTTTGTAGTCGCGATCACCTACACATTATTCAAGCGAATAAAAGGAAAGGAGTTAACACATTCGAGATGTAAAGCCGCGTATCCGAACGCGGCACATCTCGAAAAAGCGTCATGATAAATGAGCAATACGAAATGGACAAACAAGGTCACCGCAACCTTCCCAAAATGTCACCTTAACCTCAACGTCATGTTCTTAATCTTAAGGTTACGTCTCCTTCTTTCCGTTTCGTTAAGTGGACGTGCCGTTTTGAACGCGTAGGTCTAGGGTTACTACGAAAATGTCAATGTGTTTAAGGGGCCTTATTACAGGAAATTCTAGCAGAGCCTGTTGAAACGATGCGCTCCATCGTTACGCACGAAAGATTTGTGATGACATTAACCACTACGTTGCCAGTGATCACGAATTGCGCCTCTTAAACGACGGAACACCGACCGAGATTTGCGTCATGAACACAGAGTTGGTTAGTTGGTTGGTTGGCTGGTTGGTTGGTTGATTAGATAGTTGTGTGTAACGCCGAATAGGCAACTAAGGCCATCGAAGTGTAAAGGGGTGAAAAATTGGCACAAAGAACATAGAACAGACAAGAGACATAAATCCTCATGAGCCCCCGCGACTGCGGGGGCTCATGAGGGTTTATGTCTCTTGCAGCAGGGTAGAGTTCGCCTTGCCCTGGTTGTTAAAGGGTTTTAAAAGGGATAATTAGAAGCGACCAATTCCCGGAGTATCGTTCACTGGATCAAACGGAAGTGCTTGTTTCCGCTTGTTACACCCAGACACACGGTGCTCTGTAATGAATACTGACAAAACAGCAGATTTTGAAGCACTACAAATTGTGAGAAATTTGTGGTGGCCACTGGCCTGACACTGAGGGCTTGTTGTTGTTGTTGTTGCTGTTGGTGGTGGTGGTGGTGGCTTTTTTGTAAGGATGAGTTGCAAACAAAACAGAAATTCAAACAAACATAGCAAACAGTCTGGAAAGAGTAAATATCAGAAAAATACACCTAAATCTGGCTGATAGTAAAGCATTAACTTGAAAAGATCTCTCTCTCTCTCTCTCTCTCTCTCTCTCTCTCTCTCTCTCTCTCTCTCTCTCTCTCTCTCTCTCTCTCTCTCTCTCTCTCTCTCTGTGTGTTCTCCCGCCAATAGAAGCTTATAACACGCGAAAATCAATCAAATGTCCTGACGAACATCTATCCTTGTCGCTTATAACATGCAGAAATCACTCTGGCAGGAGACAGGCTAAGTGGCCACAATTTACCAGCACCACTTTTTATCTCAGCAGTCGAAAACCCAGACTTGGACTTTTTCCTCAGTCTTAAAATGTAAATGGTTAGAACTTTCCCAACATGAAGAACAGATTCTCATGAGCCCCTGCTTCAGCAGGGGCTCATGAGAATCTATGCCTCTTGCAGATATAAGAAACTGGAGGAAGGACCTCCTAAATACGTCTGAAAACAAAAGTTTTAAAACGTACAGTGCCGGCTGACGCATTCTTTGTTTCTGCGATCTTCGTTAACTCAATACCAAGAAACCGTAGATGTCCCAGGAACATGGATTCAAAATGCTGTCAGCAAGAGGCATAGATCCTCAAGCGCCCCTGCAACTGTGGATCTATACCTCTTGCAGATGTGTGGTGTTCCATTTTTTCTCGGCACTGAATGAATTAACATGTCACTCAAGTCGAGAATGTTAATCATGTCGAGGCTCAGCACGCAAGAGACGAGGATTTTCCAGTGTCCCTGCAACTGCACGGGCTCATGCAACTCTGTACCTCTTGCAGATCGGAGAAGTCAGATGAGAACCTCCTACGGTCAGGACTGTAAACCTTCGGCTGAGATAACCGTCTTCCGTCTGCCCATTTATCTGATTACCTTCAGCCTGTGTCCACTCAGCAGCCATAATTATTTGCCTGTCTAAACGTAGAAGGCCCATTGCTTTAAAACAATCTCGTAGAGCGAGTACTTATAATGAAATAATTATTTTTTAATATTCCTTAATCACAGGGAAACATCGGCTAAAGAAGACTAGAACAGAACAGAACAGAACAGAACAGAACAGAAGTTTATTGCAGTAGGCTAACAGCCCTTATGCAAGGGGAGGTGGGGATATGGGGGTTACAAACGCGAACTTCGAAATATTACCATAAATGGACATCATCAAATTTGACTGGAGACCAGTCAGACCCGAAATGGTATGCCAAAGCAGTTCTTTTATAGTTCGACTCTACGCCGCATGGCGATAACGTCCGATTGACGAAACAGACCGTGGAGCACTGTCAGTCACCCTAGGAAGCACATGGTCACGTCCACAATAGTGCGCATGGACTGCAGTCCGCCTGTCAGCTGTTCGATCAGTTTCTCCCTGTCAGCATTGGGCCAGTGATCTAGATTGTGTAGAATGACCCGTTCCTCCGGAGTCCGGAGATCAGGGACACGCTTTAACATCCAGTAGAGAGGCTTCCTGTTGTCGGATGACCAGTCACAGTGGAACACAAAGTCGTCCGTCTCACATATAACACCTCCTTTGCTGCCATCGGGATTGAGAACGACTCTGTGAAACTCACGATTTCTTCGTTTGTCTCTGATTTTCCTTTGTAAGGGCACATCTGTCAGTGTTGCAATATAGTCCATGATAATGTTAATATTGTAGCCTTCTGCCATTGCGTTCATTATGACACTATCAGTCTTACTGCCACCCGGATCGGGTACTGTACTGTTGTGGGGTGCACTTGCACCTGCTGGGAGGTCAATGCTGCACGGATTTGCCAGCACGGTAGCTGTACCCAACACACCGTCACCAGGCAGTAAGGGGCATGATGCACGTGAACTCACTGCGCGATAAGCTGACGTGTAGTGACGTGTTGTGGCGCGTGTCGATTTCACCTGTTTTTGTTTCAGTTGATGGTGTTGCCATAAATAAAGAAAGCAAATCTTCATGTTCATTTTCACTTGCCTCAGTCTCTTGTTGTCCTCTCCTCCTTTCCTCTGCCCTTTGTCTGTCACGGCGAAGCTGACTGGGCGACTTTCTCCTGTAGTAGCTGTTGGCGGGTCGGTACGTATGAGCAATGTTGTCCGGTGGCTGGCCGGTCGTCAGTCTCAACACGATAACGTTTTCCCCGGCCACTTTCCACGATGTTAGGTGGCTATTTTGCAGCAGGGCCTCTAGTGTGGCTTCCAGTGTTGGCGGTAGACCGGCAACAGGCATTTTGTCCGAGTAATTTGGGAAAAAAAAATGGTACTCGAAGGCAGAGGCAATATTTTGCTGCCGCTAAAAAAGACTAGTAAAACCGATATACTCCCCCAGCATGGAGTTGGGTGTTTTGTTTTGTTTTTTCCCTTGCTTTTCATGAAAGACCGAAACAGAAAATTACAGCAGAACCTGTTTTAGCGACCACTCTTTAGAGATCACCTGTCAATAATGACCATCACTTTTTTGCCCTTCAAGACTTCTCCTGAGAAGGACATTAAGACCCCTATTTTATTATAAAAATAAACAGGCGATTATTTGAAACAGTTTCTACTGTACTGGAATTTGTGACACAAGCAGTAAGAGCACGTGCACCTGTGTGCCGGTCTGTGATTTTGGCCACACGGCCTGAATTCCAAAACCAGCAACTCCACGTCATATCCACCCACACCAGTTGTCTCCCCCGATTCGCTATCGCTGATGCAAGCGGTAGCGAATCGAGGGAGACAACTGATGTGACTGATTATCTCCTACTTTGCAGGTGTCCACTCTATCCGGTCTGAGATGCACAGTAGACGAGGGGAAGTCGGCTGCTACAAGCACGACGTCTAAAGTCTCCTGTGTCTCGACGGGTGAAGAGGCTCAGGAGATAACCAATAACCCTTGCCCATCGAACTGCTGTGGGGCTGACCCAGTGCGCAAAAAGGGTATCGGGCCGAAGTTGGGCCCACTGCGGCTGACCTCGGCCACATGACCTCTGGCGTAGGGAGAAATTTATGTTAAGGTGAGTGAGTCCGTAGCTATCAAAGATAAGCTGTCAAATTTACTGTAGCCGGCGCCTTAATTTTGCACGTTTCTCTTCAATAAGTACATGTTCTTTATTTATGTCAGCCATCAGAAAATAGCACAAACTACAATTAAAGAATGAGTTGTTTAAACAATTAAAACCTACTCTGTTCAAAGAATTTATTATTTAGGTTCATAAGTTATTAAATGACTAATTCTTTGATCTAATTACATCATGAAAAGATAATTATTTACACGACTAATACATGTATTAATTAGATAAGGAAGGTATTATACAGAGAAAAACATTCGAAAGGATAGTATGTAATATTTCGGCTACACAAAATTGTTTCTTGAATATTATCACTTATTTAAGGAATACATGCAATTATTTTGGAATCGTTGTTTTGTTCCCTCAAAATCAAAGAAAACTGGCTGCATATATTCGAACGTTCAGCCTAGAAAATGTGCAGTATTTTCCTCCCCAACGAACTGCCATACGCTGCACGGCCAGTCAGATGCGGAAAAGAATTACTGGGGCCAGTAGTGCTTAGCCAGCGGGTTTCTAAATTGAATTGCTCGACTGTGAAAAATGAAAAGACGACACAGTGTCAGTCCGGCTAACAATTTCGAGAAGTGAGCTGAAAGATTGTGGCGGCGGGGCCAATGAAAATAGATAAACTATCGACCCAATTTGGGACCCCCTCCTCTGACCCCAGCCTCTCGTCTGCCCTCAATCTGCTGACTCCTGGACGCCGTCCACGAGATCCATATATCCTCACGAGCCGCGGACCGTCTGAAAAGGCGTAGATCCTCGTAAGCACCCAATGACCATCTGCAAGAGACATAGATCCTCATGAGCCCCCGCAACTGCGGGGGCTCATGAAGATCTATGTCTCTTGCTGAATCCAAATGCGTCAATGTTCTTCACCAGCATCTTGCACCAGCACGAGACGTTAGATTCTCATGAACCCCGCGCAGTCTGCAGGGGGCACATAAAGATGTATTTCTCTTTTTTTGAGGCTCAATATGCATTCATCATTTCACAAAAATCAACTCGCGAGATATCGGATTCTCGTGACCCTCTGCAGACTGTGTTTAGGTCATACAGATGTCTGCCCCCTGCTGGCCAACTACACATAGGTGTTCTTCAAAAATACATCGATATTCCGGAGGCATAGATCCTCATGAGCCACAGCTGAGCGCATGCAAGAGGCATGGACAGTCGTGAGACCCAGCGAGCTGAGGAGGCGCATGAGGACCTATGCCTCTTGCTGGCCCAAAATGTAATCAATGTTCTTCACTGACCACCATCGACATGCAAACGGCGTTGATTCTCATTACCCTCTGCATTCAGTGTTTGGGTCACAGAGATGTGTGTATCAGATGCTGGACAAAACTGAATCTATGTTTTTTTTCAGTTTCAAACCCCAAGAGGCATAGAGTTTCATGACCCATCGCAGAATGCGAGGGCTTATGAAAATGTATGCCCTTTGTGAGCCGATGTAGTGAGTCGTGAGAAGCTGAGTACTGATCTTGCTGGCGCAACACTCGTCGGGAGTCCTCAACCGCCTTTATTGAAGAATAAAAGCGAACCGTACCCAACTGCAAGAGGCATAGATTCTCATGAGCCCCTGCAGTTGCGGGGGCTCATGAGGATCTATGCCTTTTGCTAAAACAATCCTGTATAGATCTACGTTCCTTGGACGGATTAGGGGTCTTGGTGTACAATTAAAACACGGTGTGCGACCACTGGCAGTGAACTGGCGGTAATCTACGACAATGGGTTTACTTACATATAGAAACAGACACTTCACTCCCCATGTCCAGTAACGATGATCCAAAGATTCCCTGCTGTTTCCAAGTGGTGCAGGTCCTCAAGGACACCCGCTTCTGGCAGACATATTTGGTAATCTGATTTCCTAAGTTGCAGGCGGTCGCCAGCGATCAATGCATGATGTACTGGCAGACTTTTAACGAGGATTCACTCCTTATCCCAGTAATAACGATCCAGTTCTGTCTACAAGATGGACAAATCTACAAGTGGTGGTCTAACGTAAATCTTTAAGTTTCTTGGCGAGCTTGATCAACTCATGTACGTCTGTTCTCATGATTTAAGACTAAGGACACGTTTGTATGGTGACATCACCCTGGATTAAGCCGATTGATGCAGAGAAGCATTCGCGAGGGATCATGAATATATATATATATATATATATATATATATATATATATATATATATATATATATATATATATATATATATATATATATATATATATATATATATATATATATATATATATATATATATCGAGCAACATTTTGCTTGTTATAGTGCCGATAACAGGCAGATGTGATTACGAGACCCGAATCAAAATGTCCGAGTCGTAAGACGAGGACATTTGATTCGAGTCAAGTAATCACATCTGTCTGTTTATCGGCACTATATCAAACAAAACTGTTGCTCAATATAATTTATGTACCCAGTCCAAAACAAAACTGACTGTGCCTCGCGTCATTTATTTTGCGCTGATTGCGGTGTTCAGACAAAACACATGAACGACAGACGACTGCATATCGCTGTCGACACAACCCGTAGATTTCGTCTGACTATGTAGACATCAGTGCATTTTATATTGTGCGTGTTACTGAGTAAATTCTACTTGTGACTATATCATAATTGCCAAAAAATGCCAGCATGTTTGTCTATTTAGTTCTTTTCTCAGGTTGTCGATATCACCAGCTGACATCTCGTCAATTTCCCTTGTCAGTCCAGCGACTCGCACGTTTCCTGGCATCTTTTCTCCGTTCGTGTGTGTGTATAGGATATAAATTTCGAGCGTCCATACACACTAAGAAGTATTTCATTACTACTACTCATAAGGAGCGCGTTAATTTTGCAGTGTGAGCATATTTCGCGTTTCCGTTTTGAAAATCCAAGTATCCTCAAGATTGAGTCTTCTTGGCGCGCAAGGGATTTTGGGAAGGAAAGTATATCTAGCAAGCTCATGAATATTAATTTGCTTCTTATACAACATATCAATACATGTGTCAAAGAAGGGGAAACTTTATGGAGTGGGTACATATAAATATCCCTCTGGTTGACACTAATTTGCGTCCATGTTCTTTGCACAGCTGAGGCTCTTTGATCTTGAATTAACCCCGGCCATTGGCTCTCGGCAGCGACTTTTGTCGCGATGATTCCTACCGGAATCATCGCGACAAAAGTCGCTACCGACAGCCAAAGTGCAAATATATTTCAAGAACAAAGTCAGCGATTAGAGGCAGTTAATTGGTCAGTGTTAGCTAGCCACATGTCCAACTAAGACAGATGTGTTCCCCTGAGAGGAAGTGTGTTTCGTGTTGACGTCGGCAACCATTGCAGAGAAAAAAAAATTCACTCCCCTGGTGAAAAGAGTTCGATCCCCTTGATATCAGCGAGGCAAACAAAACATTTGAAAAGTTTGAGCCGGTCACTCATCCATCATGATTCTATCTTCAAGAGACGTAGATTCTCATGAGTCCCTGCAGCCTGCAGAAGCTCGCGAGATTCTGTGTCTCTTGCTTGCAGAGATCGGTTTAATTTGTTTCCTTGAGAGAAGTCGTTGCAGTAAAATCTGCGAAATGATCTAAATAGAGTTTTGAGTATTTTATTCGTTTATTTTGTTTTATTTTATTTTCAAAGTATTTATTTATTTTATTTTATTTTATTTATTTATTTTATTTATTTTAATCCATTTTATTTTATATTTTATGTAAACGCTATTTTATTTATTTAAAAAGTGCTTTACAAATTAATTGTTATTTTATTTCATTTTTGGAATGGTGAAAGGAAAAACCCACAAAGGTATCTATTTATTTCAGACATATTTTTTCAGATTAACACGTTTCAAATGTTAGCCATGTCAACGTAACTTTTGGCGAAATTACAAGTTTACAACAGAAAAACTTGTAAGCCGGAAAATACGCCATGTGGGCGTAGTTAAGTGACATTTGCATAATTATAAGCTGACACAAGATTTCCCACTCCGTTGGGACGAAGTTGCGGATTATGAAACAACAGACCAACTCTTCTCTGTGAAATCAAAAGGCACTAAGTCCATTTTTGTAAAAAGCGAGATTTTCATTGCGAAGCAATGAAAATCTCGCTTTTCACAAAAATGGACTTACCGCCCTTTCCCTTCAATGAACAGATATATTACAAGCGGTGTAATGGGCCCAGTCTATCAAAAAATGTCAACATGAATAAGCGGCACACAAACACATTACATACTGCATAAACTAAAGAAAAGTTTCCTAGCCCTCAGGGAGGCGTCTAGGAATCACAGAACAACAGGCAAAGTCTGTGTTCCAATTGGCAAACTATCAAGGACGTTATCTGTAGAACCGCTTCAGCTGATGATGACATATTCACATCGGTGGCAAAGCAGCTGATATCGCGAATAGAACAGGAACAGGTTGAAGATATCTATGCATCCGTGTTTGCAAAAGATGCACATGAACATGTAAATAGAAGCGCTGGATTTGCGAATCTTAGAGCATGGCAATGCCCGAGTGTCTAATTGTAGCGATGAACTTCCACGCGTCTCTCAAAGAACCAGTACGAGTTTCTACATGCAAGGCGATGATCTCAAAATGTGTTTCTCAAAGAACCCGAAAATGTGTCTGCATGCCCGGCAAGCAAAAACCCTGTAGCCCACGTCAACCATTCCTTCAAAAAACATAATTTGAATTCTATGAATATAGATTTTATTCAAGTCATACTATCGTTATTTTATCTTAACTCATTCGAGGCGTGGCGACTCCGGATACGCGGCTTATGCGGCACGTCTAGAATGAGCTAAGAATCCTCCGTCATGTCTGGCTGGCCAGACTTTTACCTTTTCTGCCGTGAGATGGCCTTTATAGCCTGCTCGACGTTAAATCCCAATAAATAAATAACTGTTCCTGCCCACCCCCCTCCATTAGCCGCCCCTTAGGGCTGTCAATTATCAGCCAACTAACCAGTTAGTATATTGGGTCAGTGACATGAGTGAGCTTAGTCCTGCGCCAGCCACTAAGCAATGTGCTCCGCGACATTCTCTATTTCTGGTTTAGTGATCAGCTTCCGCTCGCTTTTACACCTTCTTTACTAAAGGCCCCGCTACACATGCCCGGTTTTGAGGCCGATTCCCGATCAGTTTTCGAATCGGTAGGTGATCGGGCCGGACTAAAAAACGTGTGCACTGCCACACATTTCCTGACTTGTTTAGCCGACCGGTTTGAACCGAAGATCAAAGTCGTACTTGTTCTGCAAAATGGCTGCTAGTATTGACAGTGATGATGATGTGCTTGCATTATCAGCAGTTTTGCATCATATTCGGGAAGAGGCGTGCGAAACATCACCACGGCGGTGGTACTGATCACAACAGGCGTGTTCCACCATTTGCAAACTGTGAAACGACGTGCTTTGCGAGACGCGCTCTGATTGGTTGAAGCTTACAACCGGGGCCGAATCGGATCGGGAAAATAGAGCAGGTTCTAGACACCCGATTCCCAGCCGATTGGGACCGGATCGGATAATTGACGTCATCCGATCGCAATCGGATCGGAATCGGCTTCAAAATCGGGGCACAACCGGCTCGTGTGGCGGGGCCTTAAGACGGAGGTGGGCTCAATACCTAAACTTGCCACAGCTAAAATATTTATTTAGGCATTAGTCTAAAAATAGTCCATCTCGACATGGGCAGGACCTACCTAACTTAGGATCTCAGGTCTCGACTGACAAAAATGCGTACTGGTCTGTGATTTTGGACCTTACTGCTGAAGACCGTAAGGTCCAAAATCACAGATCAGCACTCGTTGAGAATGCATTTTAGTTTGAACCCGTCTTCAGGCAGCTGGAGGAAGGTACGCGTCATTTCAGCCAACTTCTTCATAGTTGTATTGACAGTGATAAATTACGCAGACGTCCCCATGAGAGCATAAGACGGGCGCGGCCTCTCACCCAGCCTCTAACACCTGCACCAGACACAGATTCACATCAGCCTCTGCAGCAACAGCAGGGTCTCATGAGAAACTGCTACTCCTGGTGGCCGAAATCGTCTTCATCTGTACCTCAATCTGAAAGTGTGTTTTGGGGGCAAGTGTACGAGCTCTAAAAAATAAAAAAAATGGCGCATTGCCAGATCTTGATTCAAAATGGTTCACATTAAATTTAGAATCAAGTGAAAAGGACTCTGATGTAATATTCGCTAAAAATGGAATCAGTGATATCTCAAAAGTCGTGCCTGATCACCTTGGCGCCTGAAAGGCACCAAGGTGGTCAGGCACGACCCTTGAGTTATCAGTCAGCCCATTCATTCGTGGTGTTGGACGATATGAGTGAAAACAGGATTAAAGCGATCTGTTCCAAGGCGAGCATGGACTGCATACATTTGCCAATACAACGGGGGGTTACAAAGAATTTAATTTTTTTTAAAGAAAATATAGAAAAGAAGGGTGCGCTAAGTAAGTGACTGGAAGTAGTGATCAAACATGATCTATGATCATTGGTCGACACTGCACACTTCTCTCCCCTGACAGTGCTTTTACCTACTTTACTTTGTAAGTTTTCTAAAATATTAGCACTGGCAGTCTCTCCTTTTCTTTTCATTTACAACGGGGAGGGGGGGGGGTGGAGGGGTGGGGGGGGGGGGGTTTGGGGGGTGGGTGGGGGTTTTCCATGGTTATTAACTATCTGTACACTTTGACCAAGACTAAGCATTTTCTACGCTTCTTTACACAATCTGTGTAAGCAGGTTCATGTAACTGAGGTTTCAAACTTGGAGAACATGTATAACTCATTCAACCCAGACACACCTCAGCAAGACATGGATCGAGCATGATAGTTCAAGGGTGGTGCCAGAATAGCTTGGCGCCCATAGGCGCCAAGCTATTCTGGCATCATCCTTGAACTAGCATGCTCGATCTGTCTCTAGAATTGTAATACAGTCCTCGAAAGGGCAACTTTAAAATTTGGGGCAGAATGTGATAAAGAAGCTACTGAAAACCAATAATACTACTAAAAATACTACTATTACTACTACTATTATTGTTTTCTTATTTGATTTCTTTTTTGTTTGTTGCGTATATTGTATATCTTTTATCCAGTGTCGAGAATTGAGGCTTTTTGTAAGTGATACTTTGTAAGAGTGATAAGAGTAATAATATTATTATTATTATTATTATTATTATTATTATCAATGTCTATTGCGCCTAATTATCACAGGTGCTTTAACTAGGCAATGTACATGTTTCACTAACAAAATACTAAGACATTTACAGAAGAACAAAATGACAAAAATTACAACTGATAACGTCGTTTATTGCGTGGATTAGGCCACTTTAAGTCGCAATCACGAGTCCGCAGCACATGATCCCGAAGTAAAGACGAGAGATTAAATCGAAAGTTGGTTCGGAGCGAAACCGGAGAAACAATTTTATAACTATTTCATTTTCGTTTGGAAACGAAACGAAGTATTTCCATTATTACTCTGCTTTGGCTTTTTAAAATCACATTTCCCCGTGAAAATTGGATTTTAAAGACGAGCATGCGAACCTCGTGAGACAAAACCGTGCATAACCCCGCATCCATCATTTTAACTGCTGAATTTACAATCTAATATTTTCAGTTTTATAAATCTGAATGAAATCATATCTGGATTCTTTTTCTTTTTTCAACTTGCCATCAGCTCTCATGGCATGAAACAAGCTGAGGTAGAGGAATGCGTGTTCACAAAGTGTATTAACCCTTTGCGTGTCGGTAGCGATTTTTGTCGTGATGATTCCTACAGGAATCATGGCGACTAAAACCGCTACCGATACGCACAGGGTTAATGTACATTATTCATTTTTCTATTCACTATCAGTCTTCTTTGAAAGAAAACTCCTTAACGGTGGGCAGAAAAAATAAACGCTATGCATTTTCTTACACACCCTTTCTTTGCTAACTTTGAGCGGAAAAGCTGCAATACACAAGTATGATACAGCTTGAGTGTATCACACATGTGTGATACAGCCCTGGTGTGTAAACGGCCTCGTGTGCACAAACTTGTCTTGTACAAAGTTTGGTCAACAAAAAGGTGAGGACACACGCGACATTGAAACTTGATCTACTTTAACCTCGTGTGCAATGACTTCATTTTATGCGCCGACTGGGACTCTGGCGTCAATATATTGCGCAATTACGTCGTCACGTTGGAACATTTGTCTGGCATCCAAAAACTATTGACGCCACATTACAAAGTAAATTACGCCAACATCTTTGCCAAGACACGCTGGCGGCTTTGTTGTGGCTAGGCGTGTGCGGAAAACTAGATCACATCGGATTAATGCAAAGAAATAGGTGAATAAGAAATAGATCCTTACATCGGTGTTTAGGTGATACTGAGAATCTCACTCTCGTGGGTTTAAAACCTTATCCTACTCGCTTTCGCTCGTTTCGTGGTTTTAAAACCACTCGAGTGAGATTCTCAGTATCACATAAACACCGACGTACGACTCTATATGTCTTGATTCAGACGTGACGTCACAACACAGCAAAGACCGAAGGGAAGACATTCTTAAACAGTCAGATTTCATGGAAAGAGTTCGACCGGATTTAACTTTGACATAAATACGTCAGAGTGACGAGAACGTGTCTTTATGTGAGAATGCGTCAGTTAAGTTAAGCTGTTCAGCGTTATGATGTCAGATCCAGCGTCCTGGACAGAAATGTGTGTTCTCCAAGTTGTTTGTTTTTGGAACGTTGTGTCTGCGAGAAGAGGTTTACACATAAACATTGACCTTGCACGTGTAAGCACCAAGATAGATTCTTATAATCAGTGTTTATGTGATACTGAGAATCTCGCTCGAGTGGTTTTATAACCTTATTCTGCGAGCAAAAGCGAGAATCTTTTTCTTACTCATCTTTTTCTTTGGATAAATCCGATGTGAGTTGGTTTTCGGCACACACCTAGTTACAACACAGCCGCCATCGTGTCTTGGCAAAGATTTTGACGTAATTTACTTTGTAGTGGAACGTCAGTATAGTGGATGCCAGACAAATGTTTGTTTACAGATCAATACATGATGCCAGAGTGCCAGTCATCACTGTCAAATGATGTCATTGCCCGTGAGCTGAGAGTAGGTCAATTTTCAATATCGCGTGTGCCCATACCTTTTTGTTGACCAGACTTTCTACAGGACAATGATGTGCACACTTGACCGTTCACGCAGCACGGCTGTATCACACACATGTGATACAGCCAAGCTGTATCACGAGTGTGAGTTACAGCTTTTCCGTTCAAAGGCAGCAAAGAAGGAGGTCGGTAAGAAAATCTGTTATGCTTAAAACAATAATAATAATAATAATAATAATATTTATAAGGCGCCGTACATGGTAAGAAGCTTTAGGCGTCGTACGTATGAACAGGAAAATATTACACAAAAGGTGACAAAACCAAAACCACATGTACAATTACACAAAAGAAAGCAAATGACTAAATACATAAACACTGATAATCAAGATGGGAAAAGATGGGTTTTAAGACTGTGTTTAAAACTGGCACTGGACTCACTGTGTCTCAAGGATTTAGGAAGATCATTCCAGACTGATGGACCCTGGTAAGAAAACGATCTCTGCCCAAATCCTTTAGTCCTTACTGTAGGAATCCGAAGCATTTTATTGTCAGACGAACTGCGCAATTGCCTGGAAGGGATATAACAGTGAAGGAGCTCTGAGAGATAAGTGGGTCCAGTGCCAGGTCGGATATAACACACGTCGTAAGGTCCCGACAGCTGTCCTTCTACGTAAATTACTTCTCTTATAACAAGCGTCGGATATACAAACAAGAAAAACTGGGTCCCCAATTTATATCCGGAGTTTACTGTGTATATCCCTACTCCTACTCTTAGTTATCGAAATGTGGAAGTGAATCGAGACAAATTTGTTGTTTAGATCCGCGACAGAATTATGGCTTTTGGTCGCGAAGACACACGCGCCTACAACCGCTCGTGTATCCAAGACACATCTTAACCCCATCCCTGTCACCGTGCGCACATTTTTGTTTCTGAAATCTGTGTTCATTCAACGACCTAAAGCCAAAACCGTCTAAGAAACATGGATACAAATTGGTCTCAGGAAGAGGCATAGATCCTCATGAGGCCCCGAAGTCGCCGGGCCTCATGAGGATCTATGTCTGTTTGCGGTTGGATCGTGCTCACTTTTTTCTCGGCAGTGAAGGGGTTAATACAACCAAAACGCAACAGTCATCATTGGATTGGATTAGTTCCGGGTTTAATGTTCACGGCACCGAAGTGATAATGGACGGCTCTGACGGGCGGGTTATGGGGGACAGGGAAATCTATTGCCTATGGAGTACGACCTGATCACTGATCAACTCAGGCGCACTCCAACTGTGCCACTTTGATTTACCAGGACCTTTCAACGGACATGCTATGTAACCAAATCCGTCTTTTCCCCCTGGATTGAGAGTCCAGCTACCGGGGCCGGGACGGGGATTCGAACCCACGTGCCGGCGATTCCCTTCGCTCTCCTGCTCCGACGCTTAACCGCCTGAGCTATTTCGGACTCTAACAACAGTCATCATTTTGACGCGGATCTAAACAATATCGTTACCCATCGTGACAATGCATCTCTCTGCCCATACCTGGCATATCAAGTGAACATGACTTTTAAGCCATTCAGCCCTGACGCACTGCAGCAGGAGATGGGTCGACCATGATAATTCAAGGGTAGTGCCAGATTAGCAACTGGTGCATAGTCATTAGATGACGCCTCCAAAATTTGGGAAATACGACCGTCGGGCTGAATGAGTTCACAGAAAGCACAGCAGACAGCAAAAGCACGAACGCAGAACACAATGCACAAGAGGTCCTCGGGTCAATATCGGCAGCTGCTGGCCCACGCACAGATGTGCGAGAGCAATCAGCGGACGACGACAGCCCGATAATCTTTTGCTTACTGAGGAGAGCAAGAGATCGCGTGCTGAATTATATTTTTTTTTTAAAAAAAAACGTCTTGTTTGTGTGCAGGAGGAAATGAGCTTCAAATTCAATTCACATTAAAAAGTCCATTTTCTCATTTTGCGACCCTAACTTCAGCGTTGTTTTGTCACAGTTTGCACAAATAAAAACAGTAGTAATCAAGTTCATGCCGCGAGGAGACGGTGAGAAAATGGGGGGTGGGGTGGGGTGGGGGTGGGGGGTTGAAGATAGAGAGAGAGATTGGGGGAGGGGGGGGGGTGAATCAGCTGTTACTAGATAATGACGGAATAAAGTGACGACGATGGCATCATCATCAACATTTTGCGTTTAGAATATATCTTTGAAAGATCTGTTCGGCTTTGTAACATGCCGTCCATTACCAAACTTCGCAGTTTTTAAACAGAGAAACGGGAAAGACAGAGACTTACACACAGAAACGTAAACGGACTGACTGTTTGATTGGTTGACTGACTGCCGTGCGATTGACAGACTGACTACTGAGCTGGTTCACTAACTGACTGGCTGGCTGGCTGGACTAAAGACAGACTCACACACCGACATGCAGACTGAATGAATGATCGACTGATCAACTGCCTGCCTGCGTTAGTGACTAACTGACTGACGGACTGATCTGACTGTCTGGCTGCCTGGCTGAGCGATTGATTAACTGGCTGATTGATTAGCTGACTGACTAACCGATCGACGAACTGACTGATTTAATGACTGACTGCAAAGACGGGCTAACAGACCACTAGACAGGCGGTCAGTCAGACAAAATAACTGACTACTTGACTGACTCACAGACATAACTTAAAGCCCGTCGTACACCGCGCATAGGCGACTATGGCGTTTCCAAGGGAAACGCCATAGTCGCCTATGCGCGGTGTAGGTCAGGCTTTAGTTTAAGACAGAGACACGCAGATGCAAGACTACTGCCATCGTGTTTTATCTAGAAAATAAATTGAAACGACGTCATCCTTCCAACTTGCCAGACGGAACAGCACGCAAACTGGTCCCATCGTTAACTCATTCGCGGCCGGCCGCATCCGGATGGCGGCGCGGCTTATGCCGCGCATCCGGATACGGCTGGCCGCGAATGAGTTAACCATATAAAATATCTGCAGGCATCATTAGACCATCGGCAACTGAACATTGCAAGATCTCCTTCGACCTCTAGGAACACAGATGTACTGTTGGACCAGCAAAAAGCCTGCATAGATCCTCATGGGCAACCGCAACAAGGTCCATGTCATTTGCAGACCGATGCCTTTCTAAAAATGTCAACTTCGGTTGAAACGGCCAATACTTAGCAAGAAACAGGAGCGTAATGGAAACGACACGAGGAAGGATATAAATGTATTACAAGAGGAATAGATCCTCATGAGCCCTGCCGTCTGCGGGAGGGAGAGGGTTCATGTAGGTCTATGCTCCTTGAGAATAGTTATCTTATTTTGTGAAGAAGAGTCCCCCCCCCCCCCCCAAGAAAAAAACATAAATAAATAAATAAATAATAAATAAATAAATAAATAAATAAATAAATAAATAATAACTAATTAAAAAATAATAATAATAAATAAATTAATAAATAAATAGATAAAACATAGCAAAATGACACCATCAAGAGTTATAGATCCGCATGAGCCCCCGCAACTGCGGGGGCTATGAGGACCTATACCTTTTGTAGATGGACGATTTTCGATTATTTTTTTAGTGGTTAGTTCCCAGTTGCCAATATTAAAGAGATGAATATTTCAAACATAAAAAAAGAGAAAAATCCCCAAATTGGGAAAGCTAAAGGAAAAATGTGTATGGCTTAGAAAAGAGTGCATGGCAGGGTCGGATCCGATATTGAAGAGGACGTCTGCAAATGAAATTTTGACAAATGCGAAATTGCACTGACGCAGTGTCTCCTTGGCTTAGGCAGTTTTTCTCTGCGCATTTTGCAAACGCAGTGCACTGACAGGTTGGGATTTAAACGTCGTACAAACCACACGGAATATTAAACAAAAATATTTTTTAAAAAATAAAAAAGAAACACGCATAAATAAGACAATAATATTTACAATGTTCACATTTTTGCCTTTTAAAGTGTGTTTCTGTATTTGCATTTTACACGCTTCGCAGTCAGCCCCCCCCCCCCCCGCCCCCGCCCCCTCCTCCACCGCCCCCACACCCGCCCCCCCCCCCCACTCCGCCCCCCCCCCGCCCCTCCCCGCCCACCCTCCCCATTATTTTATATCAGGTGAGTGACTCAGGCAGGGGGTGGCCCAACTTCCGAGAGCTGACTGTATCTCTGACAATAAAGAGGAAGATGACGAAGACGACAGCTGGCAACGAAAGCAAAAACACCCACATGCATAGCTGGAATAAACCAAACAATGTGGGTCACATCGCATGTGCTTCGGTGCGCACGCGCACACGTGCCTCTCTTGCGCAGTATCAGCGTTAATAGACCGTATCTCCCCTCACCCTGCCATCTGCATTCCCACCCAGTCATATATTTAAGCCTCGGTGACTGACTTCCTCCCTCTGAGAAGAGAAGATAGAAAAAGATGTATGTGACTAATTCAGTTTGCAACAGGCATAGATTCTCATGACCCCTGCCTAGCAGGAGCTCATGAGAATCTGTGCCTCTTGCAGACGATGGTAGCTGGTTGGAAATTACATAGATGATCAGATAGTCTACACAAGCAAAATATATACCGACACAATTAAGCGGCAATCAGTTCAAGAAATCGTTCCAGAAAAAAGAACCTCACCTTTAAGTTTACTGATATGCGCACCTTCCGAAGCGTGTTTCTTTCTAGCTTGGTTATTTGCTTACAATATGGTGACAGGAACTCACGAAGTTCCATGATTCTCCCAGTTACGCGTAAAATGACTGGCTAGTAATGTACCCACAGATGGCGAACACACAAATTTGAAGAACAACAAACTCAGCTGGGCAAACCGATCTTCCCTAACAAGAGAGACGGCAGCTGCAGAGGACGATGAGATTGTACGGTCTCTTCCAGACGAAAGGGCCTGGATCCATTGCGCATACCCACAGGATGATGCGCTAAGAAAACACGCCGGTAACAATGCCATAAAACACGGATCATGTCAAGGAAATCGTAACCAAACTCCACCTCATCTATCCGCTGTAATCTTTGGCAGCCGCGAGTAGTAATGTGGACCACCTGACGTGATTTGTACAGGATGGCGGAAGGGGCGCCGGTCTCTGACTATGATTTTAACCCTTTTGCTGCCCACCTTCAAGAGGCATAGATCCTCATGAGCCCCCGCAATTGCGGGGGCTCATCAGGATCTATGCCTCTTGATGAAACCATGTTGTTTGCACGACTATTCGGCGTTTGGCCTTTGTTCCTTGGACACATGGAGATTGTTTTGTGGCATAGTATCAATCACGATCCAGAACAAAATAATCTGCGTCAACTGGTAGTGAAGGGGTTACAAAAATACTACGATTTCTTTTGCGTGAACCCTCGCACACTCGGTACACGCTCACTTACAGCGAGCTTGTGCCGGGCCCGCGAGGTTTCACGCCGAAGAAACCAAAGTATCGGAATGTGGGCCACCTGGAGTGGTTCGTTCAGGAAGGCGGTTCCGCAATTCTGTACACAACAGCGTAAAGATGACAAACTCTAACACATGTAAGAAAAACATCGCAGCGTTTCATACTTATCATCCCGACCTCCTGGTACTGTAGTTATGTACGCAAAAGCAAAATGACGAGAAAACTAACACATGATTGGAAAACATCAGAAACGTATCATAATCATAAGTACCTCCTGGTGTAATTCGTTTAGAAAGACAGTTCAGCAACTCTGCATGAATGGAAAGCATCAGAAACGTTTCGCTATCACTACTACCTTCTGGTGTACTTCGTTTAGGGAGACAGTTCTGCAATTCTGTACACAATAGCAAAACCATGAGAAGGTATCACACGTAAGAAAAACATCAGAAACCTTGCATTCCTATCATTGCGACCTCCTGGTGCAACTCGTTTTGGTAGACGATTCTGGCGTCCTCGATTAGAGTGCACACTATTGCAAAAGATGAGAATTGTACATGGAACACCCAAAATGCTTCATACTATCATACGTTCCCCAGGTGTAATTCGTTTAGAAAGACCGTTCTGTAGTTATGTATATAATTTTTTAAAAAGACAACAAACAAAAAAATAATAACACGTGAATGGAAAACATCATAACCGCTTCATCATCATTAGTACCCCCTGGTGTAATTCATTTAGGGAGACAATTCTTCAATTCTCTGCACAATAGCAAAAACATGAAACTATCACATGTAAGACAAATATCAGAAACGTTGCATATCTATCATTGGAACCTGCTGGTGTAGCTCGTCTTAGAGGACGATTCTGGAGTCTTCGGTTATTATGCACACAATTGAAAAGAGATGAGAAAAATAACACAAGTACAGGAAACACCGAAATGTTTTTATACTATCAAGACGGTGTTATTCGTTTAGGAAGACCGTCCTGTAGTTATGTACGCAATAACGACGAGACGAGAAAACTAACTAGTGAACGGAAAACATCAGAAACGCTTCATCATCATCAGTACCTTCTGGCGTAATTTGTTTAACTCATTCTACCCCAGACACACCACAGGAAGATAAGGATCGACCATGATAGTTCAAGGGTGATGCCAGAATAGCTTGGCGCCTATGGGCGCCAAGCTATTCTGGCATCACCCTTAAACTATCATGGTCGATTTGTGTCCTGCACTGCAATGCAGTCTTCAGAGGACAACGGCAAAACTTAAGGATTTCGGTGTTGGGGTAGAATGAGTTAACTCATTCAGCCCTGACACACCACAGCAAGACACGAATCGAGCATGACAGTTCAAGGGTGTTGCCGGAATAGCTTTGCGCCCATAGGCGCCAAGCTATTCTGGCACCACCCTTGAACTACATGCTCGATCTGTCTCTACAATTGTAATACAGTCCTTGAGAAGAAATTTGGGGATTTCGGTCCTCGGGTGGAATGTGTTAAGGCAGACAGTTCCGCAATTTCGCATACAACAATAGGAAACACATGATAAAACTAACACGTCACAAAAAAATCAGACAAAAACAACACGTTTCTTTCTTATCATTACTACCTCCCGATGTCAACCCCTTCGCTGCTAATGCTCACGAATTGCGCTCTGAACCTACTCAACACTGACGGACATTCGCGTCAAAAACACAGTGTTACACTACGTATGGCATCCACATGTATCAGTACATAATTATTATTCAAGACCATTATCAATGAGGGCTTAGTACCATATACCTAAGTTGTAAGGCCAAGATCGAGCACTGACGCAAGTTTCCATGTGTTGAATTTGTGAGCGTGCGTTATTGAATATGGGCCACATTCCCTGGGGCTTGGAGTACTCAATATGTAAGGCCAAGATCAAGGGATGTGGTACTGAATATATAAGGCCAAGATCAAAAAATATTGGTATAGTGTATACGGCCTGGGGGAAGACCCATTGTTGTAGAAATTTATGGTTGACAGAAAGACGCTCTGTTGACAGATTTGGAGCCAAGAGCGACGTTCCCAATAATAGGGCACTGTTTCGCAAATAGGTATATATAGTGCAGAGCTGAGAGGGGAAAAGGAAGCTAGGGAGAGCAAGCTAGGATGAAGCTAGAAGGGAGGAGCAAGCTAGCGAGGGATGAGCTAGAGAGTGAGAGATTCAGAAAAGCTAAATCAAGGAGCTCAGGAGAAAGGGACTGAGAGCTCCGATTATTACTTCACTATTCGGTAGGTTGGTCCTGCCCAACTTATTGGAAGAATGTTGTACCCGAAATAAAAGACGTTTCTGGAAACACAATTGTCTGGTGGTGTCTTTGTTCACACAACTCTTGAGTATGGCCGGTGTGTAACAACAGATCTGAATAGGATCAGTTGGTAGGCACAGAGAACACAGAACTAACAAGAAACATAAACCCTCATGAGCCCCCTCCCCCTCCCCGACTGCGGGGGCTCATGAGAGTGTATGTCTCTTGCAGCTGTGTAGCGTTTGTTTTTCCCCGACGGTTCAAAGGTTATGTAGGCAAGGAAGAGAAATTTAACGCATGTAAGAAAAAGAAATGAAACGTTTCATATCGATCACTGCAGCCGCTGTTGTAACTCGTTCAAAATTCTGGCGCCCTCCAATTACGCACACAATTACACAGACACAAAAAGATGAGAAAAGTAACACATGTACTGCGAACACCCCAAATGTTTCATGCTTATCACGACGGCCTCCTGGTGTAATGCGTTTAGGAAGACAGTTCTGTGATTGTGTACGCAAGAAGATAAAGACGATACAGCTATAACATGCACGGGAAACACCTGAAACGTTCCACCCTTATCATTGCTAAACTCACTGGGGGAAAATGAAAATGTCTGGAATTTCCGCTTCATTTGCCAAAACAAACGTGACAATTAGCGACATAAAAAAAATAATCGTTGCATCCCGCAGAGGAAAACGAAAACCAAATGGCAAAACTTTACAGGAAAAATTGTCAGAACAACAATCTAAAAAAAAGTCCGTGGGTGTGTTTGTCAGGAACTTTGGCTTCTCAAGCCTACGCAGAATTGACATCAACATCCAGAGGCAGACAGCTTAATATTTTAAACATTTCACTGCTGAGAAAATTGAGCATCACCCAACTGCAAGAGGCATAGATCCTCATGAGCCCCCGCAGTTGCGGGGGCTCATGAGGATCTATGCCTCTTGCTGAAATCATTGTTTCTATGTTCCTGTGACGGTTGGAGATAGGTGACATTGATTTTACGATGAAATTTTAAAACACAATCTGTGTCAACTGGCAGTGAAGGGGTTAAACTCACAGTCCAGTCTTTTATCGCCACCTCCACCCTGCACCTGCGCACATAGTGGGTAGCCATCTACTACCAGATATCTCAACTGAATCGAGACGAAGAAGAAAAAATACTTCTTTTTCTTTTTCTTTTTTTTTTTTTTTTTTTTTTTTTTTTTTTTTTTTTTTTTTTTTTTTTTTGGCGGGGGGGGGGGGGGGGGGGGGGGGGGGGGGGGGAGGGCTCCAGCGGAAAAAAGAAACGCAGGTTATTGTACTGACGAGCAAAAGAAACGCGACATTTTTTAAATCATCGGAAACACGAAAGTGTTTCCGATGATTTCAAAATGTCGCATTTCTTTTGCTCGTCAGAATAATTTTCTTTCCCCTTCTGGAGTTAAAAGAAACTGCGACAAAAGTGTCAGAACTAGAGCCCGAATCAGAACAAGAAGGCGACCAACACCAGCACTGCATCCAAAAGTGTGTGATGAAAGTTCTCTCGACCGACGAAAAGCCCATAAACATCTTCCTCCGAGATGAGATTTGATGCATGTAACCCAATCACAAATCAGAGTGCCAATCTTACGTCATTTAAAACGCAATTTAACGCTGGGAGATTCTCATTAAATTTCAAATCCTGTCACGGAAGACGCCCGATGCTTTTCTGAAATTACATCATGTGACATTATCACTCCAGTAATGAGAGCCAATGACCCTCCAGGAATCATCTCACGCGATTTTTTTTTTTTTTTAAAGTATCATTTGCTTCATTGCGCTCACACACGGAAAATTACGTGCAACAGAAAATAAAAATAACGGAGAGGATGTCATAAAATTACGGGCATCGCAAAACAAAAATATCGGAGAGGATGGCATTCTCGTTTCAAGTCATTTAATATTTGTGTATGCTGGTCTGCTATTTTCGACCTTACGGCTTTAAAGCCGTAAGGTCGAAAATCGCAGACCAGCACACAAAAACAGACACAAGGTCGAACACTACAGACCAGCGCAATATAAGCGATGTGGGTGGCATGCGAGTCCCTAGCCTACAACTTTTTCTTTTTCAAGTGTCTTTGAAGTTGAACACAAACCCTGCTGTGTTAATTCAAAACGCAGACTTTGTGAGCTAGGCCTGAAAGGTTGCAAGGTAGGCCAGCTTCCCTCCAGAAAAAAAAAAACACAGGATACAATCAGAGCAAGACAGCGCACAGCAGAACTGAGAGAGGAAGAAAAAAAAATACTCTTCTTTTCTTTCGCTTCAAAGTGTGAAGAATCTAACCGACCACTCGCTGCCGAGAACTACCAAATGGGCAGGGAATGAAAGTTGTAATCAGAGTTAGAGTACCCCTGAGTCAGAGGCACGAAACTCCGTCAGAACTTGGATTCCCTTACTATCGTAGATTTTATTGACGCCCAATGCACACGTACATATGACTGAGGCCAGCAAGAGGCATAGATCCTCATGAGCCCCCGCAATTGCGGGGGCTTATGAGGATCTGTGCCTCTTGCATTCGGGTGGTGTTCGATTTAGCGTTGTGTGTGGCAGTGAAGGAGTTGAAACGCGGTAAATTTAACAACTTTACGGGTGTGTGGGAGGGCCACAAAAAAGTGTTTGCTGTTTTTGCGCCAGCTTCGTAGATAGCGTAATCCCATGTATCGGTAAAAGCAATTAAAGGCATAGGTCGTCATTATCGCACGCGATCCTGCCAATCAGCATTCAGCTCTGTGAACCACTCTTTCTCCGTTGACTTTGCGTTCTGCCAGTGCGCATTTTACTCGGAACCGCTTCTTGTCAATCGGTAAGCTTGATTACAGGAAGTTTAGACAAGGATAGGCGGTGACTGAGCAGGGTGAGAGGAGAAGTATTATATACACCAAAGATAACTTTAAAAAACCATTATTAACCCATTTACTGCCACAGTACGTACGCCGGCGGTACGTGCAGTTTTCGTTTCTGAAATCTTGGTTCATTCAACGACCAAAAACCAACACCGTCCAAGAAACGTGGATACAAACTGGTCTCAGCAAGAGGCACAGATCCTCATGAGCCCCCGCAGTCGCGGGGGCTCATGATGATCTATGTCTCTTGCAGTTGGATCGTGTTCATTTTTTTTCCTCGGCAGCGAAGGGGTTAAAATACCATTACGCTTAAATCTGAAGACCCATGTCAGCATCGCTTGTGTTTGTTATGCCTTGTCCACACACCTAATAAGCTTTAACAACAGTTTGGACGCGCAGCTAAAGCACACTTATCGTACTTATTTATTCTGCGCGGCCGTTAGCGTATCAATCTGTTTTTAGCTGTTTCTCGCACTAATAGCGTTGTATTTCTAGAACGGAGTGGAGCCATGGTCAGGTTTACTTGATATAAAGATGACGTGTGTTGAACTGGACCTTCCTGTGTCTAAATGAACCATAACTAGACCTGTGTGTAACGTTTCGTAAAATCTGTTACAGCAGTGGATTGTTTTTTGTGTGAACAGATACGGAGGGTAGTGGAAGATTTTTAAACATTATTTATATTACGACATCTTAAAAACAAATTTAATCCCTCGTTTAACACATTCGGGACGTTCACTATGATCATCCGGTTACGCTTCCTTATCCCGACCAAAACGGTGACTTCCAAGCGTTTAAAATGCAGAGAACAACCCAACAGACAAAGAAACACGCTTAGAAACACTTTCCTTCTTGGTTGAGAAGATAGCTAACGAATCAATTCTAGACATTTTGTGCTTGTTTATGTTGACAAAAAAGGTATTAACCTGAAATATTAACAAATTGTGTTGTATTTGTCTTTTTTTTAAAACTCATTCTACCCCAGACACACCACAGCAAGATAAGGATCGACCATGATAGTTCAAGGGTGATGCCAGAATAGCTTGGCGCCTATGGACGCCAAGCTATTCTGGCATCACCCTTGAACTATCATGGTCGATCTGTGCCCTGCACTGCAATGCAGTCTTAACAGGACGACGGCAACATTTAAGGATTTCGGTGTTGGGGGTAGAATGAGTTAAGCACGTTTCTTTCCCCGTTGGGCTCGTCACGCTTCCTTATGACGCGTATCTGATTGCAGCACTTCTCAAATGAGTTGGCTAAAGTATATTACCACCCCTGTGTTGCGTGGACATTCAAATTGCAACGACCACGGCGAAAATTGATGGAATTAAAATTCCATATTAACCCTTATCATTCGGAATACACCAGTGTGTGAAATAAGTTTTACTAAAATAGTTTAAGGGTAGTGCCAGAATAGCTTGACGCTTCTAGGCGCCAAGCTATTCTGGCACCACCCTTGAACTAAAGTCATTGGATTATATCCTTAAATGTAAGTACTGTAATGTAGCTTGCAAATGCAGTGTACAAATCCGAAGGTTTTAGTCTATGATTTGGGTTCATAAAAGTATATACTATCACCCCTGTTTTTCGAGACCATCGAAACAACGAAGACAAAAGATAGATCAAGACATCCACACGATTCTGTGAGTGTCTCAGACAGGATTTGAACCCGCGACTTACTGGATGCACGTAGTGCAGAACCGATTAATCAGCTTACTCAAAAACATAGGCTGTTCTGTCACGGCTCTGATAGCCGTAAGGTCCAAAATCACAGAACAGCACGCACAATGAAGGCAGCACACCACGCCAACAAGAAAAGGTTCCAATTTTGTTGGTACCCCAGCAGGAACACGTCTTCGGGCGCACAACGGCCGCAGACGGCCCGCGCACTGCCGTGCGCGGGCCCACTGCGGTCGCCGTGGGTCCCAGGACCTTTGCTTACGCCTTTTTAGGTAAGATCCTATTTGAACATTCAGTCCTCAGGACATTATTATCATACGGAAAGTCTTGGTTTCTGTCTTAAAATAGGGTCCTGCCGACAAAATGTGGAGCTGTTTCTTGTTTATCTGATTGAGTCCTGGTGGTTTTCTGTTTTTACACGCACTTGTCCTCTTCTCCCACACAAATTTGTTTCCCTTATTTCGTCCTTATTTTCACTCGTGCTCAAGAAACACGAAATCGATGTAGCAGACACTCTGTCTGGAGAGGAACGTGCAAAAAAAAAAAAAAACCATGCGACACGGACAATCTGAGATTATAATCTGTAAGCTGAACTTGTTGTAATGAAGATAGGAAAAACTGTATAGGGCGTACAAATCGAAATGCTCAGAGCATGCACGCACACAACTCCTCCCTCCTCCTCCACCTCCCCCTCCCCCTCAAACATCCACCTTTCCCTCCCCACCTACCCCAACCCTTACCCACAAACAGACACACACACCCCCCAAAAAAATGAAAGGCACAAAATCGAAATGTTCAGAATATGCCCTCCCCCTCATTTTTTTTTTAAATTTATTTCGCAGATAGGTCGAAGAGGGTTTAAAATGCACCGCCATTACTCAAGCGGTCGATCAGAGCTTCGCCTGAATTTTTACAAGATCAAATGTGCAAATTAAGGAAGTTTCCTACCCACATACACATCGAGTTTAAAATCCCGTCGCATTTCATTTAATCGCCTCGAGGAAAACGCTGTTATCGCCTGTATTACACGCACCCAAAGACTCCCAGACGAAAATAGGATTCAAAATGATGTCAGCAAGAGACATGGATCCTCATGAGCCCCCGAGACTGCGGGGGCTCATAAGGATCTATGTCTCTTGCAGTTGGATCGGGGTTACTATCATCGGCAGTCATGGGATAATCACGTATTACACGGAGGACAGAAATAAAATAATCGTCAGTTTTGCGGTACTCAAGAGTTAACAAGTTTGAGACGTGCCGCATCCTGATCAGCCGCGTATCCGGATGCGGCACGTCTCGAATGTGTTAAAATGGGGATGTATTACGCAGCAGAACAGCTTCGCCTACGGTTGTACAGGTTCGAATGTCCAGGATTTAAGTGTGTTTCACATTCGGGTACACCGTGGATATAGTGCGTGATTTTCTACTCGTAAGTCAGGAGCAATGGACATTAGACATGCCTTTCCTTTTTGCAAAAGTGGTTTAAAAAAATAAAGTAAAACGCCAGCAAAAAAGAAACACCCCTAGACAGCACAAGAACAACACAATTTATTACATATTCGGGTTAGATCACTTTTTTTAAAATAAAAAAAATACTTACTGAGACAGAAATGGATCACTTTCGCTCATTCGGTCCCGATACATCTACAGCCAGATATGGCTCGACCATGATAGTTCAAAGATGGTGCCAGAATAGCTTGGCGCCTTTCGACGCCAGCTATTCTGGCACCACCCTTGAACTATCATGGTCGATCTGTCTCCTGAATTGTAAGGCAAATCCTCAGAGGACAACTCCAAAATGTGGGGATTTCGTACCTGGGACACAATGAGTTAAGTAACTGATGAAATGACGTGGAAAAAAACAAGATACAGCAGTTGTTTTAACATGAATTGTTTTCACCTTAACCCCATCAATGCAGAGAAATTACACTTGCTGACAACTTGTACCCATGTCCCCTCAATTACACTTGCTGACAACTTGTACCCATGTCCCATCAATTACACACCCTGACAACTTGTACCCATGTCCCCTCAATTACACTTGCTGACAACTTGTACCCATGACCCCTCAATTACACTTGATGACAACTTGTACCCATGTCCCCTCAATTACACTTGCTGACAACTTGTACCCATGTCCCCTCAATTACACTTGCTGACAACTTGTACCCATGTCCCCTCAGCGGTTATGGATTTCGCCTGTTGAAAAAAAGGCAGTTCTCACAAACAAAATAAGAGTCCCGTGCCAAGGAAGGGATTAACCCTTATCATTCGGAATACACCAGCGTGTGAAATATGTTTGACTAAAATAGTTCAAGGGTAGTGCCAGAATAGCTTGGCACCTCTAGGCGCCAAGCTATTCTGGCACCACCCTTGAACTAAAGCCATTGGTCTAAATAATTGTCTGTTAGTATCATAATGAAGCTTGCATAATTATGGCAGTGTACAAATTTGAAGCTTTTAGCCTGAGTATGATATGGGTTAACAAAGAGAATACGTCATCGTGGTGCATTGAGTCTGTGTTATTGGTAGACAGTCCGGGCTGTGATATTGTCTAAATAATGTCTACATCCCTGTGGCTTAGTTCACTTAGGAGTAGTAACCTGAAGAGGCCAACGACAGAGCGCGTGAAAAATAATTGTTTTCTCTGTTTCTTGATTCTTGACCGAATCCTGTGTTGGTGAATTTTCGTAAGTGAGCGGGTCTGTGAACATGTGAGAACACGGCCACAGAACATCACACAAGTTTACAACCAGCAATGTGTACAATAAGTCGATGTCTGTCTCAAAGAAAACCACAAGAAAGAAAAAAATCACACTTAGCAAGGACAAATGCATTACAATTTAGTCCATTCAAGTCTGCCTCCTTAATCTCTATTTTGACGTAGTTTACATAAAGAAATTCAAAACAAATACAGAAACACGCTTAGAAAGGAAATTTACATCACAATTTGCTACATTTTCGTGTCAACCCTTCTTCAAAATAGACACACAGACAATAAAAGTATGCATTACTATTTTATCTTTCGTAATAGGCGAGATACAAACTGGTTGACATAGTTATGAGAATAGTTAGATAACTTTGAAGTTTCGGGAGATGGACCAAACATTACAGCTCCACGGTAGTGCCCAAAAGAGCGCCAAGCTTGTCACGTACAGTCATCTCCCTCCAGACGTCTGCGTTGCATTGATCAGCTAAAAAGCGTGTATATATAATTGCAAAAGCGCGCGCGGTAGGTATACAGATATCACATTCAGACAATTAACACATAGATGTCTCCGCCGGGAACGTCTCTCATTTGGCAGATGACATGTTTCATGTATGACTCGGCCCTACATAAATATTGCACGTTTTGCGGCGGAAATCTGGCGTTATCTTGTTGCAAAAGGTCTGGTCGTGTTTATACGTTCTAAGCTTAGACCCAGATGACCGTCTTAGACTGAGGTTGAAATAGAGTGTCAGTGGCCAGCAAGAGGCATAGATTCACATAAGCCCCTGCAGTTTAAGGGGCTTATGTGAATCTATGTCTCTTGCAGTGAAATACGGGTTGAGATTTGATCTATCTTCTAAGTAGTCTTAGAACCAGAAGACTGTCTCCGTCTGAGGTTGTAATAGGACCGATCAAAACGCATAGATATATACATGCCCCAGAAAGAGGCATAGATCTGCAATAAACCCCTTCTGTCTCTTGAAGATATTAGGGTTTCGTTTGGTGGTAATGTGTTTTACTGGAAAATTGTGAGTGTTTTTGGGTCCTAGGAACTTGAATGGGAGAAGACATAGATCAAGCTAGCAGTGATGCTTTCACCTGTCTGTCTGTCTGTCTGTCTATCTGTCTGTCTGTCTGTCTGCCTCTCTCTCTCTCTCTCTCTCTCTCTCTCTCTCTCTCTCTCTCTCTCTCTCTCTCTCTCTCTCTCTCTCTCTCTCTCTCTCTCTCTCTCTCTCTCTCTTAGTGTCCAAAAGACAAAGAGTATGTTGATTACTTCACGCCAAAAACATCAACGTGGTCTCCTGCCCTTAACATTATACCTGAACTCTGAGCCCCTTGATCAAGTTAAAAAACATCGTTGGGCTTGGAGTCACAGTAGATAACCAGCTCAGCTGGGAACCAAATATCGAAACCACATGCAAAACAATATATAAAAATCTATTCCTGCTATCAAAACTAAGTCAAATAGTTAACACTGACACTAGAAGACTCTTTCTCCATGCCCATATTAAGACACACTGTGATTACTGCTCCACTATCTGGGACGGGTGCAGTGACGTACATTTAAAGAATCTTAACTCATTGTATCGTCAAGGGGTAAAGTTAACTGTGCCTGGTCCCTCTCCCACCGACGAAAAGTTTAGAACCATCCGACTGCTAAACCTAAACAAACAGTTCACATTTAATCGATGCATATTTATGCATAAAATTCTTCACCATAAAACCCCATCTTACCTTCGTATGCTATTTTTGGATAGTCAAAGACAAAACACGAGAAACAGTTTGTTACAGATACCATGGGCCAGGCTCGATATATATAAAACCAGCCTTTCGTTCTCAGGTGCCAAAGCCTGGAACGAACTACCACCCCAAATTAAATCCATTTCTAACTCTAGAACCTTCAAAACTCGTTTATATAACATCTTGTTACAGTAACTTACTACCTGAACGGACTACTTATATATATTTTATATATATGTATTTTATATATATATATATATATATATATATATATATATATATATATATATATATATATATATATATATAATTATTATTATTATTCACTGTTATTGATATGTGTGCGCATTATTTGCGTTGCTTTTTTTTTTCCAGTTTATTTCTTCATGTTTCGATTTATTGTGTTATTGTGTTTCTCTTACTCTTTGCTGTTAATATTTCTTTTCTAACAGGACAGTTTGTAAAAGTGGCGTTTCGCCTAAAACTTTATCCTGTCAATAAAACGTTTCATCATCATCATCATCTCTCTCTCTCTCTCTCTCTCTCTCTCTCTCTCTCTCTCTCTCCCTCTCTCTCTCTCTCTCATCTCTCTCTCTCTCTCTCTCTCTCTCTCTCTCTCTCTCTCTCTCCTCTCTCTCTCTATCTCTCTCTCTCTCTCTCTCTCTCTCTCTCTCTCTCTCTCTCACTCTCTCTCTCTCTCTCCTCTCTCTCTCTCTCTCTCTCTCTCTCTCTCTCTCTCTCTCTCTCTGTGCAAAACGGTGTGAAACTATGTTAATAATTCAAGACAACAAGGCGCGAATCTAATCTGGCACCGCCCTTAAACTATGACCACCATTAATTTTCTGACAACAAATTCTTTCCGACGAGGCACCACCTTTTAGCTATCAAGGTCGATCAATTTATCACAAGAGAACCTCCTGAACTTTGAGAATCCCGTCCTAAGACCTGTAAGTGCTGTGACAATATTATTGAAAACTTCCACTCGACGGTTCTGATGGAGGCTTGAATTTCTTCCGCATGTAACCTTGGGCCTCGCGAGCCTTCGCCGCCTGCTGTAATTCTGCGTAATGAGCCTGGAGTGTCTCAAGTCAAGTCAAGATCGAACTAGTTTAACCCGTTCAGCGCCGAAAACATGTGAACACCAACCAAACTGCAAGAGGCATAGATCCTCATGAGCCCCCGCAGATGCGGGGGCTCATGAGGATCTATGCCTCTTACTGATACCACTTTGAATCCATCTTCCTGGGACAGCTAGGGTCGTTTGGTGTTGAATTAACAAAGATTACAGAGACACAGCCTCCATCCACTGGCAGTGAACTGGTTAAGGCGATTTCCGAGAGGACTTTCTAAACGCTACATATTACTCGTAACACTTTTACTGTCTGTAGCGGTTTTGCTCGAATCGCCTCGACCACAAGCGCTGCCGACAGATAACTCTTTGCCTACTGAGTAACATTTCTGTATTCTGTACCCTGCCCCTAAGTAACTCTGTTAAGTTCATTTCTGGATCCGGTGCGCATGCCAAGCAACGACACATTATGTACTAAAAATAGCCAAGACCCGCACCGCACGCGCACCTTAGCTGGACGGATCTCGCCGCCCATAGTGTGCTACGGGAAGCTGTCTCGCAGCGGACGGAGCCGCAATCCGGAGTCAAAGAGATAGAGGTTTAGCAAAGAAAAGCACTACAGACAGCCAAAGGATTACCTCAGCAATAAAGCCTGTCGACATCCAAGGGGCTAAGAATCTTTTCATCCATCGGCAAGAGGCTGGCTGCCGAGACTCCCTGAGAATTCACGCCACTTGCAGATGGATCGGCCGGGTGTTTATCTAAGCTTACGACCCGTTGTACCGCTGCCGAAAGGCTTAGACGATTCGTGCACCTAAAATCCTTGGAAACTCAACACTTTGCGTATCGGTAGCGGCTTTTGTCCTGTAGGAATCGTCGCGACAAAAACCGCTGCCGACACACAAGGGGTTAACTCCTTCGAGTCATGCCGCATCCGGATACGCGGCATAAAGCCGCGTGTCCGAATGCCGCACGTCTCAAATGTGTTACCTGAAGTCTGGCCAGTTCCTCAAGTCCGTCAAACGCTGACCACAGGAAACAGATGGATAAGATGGCAGTAGTGACTCCCTCCGCGCGGGCCTAACCATCGCGGCATCACTGTCCTAAGCCGTTTAATTGCACATCGATGCCACTCTGGAGCGTTGCAGCGAGGAACTAGCCACAAAAATGTGTGATTTCAATCGAATTTGAACAGCTTCCAGTGTTTTTAGTGGCGTCGGCGATTGTCAGGCAATCCTCGTAGCGAGTCAATTCGAGTCTAGCAGCGAATTATGATGGATCGCGCGCGCGATGGGAAAAACCGCAGATACTCATCAACTCGAAATTCGTCAATTCCGGTATCAACTGTTTGGAGATGGATCGACCTCGCTCTGTTTTGAACCCACAGTTTGGCTGGAAGACTGACTTTTAATACCATCACTGCCAGTGGCCGCAAATTGTGTTTCTGAAATCTGTGTTAACTCAGCACCAGAGTCCCAGCCGAACTAGGTACATAGGTTCAAATTGATGCCTGCCAGAGGCATAGATCCTCATGAGCCCCCACGTTGCGGAGGCTCATGAGGATCTATGTCTCTTACAGTTGGATCCTATTCATTTATTTTTCTCTTCGACAATGAAGTGGTTTTAAAAGAATGTATCGAAGAATTAAAACGGAGAGTGCAGTGTGAGTAGTTGGTAATTATGCAGCTTCCACACTAATTTCGTCAAGTCATTTTCTGGCATTTTTTCAAGTTGTGGAATTAAAAAAGCTTTCCTGGGACAATTAGAGATTTTGGAGTTGCTTTTTTGTTGTTGTTGTTTTGTTGGTCCCCCCCCCCCCCCCCCCCCCCCCCCCCGTTCTGACTGTGTTGCCACGTGTAAGGTCTAGGTCAGGATTTGAAAGAAGGTTCATACGTCCTCTAAATCCACGAAGAAACAATGCAGGACAAAAAAAAAAAAAAAAATGAAAATATGATTGCTGACCACTATAACGATTGGATCGTAGGTCAAGGTCAAGGTCAGGCAAGTAGAAGTAGGTCAAATTGCTAGTAATGGACAAAACTGTGCCGGATATTGTCAGCACAGTTCTCTCCCTGAAGGAATTGCGCCTTTTCCTTCCTATTTACTAACCTTACCCCTTTTAGCCCCGGCACCCTGCAGCAGGAGATGGGTTGATCATGATAATCCAAGGGTAGTGCCAGATGAGCTTGGCGCCTTCAGGCGCCAAGCTCACCTGGCACTACCCTTGAATTATCATGGTCAATCCACCTCCTGCAACTGGTACAGAGTCGTTAAGTAACACTTACAAAATTTGGGAATTGCACCCGTGGGGCTACAAGGATTATCGCCGCAGGATGACAAGGTCGAATCTAATAAAGGACAGTGGAATTTCTTTGTTTGATGCTGTTTTTTGTTTGTGAGACAGACATATAGACACATATAGGCAGAGAAGAAAGAAAACTTGACACAGACACACTAGACGGAAAAAGACAGGTTAACTGAGAAACACTGATCGATGGTAAATATCATTCTGTAGACGAATTAGAATTTTAATCAAAACCAGAATCAGATTTTTTTTTCTCTCTCCGATACGTCATACAGCGGCCACTATGTAAGACGGCCAAGTTCAGTCCATTCGGTGGCCGTTATAGACAAGTTTGATTGCACCTGCAACACAATGCACTGTCAAAGACTGTCAATTTGCATATTGTAACACATTCAACCCCAGGATCGAAATCCCCAAATTTTGAAGTTGCCCTCTGAAGAACTGTATTACAATTCTAGAGACAGAACGAGCACGATAGTTCAAGGATGGTGCCAGACTACCTGGGCGCCAAGCTATTCTGGCACCATCCTTGAACTATCATGTCTTGCTGTGGTGTGAATGAGTTTAAAAAACTCATCATAAAAAAAGATGGAAAAAACAAAAACCAATATTTGGGCTATTGTTCGTGTCAGGGAGGAATGTTTGCCGTGTACTTTAGGGGCAGAATATGTACACAGTTTACCCAAAACAGCTTTAGAGTGGAAAGGAAACAGTAGTGGGGTGGAATTTGCATTCACATTAGAGGCTAATTTGCTTTGTTTGATAATAATCGCCTATTCGTTTGCTTAACTCGCTGAGCACTGACTACAGAATTTCCCAGATTTAAACGAGGCGCCTGTCGTCTGCAGACTTCATACAAGCTCAGGAGATAGCGCGACCAAGATAGTTCAAGGGTGGTGCTTGAACTATCATGGCCTTTCCGTTCTCAGTTAAACTGTGTTGTAAGGAATTTTAAGTGATGGTTGGTGTTGAGCCGAAAGTGGATTTTTTTATATGTTTTGGTCTCATCTGTCATGCAACGGGTATCGCCTGTTTTAGGCTCTCATCCTGTCCATATTGCATTACAGGTTTCGAAAAATGTTACGATAAGCGTGTCTGCAAAATTAATGTATGCACGCGCCAACGCATGCATGCACGCACGTATGCGCGCACACACTGTTACACAAACGCAAACACACACACACACAGAGACACACACACACACACACACACACACATATATATATATATATATATATATATATATATATATATATATATATATATATATATATATATATATATATATATATATATATATATATATATATATATATATATATTGTAACACGTACACGCACACACGCACACATACTGTAACACACACACACACACACACAAACGTGCGCGCGTGCGCACACACACGCGGCACACGCAAGCAAAGCACACACACACACACACACACACACACAAACGTACGCGCGCGCACACATACAGATACTCACGCAGGCACGCACGCACGCACGCACACTCACACACACAGAGACGAACATCGCGACCGATTCGAAAGCTTGAAAAACTCTACAAGAAAGTTAACAAATAATCAAACACGTATGCAACGGAATATTTCTCGTCATGCTCTGAGTGATCAAAATATAACTGAAACTAAATTGCATCAGTTTTTAAGAGTTACAAAATGTTGGGCGAAAAAAATAACAACCAGGCGTCCATTTTTTTCAGACAGCTGCAAGCGATTGATCTCCTGAGGTTTGCAACCCAAGATCGACAACTCTTCGCCTATCGTGTGACAGAGTTGTCGGTGACTGAATTAGGCCCGCCGCCAGGGCGCGCTGTAACCCAATCATGCCGTCGTCTGCGGGAGAGAGGGCGATTTGATGCGTTTAAATTAAGTTTCGCTGGATGACAAGAGTAGCGAAATTGCCGCCTGAAATGCAAAACGTGGAACGGGTTTTTAGGTGTCTGCAAGAGGCATAGATTCTCATGAGCCCCTGCAGTTGCAGGGGCTCATGAGAAGCTATGCCTCTTTCTGAAATGTGTCAGTGTCATTTACGTAAATATCTTCAGACGGAGAAAATAGACGGACTTTGAAACAGTGAGTAAGAATTAACTACAAAGTAGAACCAACTTTTGGGGGGGAGGGGGCTGGGGGGGGAGATGTTTCACTGGGGAGGGGGCGAGGGGGCAAGCACAAAAAAATAATGGGAGAGGGAAGGGGGGGAGGAGCTCTTTACCTTCGACGGGAGAGGCCGGAAAGTTTTTATGGAGAGGACAAATTCTTTCTCGTCTCAGAAATGACAATTTCGCTCTAACGACTAACGAGAACGAGAGTCTGTCTGTCTGTCTGTCTGTCTGTCTGTCTGTCTGTCTGTCTGTCTGTCTGTCTCTCTCTCTCTCTCTCTCTCTCTCTCTCTCTCTCTCTCTCTCTCTCTCTCTGCCCCACCCGGGTCTGCCCTGGGGGACTTGGGTGGGGTTAGGTATTTTTTAGTTCCCAGGGTCACCCTGGTCAGCCCCACAGGGTGGGTTTTTCTCTCTATTCTGGGGCATGTGTTTCTGTCTACCCGAGGTCCATTCACCTGTATTTGCCTTTTTCAAACTCTCCCTACTGTCTGCACTGCCTGTAGCTCTTGATATTGGATGTGTGTTGCTAAATGGTCTTAGCTTTATTTATGCCCCATGTTGTAGGTTTATTTAATGTATTTGACCGGCTGGCGACATACATTCAATTTTCTGTTTAGTTTTTTTCACAAGCAGTGCAGGCACGTCCTGAGAAAGCCTTGTTGCTGTCGGGACGTTAAGCAATGTACAATCAATCAATCTCTCTCTCTCTCTCTCTCTCTCTCTCTCTCTCTCTCTCTCTCTCTCTCTCTCTCTCTCTCTCTCTCTCTCTCTCTCTCTCTCTCTCTCTCTCTCTCTCTCTCTCTCTCTCTCTTAGCAACATTCAATGCGAAAAGGTTTCCCTTTGTGCTAAATACTTCATCGGTTGATAAATAACTCACTGTGCCCGAGGTAAGAAGTAACCACATTTTGGAGTTATCCTCTGAGAACTGCATTACAATTCAGGAGACAGATCGACCATGATAGTTCAAGGGTTTTGGCAGAATAGCTTGGCGCCTATAGGCACCAAGTACAGGTTGCTGGGAGTCATTGTGGACGATCAGCTTAACTGACAGTCTCATATCAGCACTGTAAACGTGTCTAAAAAAAACATGTACATTCTGTCAAAATTTAAATCTATTATTGATGTGGACACGCGCAAAGTATTCTACAACGCTTATACCAAATTTCACATCTGCATCCATAGTGTGGGATGGTTCGAGCGAAGAGTATATGAAGAGGTTAAACTCCCTAAACCTAAGAGATGCCAAATTAATATTTCCGGCTCCCCATCTTTCAACTGAACACAAACTCGCGTCACTGGACATGCTGCCTCTAAAGGACCACTTTCTCTTCAACAAGGGTGTCCTCATGTTTAAGCTGCGCAAGCGGTTAGGCCCAGCGTACCTTAGCACTTTTTTTCAGAGCGTGTATCTGAATTTTCTAAATTTGGCCATTTGTTTCGAGCCCCCCGCCCACGTTTACAGTGTTGATATGAGACTGCCAGTTAAGCTGATCGTCCACAATGACTCCCAGCAGCCTGTTCTTGGTGACCTGTTCTATGACATTGCAATTTAGAGACAAGAGAGAGACAAGAGCTCAATTGTTCAAAATTAGTGACATGTTTTGGGCCGTTGTCGTGTCTGTGATTATGCGTGTGAGTAATTATTTGTAGTTTGGCTGTAGCAACGGCAAGTTTGAAAACTGGTTTTGTAACCAAATGCTTTTACCGTTGTAAAATAAAGGTTTATTGTTCATTGTTCATTGTTCTCTCTCTCTCTCTCTCTCTCTCTCTCTCTCTCTCTCTCTCTCTCTCTCTCTCTCTCTCTCTCTCTCTCTCTCTCTCTCTCTCTCTCTCTCTAAATTACGGTTCGATGCATAGCTTGGTGTCAGCGTGTGTGTGTGTGTGTGTGTGTGTGTGTGTGTGTGTGTGTGTGTGTGTGTGTTTGTCTGTGTGTGCGGACTGGTATATATCAGTGTGTGTGTGTGTGTGCGTGTATGTATGTGTGTGTGTGTGTGTGTGTGTGTGTGTGTGTGTCACTGTGTGGTGTAATGTGAGCATTGATTTTTTTAAATGGAATTATTGTTGCCTGTACTTTTTATTATTATGTATACTTTTATATATAAAATTATGTGCATGCGTGTTTATATGCGTGCTATAGTGTAGCAAGGACATGACTGGAAAAAAGTCCATTGAAGGTACCTAATCATTTATCCTTGAAAAATAATGTTTCATTTCATTTCATCTCTCTCTCTCTCTCTCTCTCTCTCTCTCTCTCTCTCTCTCTCTCTCTCTCTCTCTCTCTCTCTCTCTCTCTCTCTCTCTCTCTCTCTCTCTCTCTCTCTCTCTGTTCCCATAACAAGTTAAGTATCAACTGATGCACACCGTTTCTAAAGTGTTCGTTCATTCAACACCAAAAGGTCATAGCGTCCAAGAACGTGGATTCAAAAAGGTTTCCACAAGAGGTATAGACCCTCATGATCTATATCTCTTGCAGCTGGTTGGTAATCATTTGTTCTCGGCACTGAACGGGTTAAGTCAATGAGGTTACTGAGACATGAAGTTCGTGTAAGATATTACCTGCTTCTGCAATATTCCATAAATAAAACCAGCGATACCTTTAAGGTGACTCCATTTCTGGCCAGCGCAGGACAAAGAGTGGACGATACAAAGAAAGTGAAACACGCTATCTCTGAAACCGGAGGTCGAATGATGTGTGCTGATCTGTGATTTTGGACCTTACGGCCGTCAGGCCGTAAGGTCCAAAATCACAGATCAGAACACACATTTGGCCAGAAGCTTAAAATACCTGGATACCTGACACGTTAAAAGCATGTTTCGCCTCCGGCGCCTTGCAAAAATCCCCTCACTGCTTCAATTACGATTTCAAAGTAACAACGTGTTTAACAATACGCCTTCCCAGCGCCGTTTTTAGTGTCGCGTGACAGAGTCTAGTTTGTACCGATCAATGAGCAGCGGTGATTTGATATTTTATACTGACGAGCAAAAGAAATGCGACATCAATCGAGTCGTCAGGAAACACTGACGTGTTTCCGATGACTCGAATAACGCAACGTTTCTTTTGCACGTCTGTGTAGTTCGACTTATGTTATCAGGGTTCGTCTGGCTAAAAAAAAAAAAAAAAAAAAAAAAAACCGCGACCTGCTTCACGTGATAGAGGGTTAATATATGACAAAATCTGCTTCAGAAATGTTCTTAATATGCCTCAGATTAATGCTGGACAAACAGAGAACAAAGGAGAAGAAAGGCAGAAAAGTCTTTTATTTTACGTCATTCAAACGTCATTATTTTAAGTTCGCCTTATTTATAAAGGAGATATTACAAGCAATTAACCCTTTACTACATGCAGCAGGTCGCTTTAAATTTCAATTCTTGCCCGATTTATGTCATCCTGTGTGCAAAAAAAACTAAACTGCAGCTTTGGCAATGTTAAAGTAAAATCATATGAACATCTTCTTCACAGTTCCCACGTGTCGGCTAACAATGTCCGATTCGCCCACGCTTGAAAGGAAAATGAAGACCTTAAGCTCCTTGGAAAACTGGCTTAATATCTGATCTAAGGATTAGACCGACAAACGGATCCCTTCATGTCTTGTTTCGTGTCTCAAAGGTTTTACAGTAGGGCCTGTTCCAAGCAACCTTGAAAAAGTTGTCTTAAAAGGCATGCCATGTCACCTGCCATTAAAGACCATCATTTAGGTGGCTGTAGCCACCTAAATGATGATCTTTAATGGCAGGTGATCTCTCTCATATAAAGGCGGTCGCTCAAAATAGGTTTTCTGTAAAATAATGATTCCTGTGTGTGGGATTACGGGTTTTGAACTCGCCCACGTATGAAAATCACATGATAAGGCTTAAGGTCCTCAGATCGGCGTCCACGCAATAATTTTATAATTTTGAAAATCTGTTAAGCGAAATAAAATGACCTGACTAAGGGATAGAAATAGATAAATATTTCGTGTGTGGAGGTGTTACAAAACCATACAAGTGACACATTCTCCGATACTGTTTTGAGACGCCCCCCGCCCCCCCCCCCTCCCCCCCACCCCCGCTCCTCCCCGCCCCCTTCTGGACATGCGGCTTGATGCAGCGTGTCAGGATGCGTCATGTCTGGAATGAGTTAAATCTACCGCTCAGCGACAAGGCTTGTCTGGCTAATGCCGATTGATCAAGTTTGCATCGAGTTTTATCTGCGGCGGACTCTTTCGGAGGAACACAGAGCTAAATCGTGGAAGTGAGAAGGACAGAATAACGCCAGCAAAAGGCATTGATCCTCATGAGCCCCCGCAACAGCGGGGGCTGATGCGGATCAATGCCTCTTGCGGATTGTCAGTTTATGCAAAAATAATGTTTCCGATCCACGACAATGGCATGATACGACTTAACACCAACAAGAGGTGTAGATCCTCATGAGCCCCCGCAATCGCGGGGGCTCATGAAGATCTATTCCTCTTGTAGATGTTCCTTTTTTAGCGATAAAACTTTGATCAAACAATTCAGAGCCGCATTAAACAAGCTCCCCACAGATCAGAACAAAGGCTTTATAGGTTAAGCAGTACAGTAACGACAAAGTGGCAGCGTAATTCTGTGAACTGGGACATGAAAAAATGAGGCATTCGAAATAGAGCTGAAAGGCACGCAATCTGTCTGGCGGTTTCTGTGATGTACAATGATATAGAGCTGACACCGTGACAGTCAAGCAAAAATGATTCAAGCTTATTTGCGACAGTTGTTCTTTTTCAGTCAGTACCTTACACCAGAGATTCAAAGAACAACGGGTGTTGCCAATTATGAAGCAACGAGTTTGTTTGTTTGTTTGTTTGTTTGTTTGTTTGTTTGTTTGATTGATTGGTTAATTGATTGGTTCGATTCTTTGACTGCATGGAAGGATGTTGACTGCATGGATGGGTGGGTGGGTGAGTGGGTTGGGTGGAATGGGGTGGGGTGGGTAGGTGGATGGGATAGATGGATGGATGTATGGATGAATGGACGGATGTTTACTCTGTTTAGTTGTTTGTTTGTTTCTTTGTTCCTTTATTTGTTTCTTGCTTGACTGCGTGTTTCCGTGTGTGTCTGCTTTGCCTGTTTATGATTATCACCGATACCATCTTTCCACTTCGCGCAATACGGCTTTACGAAATAGTTCTACTTACAGCAACACCAACTTCAACTTTGTTATTATCAAAGTAGTTTTTCGCGATCAGAGGATGAGAAAATGAAATATGAGGCATGATTAATCCGATTATTTTTTAAGAAAAAAAAATAACGTTTAAAAAAAAGATAAATGGACTGGGTGTTCCCCGTAATCACGCGAAACTTTGATAGCAATCCGATTCTGAAAAAAAAGTATCCGACTCACACAGAGAATCAATTCAAATGTGTGCTGGTCTGTGATTTTGGGCCCTATGGATTCAGCCGTAAGGTCCCAAATCACAGATCAGCACACACTTTATCATGTCAGAAAAGTTCTTCTGACACGATTCCAAGAATGAAATGCAGATCGGAAAGAAACACATATATAAAACAGTAATTTTAAACGAAGCAGTAGAAACACATAAGATGATCATATCAAGTTTCAAATCTGCAAAGTGAAAACTCATGTTGAAATAAGCACTGCGTGGAAGTCCTGTAAAGGAAGGGAAAACGACAGACAATGCAACCACAAGACAACAACAAGAACAAAAACTGAAGAACACAGGAAGGCTGACAACCAACCAATCGACCAATGAACCATCTAACCATTCAACAAAGAACCGATCGCAAAAAAAAAAAACAGTCGGCTGCCAGCCAACCAACACATCAGGACTCGGTGGCATTCATGAGTTGCATTCCTGCCCCAGTCACCAAGAAAGGTGCTCCGCTATAGCGGATCACTTTATCTAGTGGCTGGCGCAGAACTAAGGTCAGTCATGCAACTGATACCAGTGACAAAACAAAGGGAACAATGAACAACTCTACGAATTAACCAATTAACCCTTTGTGCATGCAACCACCGGAAATGTTTTCAGTTCCTATGGCTGCATGCACAACCCATTAACCCGTTCAGTGCCGAGAAAATCTTAACACCATCCGACTGCAAGAGATATAGATCCTCATGAGCCCCCGCAGATGCGGGGGCTCATGAGGATCTATAGCTCTTGCTGGCACCACTTTGTATCCAAGTTCCTGGGACAGCTAGTACATTTTGGTGTTGAATTCACAAAGAATGCAGACACAATCTGCGTCAACTTGCACTGAGCGGGCTATACGAAAGGTAATCGGGCCGACGTTGGCCAACATCAGTCCGATGGCTTTGTATTTACCGAAGATGGACGTTACTACGACAAACACTGTTGTGTACTCACCAGGGATGGGCACGTAAAGGTTGAGGGTAAGACAATCCTCGGCCTGCTCCGACAGGAAGGGCGTGATGTTGCGGAGGTGGGCCACTCTCTCGGTAGGCAGCTCGTGCTGGTACTCCCGCTCGTGACGCATCAGCTGCGGACACACCGGCTTCTGATCCACGGCAGCCAGGATCCCGTTCCACTGCTCCTTAGGGTTCTTGGGCGGCATGAAGCGCATGTTACCGCGCTCCAGGTCGGCGTAGCGAAGCCCGAAATACGCTTCCACAGGCCTCAGGTGTCGGGATGGGAATTCGACCAGGATGCCCCGGACTTTGCCGTAGCGCGTGGTGATGACGCGGTGGCTCATCTGTTTCCGGTAAACAATGGCTGCCGTGAAGGGAAGCAACTGAAGGAAGGTCAAGGTCGCAAGCAAGGGCAGGAGGTAGGATCGAAGGGAGGAGGCGAGTGACAAAGCGGGCGAGGTGTGTTTAGATCTGTGAGGTGGCTGAGATGCTGGGTGGGTGCATCTGTAATCGTTTTTATGAGAGCTTGGGGGTATCACACACGTGGTGTTGCAAGCGTCTCCCCTGACGCTCTCATCTGATTTATCTTTCCACCAGAACGCTTCCCCAGAGTTGTCTTTCATAGAGTTTGAGCTGGCCTTATTTGACTTGTCATCTCTTGAGAGGTCATACCCAAAACAGTCTTTTTTCGCGGGACCTCCCCTTTCCATGAAATTTCCGTCGTAAGAATCCAGATCGTCAATCAAACCTCCAAGGCCGTTTCTTCTTGTGTGGCCCTCACAGACACGGTCAGAAGGCGCCTCCCCTAAACAGGCCCTGATCTCTTTCAAGGGATCATTTCCTGCACAGCCACTCGTGCACTCACACATTGCCGGCCAGACATCAGACCCGCTCTCTCTGTCATGTTCCCTGTCGCGCCCTGCATTCTGCCTCCACTCACACTGACCCCCGCAGGCCGCCACCGCCACCCTGGGGCTTGTGCATGTAGTGGCGGCAGCGGAGTGTTTGTCACGGGCTGTGAATGCCAGGCACTTGAAGGGGCCTCTCGCCTTATTCATTTCTGACAGAAGATGTTGCGAGGGCCGATTACTCCGATTGCCCGTCGCCTTTGCTTTGCATGGTCTCCCCTCGCTGTAGCACCCTCTCAGACGGCTCGGGAAGACTGTTGAGAAGTTGTCGACGTCGTCGCCGCCCTGTTCGTCGCAGCAATCTGTGATGGAGTTGGAAAGATCGAGGGAGTGGTTGCGATGGTGTGGACCATGGCGTGAAGTATCAGCCGCCATGTCGCTGTCTGGCGGCCTTAGGTCTGTTTTTAGCCTGTCCTGAAAGAAAACACGGAAAGAATTTTAGAGAATCGTGCCAGCCACGCTACATCTCTACCCTGTGAAGGCGAAAGGCTGTAATTCCACTTTTGTGAAAAGCAAGATTTTCAGTGTATCACAATGAAAATCTCGCTTTCACAAAAATGGACTTACTGTCTTATTGCTTGTCACAACAATGGGCATACAAAAATACAATGTCCATTCTTTTGTAAAAAGCGAAATTCTGGTTGCACTTTCTGTCTGTTGTCTTTTGCCTTCACAGGGCAAAACATCCGGTCCAAGTTGTCCTCTAGAGCAAAAGGCATGGGATTATCGTTGCGTCATTGGTCAACTCTTAACCCTTTCACTGCCTAGAAAAAGTCCACATGATACAACTGTAAGAGGCATAGATCCGCATGAGCCCCCGCTATTGCGGGGGCTCATGAGGATCTATGCCTCTTACTGACATCAATTTGTATCTAATATGTTTTGTGGACGGTTTAACTAGGGTTTCAGAAACAAAATTGTATTATTACAGCGGCATGGAAGGGTTTTCTGCTTCCCGTGTTGAGAGTTGACAAATTATCATCATATGCCTGTGCTCTCGATTGAAAGGTGATTTACTCTGACGCCACCTCAAAGTGAAAACTGTGACCACCATGTCTTTTTACAATGAAGTGTTTACCTCCCTCCCCCCCCCCCCCCAAAAAAAAAAAAAAAAAAAAAAAAAAAAAAAAAAAAAAAACCAACAACAATGGAACGAACAAAAACAGTCCATGATGTCAGGAGCTGTGTAATAAATACATTGTGAAATTTTGTAGTACATTATTCCCCCGTTGGTGCTTGGAACAGTACGGTCGTATGGAAAGAACAGAAAATATGTATAATACATTGTATACAAAAAGTACGGAATCTGATATTTTAACACATTCTGCTCCAGGACCGAAATCCGAAATTGTTGAAGTCACTCTCTGAAGACTGTATTACATTTCTGGGAACAGATCCAGCGTGATAGTTCAAGGGTTGTGCCAGAATAGCTTGGCGCCTATAGGCGCCAAGCTATTCTGGCACAACCCTTGAACTATCACGCTCAATCCGCGTCTTGCTGTGTCGTGTCCGAGTTGAATGAGTTAACCTTTTGTCTGTCTTTAGCGGGTTTTATTGCGATGATGCTTCACCCTTTGGCTGTCGGTAGCGGTTTTTGTCGCGATGATTCCTACAGAAATCCTCGCGTCAAAAACCGCTGCCGACAGCCAAAGGGTTAACTAGAATATCTTTAATCCGTAAACCCAAGACTTAACCCTCACAGTTTTTGTGTCGAGTGATTTCGACGTGGTTACATTTCAAAACACAAGAGCGACTGCAGGTCGCGTGACCAACTGACTTTAGAAACCAGTTGTCATTTACATGTAATTTACAGGTAATTTTCAACAGCCAGTAACGGCCTCTCATAGTCCTAGAGGCATTATTCCACTCTCGGAGCTATTTTCAGCTCAACGCAATAAAATCTCTGTCCCCTGCGTACACAGCGGAGGAGGACACTTAGCATAACGTTACTAGTTAGGAACAGTTTCATGCACATCGACCCAGAGCTCACAAATTCTTCTTGCACAGTCTCTAAGAACGAAATGATTCAGTTTTCTCAGAGAATAATGTCCATCAACTACACAAACAACATACGCAATCGACCGGTGTCAGCGTCGGCTTTAACACATTCTACCTCAGGGAGTGAAATCCACAAATTTTGAACTTGCCCTCTGAAGGACTGTATTACAATTCTAGAGACAGATCGAGCATGATAGTTCAAGGGTGGTGCCAGAATAGCTTGGCGCCTATAGGCGCCAAGCTATTCTGGCACCATCCTTAAGCAGTCATGCTCTATCCACCATGTCTTGCTTGTGGTGTGTAGTGGCTAAATGCGTTAACACACTGGCAGCATCCTGGCTTTATTGTCCCAAGAAAAGAATTCATCACTTGGCCCGCCCCAGCAGCAAAGACTGCAGAGTTGAAAGAGTCCATGCATCTCCTGGGGATCATACAGATTTATGCCAGTTGCAGGAAAGTCATGAGCATCTATTCCTCTCGTGTTTTGTGAGTGCGTTCCTCAGGCTGGAAGCAGCATATGCCTTCATAAACCCCTGTGTCCAGTTGCATGAGTTTGCTTAATCCTGCGGCAGCCGCTAAGTAAGGTGCTCCGCGTAGCTACCTTGCTTTGCTTAGCGACTCGCGCAGGACTAAGCTCGCTCAACTGACCTTGGCAGTTCTGCAGGAGGCATATATTTTCATGAGCTTTTGAAACTGCTGCAGCTCATGACAATGTATGCCTCTCGCCCCTAGGGCTAAAGCTCATGAGATTTTGCCACAAAAAGATTTTGCGCTATACAAGAACCATTCATTATTATTATTTATCATTATTTGTTTCATATCTGTTCCTAGATTAACCCATTGTTCCCCAAGATCTAAATCCCCATTTTCTTTACTTGTCCTCTGAGAAGACTACCACAATTAAGACGACAGATCAACCATGACAGTTCAAGGGTGGCGACAGAATAGCTTGGCGCCTACGAGCGCCAAGCTATTCTGGCACCACCCTTGAACTATCATGTTGAGTCCATATCTTGCTGTGGTGTGTCCGGGTCGAATGAGTTAAGAATGAGTTAAAAACGTCATCGGGGTTTAAGCATGATGAGAACATAAAACTTTGTTCATGTATTCTATCTAAAAAGGGCGTTATGCATTAGCAAGGGATTCAATTTGCAATGCATTCAGAACAGTTCAGGTTTTTTTTGGGTTTTTTGTCGATTCTGAGATATTTCAATTCAAGAGCAAAGATAAAATACCCACACTCCAGTTCTGGGCGTGGGAGGGCAATCGATAAATGAAAAGGGACTGCAAAACGGACGGACAATTTTATAAAGTGCAGTGGCCATTTGTCTTACGTGTGATCCGCAACAGCAAAAACAATCTGAAAACTTCCATTCCTGTACCCAGTCGAGTACATTTCACCCTTTAGCTGTCGGTAGCGCTTTTGGTCGAGGTGATTCCGACCAAAAGCGCTACCGACAGCAAAATGGTTAACTTCGCTTATAACAAGGTGGGATAATAAAAACAGTCGGATATAACAACTCCTTCAGGTGTCCGCAACAGCAGTTTTTAATGCACACAGTAAATTTCGGATAATCCAGATCGCCAAGAGACCCAATGGCTTGTTATATTCGAAGTTTGTTATAAGCGGAGTAATTTACATAGAAAGAATGCTGTCGGGACATCTGAAAAAGAGTTGCTCTATCAGGCTTTTGTTATTTCTGACCTTGCTATAAGTAGTAGACAGTAAATTGCTTCGCTTTTAACAAATTTGGGATATGACAACAGCAAAGCTTGTTTCCTTAACTTTTTACTGCCCCTATGCCTCTTGCCGATATCACTTTGTATCCAAGTTCCTCGGCTGACGTCCGATTAACAATCAGTTCAGAAACACTCTGCTTCGACTGGTAGTGAAAGGGTTAGGGTGCACAGTTCTCTCCCGTACAATCTTTTTTATTTTGTTTTGTTTGTGGGTTGTTGTTTTGTGTGTGTGTGTGTGTGTGTGTGTGTGTGTGTGTGTGTGTGTGTGTGTGTGTGTGTGTGTGTGTGTGTGTGTGTGTGTGTGTGTGTGTTCTTTGTTTTTTTGTTGTTGTTGTGGGTTGTTTTTTGTTTGTTTGTTTGTTTGTTTGTTTGTTTGTTTGTTTTTTTTGGGTTTTTTTTTGTTTGTTTGTTTGTTTTTGGGGGGTGGGGGTTGGGGGAGGGGTTGTTTGTTTGGTTTGTTTTGCTTGTTTTGTTTTGTTTTTGTTGGGTTTTGTTTTGTGCTGTTTTGTGTTTTGTTGTTGTTGTTGTTTTGTTTGTTTATTGTGCTTTTTGTTTGTTTTGTTTTGTTTGTTTTCTTTTGTTTTTGTTGTTGTTGTTGTTGGGTGGTTTTTTGGTTTTGTTGTTGTTGTTGTTGTGGGTTTTTTTGTTGTTTTTTTTATTTTGTGTGTGTGTGTGTTTTTTTTTTTTTAGGGGGGTTCATAATATCTCCTTCTCAAAATTGCTTGGAACTTTCAGCTAACGCTTTGACCGTATCATACGAGCGACCCAAAGGGAACAGCTGGCCTAGCGAGACACTGGTAACCTGTTCTAAACCGATTGACGTAGACTGTGTTTGTGCAATCTCACAAAATTCAACGACAACCAACCTCAGCCGTTCTGGAAACATGGGCCCAAAGTGGTGTCAGCAAGAGGCATAAATCTATGTCTTGCAACTGGAACGTCTTGACCTTTTCTCGGCAGTAAACTGGTCTATGAAAAAAATAGTCGGGTATTTGCGGAGAAAATTGCTTCTTTTATAAAAAACAATGTTCAACCCGATTTCAGCTTTAAAAAAAAACTGTTTTCAAGAAATTGGTGCACGAGCACGGCAATGCCGCATGACAGGAGGTGTACCTTTTCACAGAGATATTTCCATTTGTTCATTGAGAAAAGTTCAAATCCAGCACAAAAAGAAAATAGTGACCGTAAAGCGCGCAAAGTACCAAGAATTGCAACACACAATATCACGTTTATAAAGGGAAAGAATATCAAAGGTTATTAACTCATTCAGCCCGACGGCCGTATTTCCCAAATTTTGGAGGCGTCATCTAATGACTATGCACCAGTTGCAGGAGATGGATCGACCATGATAATACGAGGGCAGTGTCAGATTAGCTTGGCACCGACAGGCGCCAAGCTAATATGGCACTACCCTTGACTGAATTATCAAGGTCGACCCATCTCCTGCTGTAGTGCGTCAGGGCTGAATGGTTTAAACTGTGCTGTACTTTGTACTTTTCTAAGTGCGTTTCTTCCTTGTTGGGTATTTCTTGAAACTCTCATGAAATTTAACTCTCTAGAAGTTAACATTCCAAATAGGCGTATATGGATGCGGCGCGTCTCGAATGAGTCAAATCCAGATGGTTTTTTAAAGCTAAAACACGGACATAATTGTGGTCGATCTCTACAAATAAGAAGCATACGTTTTCATGAGCCAAATAATCTGCATAGGACCATGATACTTTTTGTCTTTTAACACATTCGAGACGTGCCGCATCTGGATATGCTGCATATCCGAATGCGGCTCGTCCCGAATCAGTTGAAGATGGAAGGGGCGAATTAGTAGAGAATTAAGCACAAAATGCCCCAACTTTTCGAACTCGTCGAGAAGCTGGGCAGCTTAGAAGGTAGAGTGTTAGACTGTCGTCAAAATAGGTCGCGGGTTCGAACCCAGCTGGCATCTCAATTTGTTCAGACCCATTGTCGGTGCCCAGTGTTTGAAATCACCTTCATGGTGGACAAAGGACGTTAAGGTGTAACTTAGTGACCAACAGCTAGAAACTAACGTTATTATAACATAAAGCCATTCAGCCCTGACACCCTACAGCAGGAGATGGGTCGACCATGATAAGACAGATTAGCTTGGCGCCTGTCAGCGCCAAGCTAATCTGGCACTGCCCTTGAATTATCATGGTCGATTCATCTCCTGCAACTGGTGCATAGTCATTAGATGACGCCTCCAAAATTTGGGGAATACGGCCGTCGGGCTGAATGAGTTTAACTAACTATGCGTCTGCGGTGACATTGATTTCCGGGCATAATTACTCCATGTTTCACTCACGGACGGATTAATTAAGACACCCTGACTGTGATATAGCCACACAAAGACCTGGGTCATATCGCCAGCTACTTTTTGTTTTGCTCGAGGGATGGTTGGTTAGTTCGGGTTTAACGTCCACAGCACCGAGGTGATAATGGACGGCCCTGACGGGCGGGTTATGGGGGACAGGAGAATCTATTGCCTATGGAGTACGACCTGAACACTGATCAACTCAGGCGCACTCCAACTGTGCCACTTTGATATACCAGGACCTTTCAACGGACATGCTATTGAACAAATCCGTTATTTCCCCCTGGATTGTGAGTCCAGCTACCGGGGCCTGGACGGGATTCGAACCCACATCCCGGCGATTCCCTTCGCTCTCCTGCTCCGACGTTTAACCGCCTGAGCTATTTCGGACTCTGCTCGAGGGACTGGAGTTTGGAGCTATAAATAGCTCTTACCTCGGCTGACGCTTGGTCGAGTTGGAGTGGCGCATACGCTTCATCGGTAAAACGGGCATAACCACGCAGCTATGAACGAAATAACCGTAGCCACTCGTTAGGAGGCATTATAACACAAAATGCCGCTCAATATTATATATATATATATATATATATATATATATATATATATATATATATATATATATATATATATATATATATATATATATATATATATATATATATATATATATATACTCCTTCAGGAGTGCGTCTTGGATACTAAGATGTGGATGACTTCAAACAAATTACAGTTGAATGACGGAAAAACTGAGGCCATGATAATTGCTTCCCCGAGGTTGACGAAGACGCTGACACTCCCCCCCGTCATTTCAAATCTGTGGTGCCACTGTCCCCTTCTCCCCCCATGTAAAAAATCTGGGTGTCACACTTGATAGTAGCCTGTCCATGCGCCTTCATGTGAACAACGTTTGCAGATCCGACTATACTGAACTGCGACGTATTGCTTCAGTCCGCCACTATCTGACACCTGAAGCAACTAAAGTACTTGTCTGCGCTTTTGTTTTGTCTAAATTAGACTATTGCAATGCTCTTTTGGCTGGCTGTTCCCAGTGTCTGATTGGCAAACTCCAGAAAATTCAAAACTCAGCTGCTAGGTTGATTCTTAGAGTCCCTAGATCAGATCATATCACACCCCATCTGTCTGCCCTACACTGGTTACCTGTAACGGCTAGGATTCAGTACAAAATTTCATGCATGACTCACAGTTGTAATACCTGTTCCTGCCCACACTACCTTGCCTCTCTTCTCCAGCTGTATACGCCCTTGAGACAGAATTTGCGCTCTGCTGCCGACTCTCGAGTTTTACGTATCCCTCTTGTCAAAACAAAGTCGTTTGGTGGGAGGTCATTCAGATACCAGAGCCCAGTTGTTTGGAATGATCTCCCACGCGAACTGAGATACGTGGATTCGAGAGAGGCATTCAAGCGTGCCCTAAAGACCCATATGTTTTCTGTCAGCTACAAATGACTTTGTCACACACCTGTCATGTTAAAGTCATCTCTATCTATTTATAGAAGTAGTGTGTGTGTGGGTGTGTGTGTGAATGCCAGTATGAGTCCATGAGCGTAGCACTTTTGAATGGTGACTTCATAGCTTGTTTACAGAGTGCGTTGTATTTTGTTTTTGTACTTTTTGTTAATTCCATTTTTGTAATTAGTTATTTTTTGTACATTAGTTTTTGTTAAGCGCCTAGAGCTCTAATCTGAGGTTAGGCGCTATACAAGTACTCATTATTATTATTATTATTATATATATATATATATATATATATATATATATATATATATATATATATATATATATATATATATATATATATATATATATATATATATATTCTACATGTCTTAAACGACCTGCTTCTCTCCACCGACTAGGGCAACATCTCCCTTCTTACGCTACTCGACCTCTCTGCCACCTTCGACACTATAGACCCCTCTACCCTCCTCCACCGCCTTCAACACTCCTTTGGCATCACTGACTCTGCTCACTCCTGGTTTCTCTCCTACCTCTCCGACAGACAGCAGTCCGTCACCATCGACGGCGTCTCCTCCAACCCAGTCACGCTCTCCTGCGGAGTTCCACAGGGGTCCGTCCTGGGCCCGGTCCTTTTCACACTCTACACCTCTCCCCTGTCCAACATCATCCAGTCTCACCACATACACCACCACCTCTACGCTGACGACTCACAACTACTAGACAAAGACAAACTCGACAACACTTAGTGACTGCTGACTCGCACGGCTGACTGCTGCGAAGACGTGAAAAACTGGATGACAGCAAACAAGCTTAAACTGAATGACGACAAAACGGATGCCATGCTGATAGGCACTCGCCAAAAACTATCTCAGCTCCCTCCCTCCCTCCACCTTCAACTCGACAGCACCCCCATCTCCCTCTCTGACTCGGCCAAGAAACTCGGCGTTATCCTCGATTCCTCTCTTTCCATGACCAGCTTCGTCTCCGCCACGGCCCAGGCATGCTACTTCCACCTCCGCCGCATCAGTCAGATCAGAAAATACCTCACTACCGAAGCTGCCACCAAACTTGCTGTCTCTCTCATCCTATCTCGCATCGACTACTGCAACTCTCTCCTTTCCGGCCTCCCTCACTCCACCACTTTCACTCTCCAGCGCGTCCAGAACAATGCTGCCCGCCTCGTCCTCGGAAAGAAAAAATCCGACCACATCACTCCCCTGCTCAAACTCCTTCACTGGCTTCCCATCCCCCAACGCATCCAATACAAGAATCTGTCTCTCTGCTACAAATCCCTGAACAACTGCGCTCCCGCCTATCTCTCAAACTTACTTCACCCCTACACTCCTCCCCGCTCCCTCCGCTCCGCCTCCGACCCTCTCCGCCTCCACGTCCCCCGCACCAAACTCAGCACTTTCGGCCCCCACTCCTTCTCAGTATACGGTCCATCCACCTGGAACACTCTCCCACTCTCTCCCGTCAGAAACACTCTCTCTCCTCCTTCTAGTCCGCCCTCAAAACTCACCTCTTTCAACAGTTCTAGCACAATACCACCACATTCCCCACCCCAAGCAGACTGTCGTAATGTATTTCACTATTTGTGGTACGTGAGTCGTTGTCTAAAGCGTGCGCATGCGTGCGCGAGTTGTGAGTGCGCGTTTAGAGTTATAATTATTTTAAGATAAGCGCATTATAAATACCGTAATTATATATATATATATATATATATATATATATATATATATATATATATATATATATATATATATATATATATATATATATATATATATATATATATATATATATATATATATATATATATATATATATATTGAGCGGCATTTAAAATGTCCGAGTCGGTACGACGAGGACATTTTGATCGGGTCAAGTAATCACATCTGTCTGTTTTTGGCACTATATGAAGCAAATTGCTGCTCAATATTATGTACCCAGTCCAAAACAAAACTTTACCTTCGCTTCGTGCCTTCCATTCTATACGACCATTTTATGTTTGCATACCGAGACTATGATGCACACCGAAACAAAACATATGCGTATCCACAAAAAGATATTAATTCAGTTTAATTCATAAACATAGTTTTGCAATGAAACGCCATAGCAGCAATCTGGATAATACTTGAAAAAGAAAGAAAAAAATAGTAGCGAACAAGAAAACATGACTCCACTATAGGTACTATCTGAAGGTCACGTTATACATTTAAATTTGGAAGTTGAGGCAGTAAGAGGCCCCGTGTTTTTAAAAATAATTTTTGCCTTGTTTGAAAATTTGCAGTTGGGCTGAATGTTGGAATTTGCTGGAAATTTGTGGTTAGCTGAGAGGAGACATGTTTGGTGCTTTGATTCATACCATCCTGAGCTTATCCAGTGGACATTTGTGGGCCTATGTTGAGTTGCCTATGACATAGTGATTTGAGGGGCACGCTGATTTCAGCTGTGCTTGGGTGTGGGGTTGGTAAGGAACCAGTTTCATAGCCAAGAAATGAGACGGGTCATGTGCTGTTTTTTTGGTATTTTGTGCATGGCAAATGTGCAGCTGGTGGGCGGTATTGTTTTTTAGAAAACTGAACAATTAGGGGATAACTGGGACTGACTAAGGCTAAGAGACTGGACAGTACGGAAACAGCACTGTGGTCCGTGGCCTGAAGCAGTTTTTGTTGACGCAAGGGATCTAACTCTGTTGAGTGATTTTGAGCGTTTGGCTGTTCCATCTACCTCCTACGCTAATACAGTTTCGGTGTTGTTGTTTTTTTAGCTTGAAATGTTGCATTTCGCGACTCTAGTTTGCGTTACATATCTACAACAACGAAGATTTCAAGTTACAGGTTAGTGTTTTTAGCCATTTGTACTCTTTGCGTCGCTTTTTACGGGTTTCCACGTTTAATGCGAGTGCCGAAGCACACGATGACAGCGATGACACGTACACGGACGAAAAAAGTATCTTCGGCATTGGTGAAGAACGGCAATGTAACGCACGCAGACTTGCCCACAGTCGTACGCACAGACTCTCACGCAACAGACGCATACACCGCCACTGACTCAGACGGGCGCATTCATGCGGTAAAACAAACACACGGGCTCCCTTTCTAAAGTAACCTTTATACAGTATAAATGAAAAAAGAGCGACTTGAATAACTATCAACTATATACAATATTCTACTATCACACCACACACGTATCACAGTATCTTTGCCAGGTTAGGTCTTAGTCTCACATTGCCTCCAACCTGTTTGATGTTGTTGCCTGGTTACGTTGGTCCTTCCCACGTCTAGGCGTGAAAGTCCTTCGTCGTACGCGTATTGCCGTCCTGTCTCTTCGGGCACGGACGTCCTCGTTCTCGTACGGTACTCAGTTCTCACTTTGACTTGGGTGTCTTGGTCCCAGTCAGAATCACTCTCAGAAGAGCTGGAGGGATGACCTCACGTAGGTCCCACCTGCGACTCGACGTCTCGGCGTCCGTCTTTCCACTCTCGTTACAAGAACTCTGAATAAACAAAAGTCCCAACGTAACACTTGCTAAACACACAACATATTGGATCAATGAGAAACGTCACGTAACCTGGCTGATACAAATAACTCACACGTTCATTCACACACACACGTGCTTCATAAACTATCTTCGTATCACCCCCATATCTCTATCACTATCTTGAAACAGACTATAGCCTAACACTCTTGCTATACATTACTCTATACCCTGGAAAAGACTATGCTTACCCAACCACGTACTATCTTCATAGCGGCTTAGACATACACACTTCATATTCCTTTAGTCATCTAACTCGGTAAACAACTGTATACAAAAACACCGGTTACTTCACCGAATTCTAAACATACTATACTAAACCAAACCGGAACACCGCTATACAACCACATTAATCTTACCACGCATACTGTCTTTAACTAAACAACTATCAATACTACGTTTATAGAAACATACCTGAAATCTAGGCTTCAGAGTCCTGGAATGCGGGCTAGGTACTCAAACACAACCGTTCCATACGACAAAACAGCCCGCACTCCCGATCTAGACCTCTGACAGTCACAGCTTCCGCCTAGAACTCACTAAACAGAACTCACTAAAAAATCCCGTGCTAACCATGTCTTACATATTCCACGTGGACAGCAGGCCCCACGGACTTTCGGCACAAACAAACCGTCAACAAAAACCGTACCGTACTAATCCTATTGTGCGAGCACTATGCACAAGCATAGAGCTTCATCACAGGCAAGTTTAAAATTAATCAAAGTGTTAACGTTGTCATAGTTAAAAAGGATGCATTAGTGTTGCAGCAGAACAGTATTTTGTGATTTATTTTGTAAGACCCTGGCTTGAGAATCCACCAACAACTTTGCGGGCCAGAGCCGCAAGGCGTTTTGGGAAGGAAGTATATCGAGCAAGCTCATGAATAATTAATTTGCTTGTTTACAATATATCAGTACATGTGTCAAAGAAGGGAAAAAATATGGAGCGGGTACACTACATACATGAGAGAGAGAGAGAGAGAGAGAGAGAGAGAGAGAGAGAGAGAGAGAGAGAGAGAGAGAGAGAGAGAGAGAGAGAGAGAGAGAGAGAATGAAATAAAATGAAATGAAACTTTATTTCTCAACGGATGAAGTAATTAGCACGTGTGCCATTTTTCATACTTGCCGTTGCTACTCTACAAACACAGGATAATAATTGTAATACTAATAGTACCAAATCACACAAAGAAAAATTAGGAGACATTAAACATGAAGAGACATTAAACAACATTCATTCATTCATTCGGTCATACAAAAACAAACGAAAAACAGAAAGTACACGCAACGCGCGCACACACATACACGCTCGCGCGCACACACAGATACGCGCTAATGATAACTTGACCTATATACGAAGCAAATCATTTGGATCATAGTGAAAATTCACTTCAGGCAGCAAAAATTATTTGGATTATAATAGAAACTTGAATTATGTAATAAGCCGATCATTATTAGTATGGACAAACCATACGGCAGCATGCACTGATTATACGATAAGCACATGTTTGATACAGATACTTGTGGTAGATTATGTATCAGCAGACAAGTACTTGAGGAGACATTCCTTGAAAGAGGAGAGGAAGCTAGCGTGTGTTATACATGTAGGCTGTTTGTTCCAGAGAGAGAGCGAGAGAGAGAGAGAGAGAGCCAGAGAGAGAGAGAGAGAGAGAGAGAGAGAGAGAGAGAGAGAGAGAGAGAGAGAGAGAGAGAGAGAGAGAGAGAGAGAGAGAGAGAGAGAGAGAGAGAGAGACATAAAATGAAATGAAATGAAATTTTCCAAGGATAAAAGAATAGGTGCGCAGATTTTTCATTCTTTTTCATTCAGAGAGAGAGAGAGAGAGAGAGAGAGAGAGAGAGAGAGAGAGGAGGAATCATCGCCATATCAGGTGTTGATATTCGTCAAACAGTTTTATACAATGCTGAGAATGCTCCGGTGCGCTTAGGGCCTTTAAGCAGAAGCGAAATAATGCAGTTTAATTTTCATGGTATCTCGACAGACAACGTAATTTTTTGTTTAATGTTCGCAACAGTCTCGAAACCAAATTTCCATCTGTTCATGAGGCCCAGATCCTCATGAGCCTCTGCAATTCGTAGGTACTCCTCAGGATCTATGCCTTTAGCTGCAAGCGTCTATGCTCATTCACATCGTCAAGGTGATGAAGTTATTGGTATCAACGTCATCAACAAGCCCCAATTTCCATTTGTGCAAAAGGCACATATCCTCATGAGCCTCTGCATCTGCATGGGCTCATGAGGAGCAGTGCCTCTTGCTAGAAGAAATTAACTGAACAATGTATCTTCAAGCGGAAACGTCACTGGAATCTATGCAGGCGACTATGCGAAGGACCTGTCTTCTTGTCAGCAGCGTGATTAAATTACAATCTGTTTGCCTGGTCTGATCTGCCCTTAATGACACCAGTTCTGCAGGCCCTGGGGAGCAACTGCCCGAGAGAGTTAAACTTTATGAAGAGAAAATAAAATCCCTTACGAGGCCTAATTGCATTACAAAAATGAAAGAAACTCTTTGTTGAGGTACTGAAGCACGTTTGTAGCTGTGACCAGCAAACCTCCTGATGCATGCAGCCTCCGGTACTGAACACGTTAACAGCAACAGCGTTAATCCATTAACTCATTCAGCCCGACGGCCGTATTTCCCAAATTTTGGAGGCGTCATCTAATGACTATGCATCAGTCGCAGGAGTTGGATCGACCATGATAATTCAAGGGCAGTGCCAGATTAGCTTGGCGCCGACAGGCGACAAGCTAATCTGGCACAAACTTTTGAATTATCATGGTCGACCCATCTCCTGCTGTAGGGCGTCAGGGCTGAATGGGTTAAGTACCGCGAAAAAGTGGCCAAGATCCAACTGCAAGAGATATAGATCCTCATGAGCCCCCGTGATTGCGGGGGTTCATGAGGATCCATGCCTCTTGTTGAGGACTAATGTGTATGGGCCTTGTGTCCCATTGTGGCTTTTAGTCGTTGACCTTGGTCGCTGACCTTGAATGTTCTCGTAAAGATTACAGAAACAAAATATTTGCGTTCAGTGGCAGAAAAAGGGGGTTAAATTCAGTCGTTGCAATATGGTATCTCCGCGCACCAAGAAAGCCCATACGCGCCCAATTCCATCTTTCAGACTTTTTACTGATTTCACACCACTACTGCTATGGTCCACTGAAACGACTGGGTGTTTCTGGTTTTATGTGAAAGTGTTTTGCCGTCGTGGGATGATATGAAAATAATCATGCTGGCTATAGAATTGACATGGCAGACCATTTTCCGAAGCCACAGTGACTGGCTTCATCGCCACATGCAGTTTTAATGAATGTTGCGATATCGTTTTCCACATTATTATTTGCACGCGCGCGCACACACACACACACACACACACACACCACACACACACACACACACACACACACACACACACACACATAAACTGAATTGTAATAACTGTATGATCAGGAAGCAATCGTCGGCAGTTCTTTGTCAATCTGCTTAATTTTGTTCTGCATGTTGCATGTGATTCACAGCTAAACAGTATAAGCTAAGCGTAACAGCTAGCCGAGTTGCCCACATTATGTGGCTCGCCAAGTCTTCATCTATACTCAAAGTCACGTAATCTGGCGAGTGTTCTCGTGCTGCTCGGGAACTCACAACCGGCCTATTATACACTTACAATCCTTCCAAACCTCGCTTTCTTGACTCATCCAAGGCGCCCCGCACCAACAGCTGCGGAAGTGTCGTACCGTATAGCGTTGCCGCCGGCAAAGCCAGATTAATCCTATCTACTCCAAGGTGGGCTTTGATGTGCTTTTGGCGTAATACCTGCCGTAATGTAAACTATTAATACTGTATTGGCTGGAGAAGGTCACTTTAACTCATTCGAGACGAACAGCATCCGGATACGCGGCTGCGTATCCGGATGCCGTTCGTCTCGAATGAGTTAAATTCACGAACAACGGGCGGTGCCCTCTGCAAGACCTTTGGGATGGGCAATCCCTTGAACGCAGCAGATCCTATTCTGAAAGCACGCCACACGCCTCATTGTATAATACTATATTATACATTATCTACAGACAAAACGGCAAACGAGATACAGGGACTAATTATCATCTCTCTTGGCTTGACTTCGCGAACGAAGATTCTATAGGGCTTGCCCACGTCGTCTGCAGGCATTTTCGTGGCTGCGGAGGCCAATCCGGGACAGGCAGGTTCGACCGCAGTGGCTGCAGGGGAAGGTCTGGTCAGGGTTCTGAGTTACGACAACTCTGTTTTTTCTTCTAAGCCGCTTGTCCTTAAGGTTAGCTCTGCGAGAGTCCTCAAAGGAGACGGCTGCCTTGTGAATGGTCGAGCGCCAGGTGTCACGGTCCGCAGCAAGCGAAGACCACTGGCGGTGGTCGATTTGGCAGGCACTAAGCGACTTCTTGAGACCGTCTTTGTATCTCTTCTTTGGTGCCCCTCTGTCTCGGTGTCCAGTGGCGAGCTCGCCGAACAGAGTGATCTTGGGTAGGCGATGATCCTCCATCCTGGAGACGTGCCCCGCCCAGCGAAGCTGTGTCCGCAGCAGCAAAGCCTCGATGCTCACAGTTTCCGCCCGTTCAAGGACCTCGACGTTGGTGACATAGTCACTCCAGTGAATGCTGAGGATGGTACGCAGGCAGCGCTGGTGAAAGCGTTCGAGGAGTCGTAGTTGGCTGCGGTAGAGGGCCCAGGACTCGGAACCGTACAGCAGGGTGGTGAGGACAACAGCTCTGTACACGCTGATCTTGGTGCCTTTTTTCAGCTGTTGATTGTGCCACACCCGCTTGAATAGTCGCCCGAAAGCACTGTTCGCTTTTGCCAGCCTGTTGTCCAGCTCCTTGTCCAGCTTGGCGTCTGACGTGATGATGCAGCCAAGGTAGGTAAACTGGTGTACAGACTTCAGTTCGGACTCGCCGATGGTGATGTGGGGAGGGCGATGCTCTTCCTTGGGTGCCGGCTGATGAAGGACCTCTGTCTTTTTCAGACTGACCTCAAGTCCAAAGAGCTGGGCAGCATCTGCGAAGCAGGACGTAATGCACTGCAAGGCTCTCTCTGTGTGTGCAACGAGGGCAGCGTCATCAGCGAAGAACAGCTCACGAATCAGTTGGTCTAGGGTTTTCGTGTGGGCCTGCAGTCGTCTGAGGTTGAACAGGCTGCCATCGAGACGATACCTGATGTACACTGCGTCGTCATCGTCGAGGTCCACTGTGGCCTGCTTCAACATCATGCTGAAGAAGATGGTGAAGAGGGTCGGTGCCAGCACGCAGCCTTGCTTCACGCCGTTGCGAATGGGGAATGGTTCTGAGAGGTCACTGTTTAGTCTGACCTGGCCTTGCTGGTCCTCGTGGAGCTGGACGATCATGTTGAGGAACTTTGGGGGACAACCTAGTCGCTCCAGGATCTGCCACATACCTTGCCTGCTCACAGTGTCAAACGCTTTTGTTAGGTCGACAAACGTTACGTACAGCCCTTTGTTCTGCTCGCAGCACTTCTCCTGAAGCTGTCTCAGCACAAAGACCATGTCGGTGGTACTCCT
>BTPG01000007.1:53310520-53373020 GCA_036245525.1 Semisulcospira habei
CTCATTCTGCCCGCGACACACCACAGCAAGATATGACTCGACCATGATAGTTCAAGAGTGATGGCAGAATAGCTTGGCGCCAAGCTATTCTGCCACCCCCCTTGAACTATCATGGTCGATATGCCTCCGGAATTGCAATGCAGTCCTCAAAGGATAACTCCAAAATGTGGGTATTTCGTACCTCGGACACAATGATTTAAAAAAGACCCTTTCGGTGCCCTTTCCTTCAAATCACTTTTGTGGTGGCAAAAGACGTTGAGCCTTAAACTTCTGTTATCTGCCAAAAATCAATTAAAATCTCGTTTTGACAGTGTTGACAGCCCATTCACAGCCCATTACAGGCTTGAACGACAGAATATAGAGTCAAATCACACTTGTGAACCAGTATTGACAGACTATAAAGCCACAGACCATAGGTCGAATACTGTGGTAGGCGTATACCCTGTTGCCTTCTTCTCCAGAAAGGATGTGAATGCAGCATGCCACTGCCAACAAGAAGCATATATTTTCATGAACCCCTGCAATCTCATGGATCCTGTGAATCTATGTCTCTCGCAGAAGAAAAAAATGAAGCATAATTTAGAACTACATAGGACTAATAGCACCATCGATACTCCCAGCTGCAGAAGTTGAAGGTCAAAGGCCAGAGGTGAAGCGGGGCCGGTATTCAATTTGTAATCAGTTGCAATGGAAGCGCACGTGCAACTGTCAATCAGCCTAGACAGGGCGACAGAGAAATGCAAATGAGTGCCGCGCGCTAAGGTCACAGACGGTGCTAAGCTAAACAGAGAATACTGGTACACAATGCGCTCCCATATTAGTCTTGCCAAGGCCAAGGCAATTACTTTAGCCCTTTGGCGGTTGGTAACGGATTTTTTTCTGACCCTTTGGTTGTCGTTAGAGGTTTTTGTCGCGATGATTCCTACAGAAATCATCGCGACAAAAGCCGCTACCGACAGCCAAAGGGTTAATCCATTTTGATTCCAGACAACATTTCAGCGGTAGTTATGGTGACAATTCTTTCCTGTGAAAGCAGACAATAAGTTCATTTTTTGTGAAAAGCGAGATTTTTTATTGGAATACAATGAATATCTCGCTTATCATTAGAATGTCCTTTGCCTTCGAAGGGCAAAGTAGCATGTGCCGGTTTGTGATTCTGGAGCTGTACGATTCAAAGACACAAACCAGCACACGAAGTGGACACTGAATCTATACATTTTTTTTCTCTCTGCTCGGTCTGCTAAGCGGCAAATAAGCAGCATAGTCTCTAGTTCCTGGAATAGTGGAAGTCTCCAGCTGTAGTCTCCAATTCCTGGTATAACTTGTCGCACAACGATCATTTATCATTTCTGCGACGGAGTTACCAATCATCGTCCGTCGCAAAAACAATTATTTTTACTTCTGCGACGGAGTCATTCGAATCATCCTCCGTCGCAGAACACCCATGTTTATTCTGCGGCGGAGTTATACCGATCATGCTCCATCGCAGAACAATCATTCCTATTCTGCGACGGAGTTACCAATCATCCTCAACAAACCCCAAGCACTCTTTATTGTTTGCTCTTTCCGCTGGCACCATATTCATATGCCTTTCACCTTCCCCCACTTACACAGCCCCCCCCCCCCCCCTTCCACCCGTTTCCACTCAGTCAAATCTATCTGCAAGAGGCATAGATTCGTATAAGCCCCTGTAATGCAGGGGCTCATGAGAATCTATGCCTCTTGCTTTCCGAGCTCGGCTCCAGCTGTTACCCAGACTGAGGATCTAAACGAAAGACTGTATAGTTCTCCATTCCCTCTTCCTTGCCACAGAACTGTGGATTCACAGCTCGATGGAGAGACCGCAATATGATTTTTTTTTCTTCTTCTTCTTCTTCTCTCCGTAAGCAAAGTACCGCATCATTTAGATCAGCGAGTCTTACGCACGCGGGTAGCGTTTGTCCATTCTGTCCTGTTGAAGACAAAAGACAATAAGTGCGTTTTTATGAAAAGCTAGGTTTCTTTGTATTAAAATAAAAATCTCGCTTTTAGCAAAAAATGGACGCAATGTCTCTCGCCTTAAATAGAGCCGCAATCTGTGAGGCCCCATACAGAAGGCAAAAGTAGGCAAGTCTATTTTTGTGAATAGCTAGATTTTCATCTTTCGCCTCCACAGGCCACCATCCTGTTAGGCTCATATGAGGATCTATACCCAGTAACCAAAAGACTATCGGGCTGAAGTCTGCCCACTGCTGCCTACTTCGACCCGATAGCCTTTTGCGTACTGGGTACATGCATGATTTTAGAGGGGGGGGGGGGGGAAATATTCGAGAAATTTCAGTACCTCGTAAGTGTCCATGAAATCTAGATAATTTATATAATAACCAGATAATATAAGTTACTGGTCACAGGGTTTTGCTACACGGACCCTTGTAGGCCTGAAGGAGGTCAAAGGAACAATTGTACCCCGAAGGCCTTAGGGGTACAGTGGTTCCTTTGACCTCCCGGAGGCCTACAAAGGTCTGTGCAGCAAATCCCTGCTACCAATAACGAATTTGTGTTCATTCCTCCACTTTTTTGTAAAAGAAATCAAGAAGACATCTTCCGACCTGGATCAAACCAGACATGACTGACGTCAAAGGAATATACATTTATACATAATAGATTTATAACCTAATTTAAAGTATTTCATGCGGTTGCCGTCTCCACTACTGAGTGTGTTTGTTGTTTCGAACAAAACTAAGTAACGTTTTACTATATCTTTCATAGAACAAAACTCGCATCCAAGATGCGTCAAAAAGAGGGCTACAAGAAGTTCGCCATTTGTCGCTACAAGAGTTTTTGTATCACGGGTTGATAATTTAGGTCTGTGAACCTCAGGCAGTAGATGTGATGGAATGCTCCTGTTGTGTGACACAGTGTTCACTGGAAAGCAGACCCGGTTTCGCCCTTCGTGGCAACAAACAGGATTAGTGGCTGCGGGCCATCCCATTACTGTGTCTCACTGATGACGTTCGGAAATAAAGTATAGAGGAGAGTGGAGTCATTTCGCCCCCATCCTGAAATGTCTCTGCGCGGGGATGACGGACCAGTTAGCCCATTTAGACGGTGCTAAGCTAAACAGAGAATACTGGTACACAATGCGCTCCCATATTTGCAGTCTCGCCAAGGCCAAGACAATTACTTTAACCCTTTGACGGTTGGTAACGGATTTTTTTTCTGACCCTTTGGCTGTCGGTAGAGGTATTTACAGGACATAACAGGAATCATCGCGACAAAAACCGCTACCGACAGACACAGGGTTAATCCATTTGGATTCCAGACAACATTTCAGCGGTAGTTATGGTGACAATTCTTTCCTGTGAAAGCAGACAACTGAAAAAGTCCATTTTTGATACTGATTTAAGAATAGGATAACCCTTTGGGTGTCGATAGCGGTTTTTGTCGCGGTGTTTCTTACAGGACACATCGCGACAAAAACCGCTACGGACCTGCCAAAGTTCAAACTGAAATTGACCGACACGGAATGTTGATTCAAGGCCCTGTGTGTGGTCGTGCGTTGTCACTCTGCTGCGGCGGAGTCTTAAACCACGTGATTTAATTTAAAACCTGCCTACTTGGCTAAAACGACGCGTGCGCTTGACTTGTAGCCATTCTGCAGCCCCCTAAAAAAAAAAGTCAGGCCAACCCCGTCACTTTAAAACACATCATGTCAGGCTCCTAACATCCTTCTCCACTTAGCGCCAATGATAGGCCCACTCAGCTTATCACCGCGGAAGAGGTTTCATCAACCTTCAAGCTAAAGCCATCCACCTGCTGAAAGCGTAGGTTTTCATAAGCCGGACGAGGGTCACCCCGAGCGAAAGGTCCTCGGGCCGACATCAGCCTTAGCGGGTCCGCCACTAGCTCTCTCTCTCTCTCTCTCTCTCTCTCTCTCTCTCTCTCTCTCTCTCTCTCTCTCTCTCTCTCTCTCTCTCTCTCTCTCTCTCTCTCTCTCATCACTGCAGAATAATTCACTTTTTAATACATGCAGCAGCGAGTTCTATTCTGCAGGTGGTATAGATGCGTCCACGCAGACTGCCTCTTGCTGTTGTCATTTACATCTTGTGCAGGCTGAAGCGGAGATTTTCTTCTTATTTTCGATTGTTTTAAAAAAAATTATTTTATTTTATTTTATTTTATTTTATTTTATTTTTTATTTTCACTCTACCGATACAAAGGTTCCGACCAATCCCTCTGCGTGTAGACATATAACATAATTATAAGACAACGCAGGCTTAGGTCACTACCTGGCTCACAAGGATTTATGTAATGAGGATCATTAAGGATCAGTGTCCTTTACATGCCCTGTTAACGGTAACGTTTGTGGTTGTGTTATTCTTTGAGAACATTTGTGTGTTAATCATAGGAAAGATTCGATATTCATTTGAGTTATTCTGGATAAGAATTACGTACCCTTTTAGTAGGATTTCATTTTTCCTTTGCACGGAGACTTGCGATATATTTTTGTTGTGACGCGATTTTCGCTACATTAGACTGGAAGGTTCGAGCAGGGTCGCGATCTTTCTAGTGACCTCAGATATGACGTCAAAGAGTCGGCTCAATTCGTAACATTGTATCGAAGCTTAAAGGGTAGTGGAAATTTGTAGTTCATTCTAGTGTATTGTTTTTCATGAATATTAATGAGTTTTGGTTACGTTTTCTTTTCTGATTGGTTGTGTTGGGAGAATTTGCTGGATTGTTCTGGAAATCTGTAATAATATAAAAGACCGTGTTAGAAAGTATGTGTGTACATTGTATGAGAGATGCAGTGTGTCAAAGGTGTTGATGCGTTGTAGTGGAGACAGTGTATCAGTGTTGGTGTATTTGTGGATGCATTGTGTGGAGATCTGGAGAACAATAGTTGCCATCACAAGGAGAATACAAGTCTTCATTAACAACTGCCTGCGCAAAGATCCTAAATATCCATTGACCAGAGACAATCAGCAACAATGAACTCTAGAATAAAATCTATCAGCTGCCTGCAGAAGACGAAATTAAAAAACGACGTTGGAGATGGATAGGGCACATCTTACGTAAGCCAGCGGACAACATCACCAGGCAAGACCTAACATGGAATCCACAGGGCACGCGGAAAAGAGGCAGACCAAGAAACACATAGCGCCGAGAACTGGATGCAGACCTTAAGACCATAAAGATGGCCTGGAACCAACTGGAAAGGAGTGCCCGGGACAGAGACTCTTGGAGATCCTTTGTAGGCGGCCTATGCCCCAGTAGGGGTGCAAGGCATAAGTAAGTAAGTGTGGAGATCGCATCGCTGCAATAAAATATTGCTGGAGCTGTTACTCCTGAGTGGTCTACAACCTTGTTCCACCCGTGACGAGATGCAGCTGAGTGCGTCTGGTGTGATTGTATCATACTACGACTACCACGTAACATTAACACATTCTAGCCGTGCTGCGGATATAGGACGTCTCGAATGTGTTAACCTCTTGAAAATAAAAAGGTGATGCACAGTCCTCTTCATTACTCTCTACCAGGCAAAAAGACAGGGTGTGTTCTATAGCGTGTCTGTTAAGGTCCGGGTAAATCAAAGTGGCAATGTTGCAGTGCGCCTGAATTGATTAGTTTTTAGTTCGCATTCCGCAGGCAATACTTGTCCTTGTGCCATACGTTAGGGCCGTCACTCCGGTGACGTGGAGTTAAACCTAAAAACTAATCGATTGATCGATCATTTCATCCATCATCCATCCATCCATCCATCCATCAATCTAGCAATCAATCAAACAATCTCTCCTTGAAAATTGTCCTATTTACCTCTTACCTTATCCTGTTGACATTTTGAGTAATTGTACTTACTTACATCCTTTACACCTTGTCTTCCTCGCGTGGGGGAGGTGACAAGGTACTCTGTGCAAGACAAATCTTGGGTCTGAGCCAAGACACTTCTTTTCCACTTAGTGCTAACAGGTAACGGAGGAAATTTGTTTCGTTCTCGTAAATTGTACGGTAAGTAATGAGCAGGTGGTGTGCTTACGAAGGGCGAGCGAGAAAGTAACGTAGTTTTTGTAATGTTTACGGTAAACAGGTAGAAGCTATTCAATTGTGTGATGAAAGCATCGAAAATTCATTATATTTCGTGTTTATTTTTTACGGTTAGTTGTAGTTTTCCCGCCTTAATTCCTTTACCTGCCAACGAACGTACATTTTTGTTTCTGAAATCTGTGTTTACTGAACGACCAACAGCCACTGTTAAAAAAAAAAATGGACACGAAGTGGTCTAAGCAAGTGGCATAGATCCTTATGAGCCCCCGCGATCGAGGGGGCTCATGAGGATCTATCTCCCTTGCAGTTAGATCGCGTTCACTTTTTCTTGGCAGTGAAAGGGTTACGAACAATGCTTGAAACATTTTTTCGTAATGCTTACGATGCGCGAGTTCTTAATATACGAATATGTACCCATTCCATAAAGTTTCCTTCTTTGACACATGTATTGGTATATTGTATAACAAGCAAATTAATATTCATTAATTTGTTTGATATGCTTCCCTTCCCAAAATCCCTTGCGCGCCAACATTTGATCTTGATGATACGCACATTTTTTTTTTCAAAATGAAAACTCGAAATATTTTCATACGGCAACATTAACAAGCTTTTTATATGTAGTAGTAATGAAATACTTCTTAGTGTGTACGAACACTCGAAATTTACATCCTATACACAAACACGAACGAAGAACAGACGCCAGGCGGTGCGAATCGCTGGATTGAGTAGTGAAATTGACCAGATGTCAGCTGGCGATATCGACAACCTGAGAAAGAACTAAATAAACAAACCTGTTGGCATTTTCCGCAATTATGCGTGATCTAGTTACAAGTAGAATTTACTCAGTAACACGCACGGTTATACAAAGCACTGGATGTGCTCATACTCAGACGAAATCTACTTCCTGAGTCGACAGCGATATGCAGTCGTCTGCCATTTATGTGCTTTGTCTGAACACCGCAGTTAGCCGCAAAATGAATGTTTTACTTTGTTTTGGACTGAGTACATCAATTATATTGAGCAACATTTTGCTCGATATAGTGCCGATAGCCGACAGATGTGATTACTTGACCCGAAAAAAATGTCCTCGTCTTACGACTCGGACATTTTAATTTGGGTCTCGTAATCACATCTGCCTGTTATCGGCACTATATCAAGCAAAATAGTGCTCAATATAATATAATAACTTCTAAAAAGCAAAGTGTTATGTCCTTTTACAATTCAAATTATTTATTTTTGTATGTGTGCTCTTGAGGGCCCTCCAATTTGAAGTGCCTCCACGTGGGATTAATAATGTGGGTTTTTTTTTTTTTTTTACTTGTCAAATAGAAGCAAACAGTGATAATCTTCTTTCCCGGGGAAGAAGTGAATCAGGTGATCCAGGCATGATTGACCCCGTCACAGCCGGAAACGCTAAATTTTCATTGTAGTACAAAATGGACTTACTGTGTTCCAAGTGTGCAAAGGCCACCGGGCCAACGTCGGCCGCCGTTGGCCCGCGCACGGCCGTGCGCGGGCCAACGGCGGCCGACGACGGCCCGACGGCCTTTTGTGTATTGGGTTTTGCCTTCACTCGGAAGGGTTATCTTGTGCTTCACGGCCTGGAGCCAAAAATCACAGACCAGCTCACATGTTGTCTCCGAATGCAGCGCTTCTCGAATGGGTTAAAGCTACCTACTCCAGACAGCAAAGGGTTAACAGTACGCAATGTCTCATTAGTAAATGTTCTTAGTGCGTCTTACAACAATGCTGGACACAATGACTCACATAAAATTATAAACTTTGAATGTCGTAAAATGGGAGACTTTTCTGATCTTCTTATCATTTCGTACGCAGGAGAGTTTCTTCCGTTACGCTCAAAAGGCAGTGGAAAACCCTTGGTACGTGTGCCTACTCGCATGGATTGTAAAAAGAAGGATGGAAAAGTTTCATTTCAGGTAAGACAACATTGATAACCCGTTGCATCAGCGAATTTTTGCAATTTTAGCTCGCTATGGAGCAGAACGGATGCGTTTCTGCTAGTGAGGGGCCGGGTGCTTGTGTTTCCAACAACTGAATTTGTATTCAAGTGCTGCGAGCAATTATGATTATGGCTACATGCACCACACACTGATTGAGTGTCTATTATCAAGCATGTGTGTGTAGAGAGAAATGGGGTGGGGGGGGGGAGGGAAGCGGAGGGAGTATGTCTGTGTGTGTGTGTGTAGGAGGAGGAATGGGGTGTTGAAGAGGGAGGCTTGACGGATTCACTGCAGGAGCACGGCGACCAACACCCAAATACAAGTGACATAGATCCTCATGAGCCCCCGCATTCGCGGGGGCTCATGAGGATCTGTGTCACTTGCTAGCCCCATTCATACTGGTGTTCTACGGACAAGAGAGCTAACCGACAGTGAGTTTAAGATGGTTTCATTTCTGGCGCCTGGCAGGCAAAGGGTTAACCGTGGTGTCGCTAAACAAGTGCGCAGTGATTACACACTCGAGCCGTGGGTGCTAGAGCGAGATAATGCAGAGAGCTGGCTACTTGAGCCCATCAAGCAACAATGATGCTGAGCGAGGTGTTAAATACTTAGCACGGGTAAACATGCATGGGATACTCATGATGCGCTTAAAAGGCACGGGTTAAAAAGGGATTTTGTCACAGACATACAGACAGACAATCAGTCAGACAGTCACAGACAGACAGACATAGACAGACATACAGACAGATATACAGACAATTAGTCAGACAGTCACAGACAGACAGACATAGACAGACATACAGACAGGTATACACAATCAGTCAGACAGTCACACATAGAAACAGACAGACAGACGGAATGGATCAATGAAACTTATTTTATAACGGTAGAGGTGTCTACAGAGTCAGAAAACACGCCAAAGAGACAGACAGACAGACAGACAGACAGACAGAGACAGACAGGCAGACAGACAGACAGAGAACATCTATCAATCGGCAGACAACGTTAGTCAGATTAATGAAATCAAGAAATGATCAATCAGCGGGTCGATCAATCAAGCAACCGATCAATCAGTCAGTCAGTCAACAACTGACCAGTTCCCAACTCCTTGATTAAAACTTGGTCTGTTCTTCAGCTGATGCACCAATGATGGCCGGGCAATGGGCAATGTGAAAGGTTGTCAGCGGCTAGCTGCATAGACTTCCAGTATCAAATTGTGTTGTAATTCTCCTTTCTAAGCGTGTTTCTTTCTTCATTGGGATTTTCGATCCAAAGCAGTCGACCCAGTGGGGAGCAGGTCACTGTGTCGACGTAGCCCTCATTCGGCCCGAGGACCTTTTGCCCGCAAGCGACCTTTAACAAACACACTAATCCCTGAGACACCACACAAGCAGATAGAACTGAAATGATGTTTCATGGGTAGTGCCAGATTAGCTTGGCGCCTAAAGGCGCCAAGCTAATCTGGTACTGCCCTTGAACTATCATGGCCGATCCATCTGCCATAGCTGGTTCACAGTCTTGAAACACACCTCCCAGAGTTTAAAAAAAAAAAAAAAACTCATTACGTGTGATTGGTTTTTGGAGCGAACATCCCAGAGAAGAAGGAAACACGCGAAGAAAAGAAATCACAACACAACTTTTTAATATTTCGGGTTAAACCCGGGCTTTCTCAAAATAGGCCGCCGTGAGATGGCCTTCGTCGCCTGCTCGGCGTTAAACCCAAATAACTAACTAACTAGCTCAAAATAGGCATACAAACAAGTAAACAATTTGCAACTTATATTTTCTTTCGTGATCGGAAACTTGTTAGAGCGAAATTAGAGGGCAGCAGTGCCTCATGTGTAAGAAACCAACCAACATCACCGACAGATGACATTTGACAATGACAAGTCACAAAACACAAATTTTCTACCAAGATCAAAAAGCCCAATATATCTAAGATGCATTTTTTTCGAAGCACAGTGTAGATAAAACACAAATCATTTCAGAAGTTAGAAAAACATGAATTTTATACAAAGCTACACAAGATCAACGCAGGTCTACACGCAGGGTGGGGGAGGAGGATGCAGGCAAGCACGCCCCAATGTGTGATCTCTAGCGCGCATGCGGGGGCTCATGAGGATCTATGTCACTTGCTGGCCTCATTCATACTAGTGTTCTATGGGCAAGCAGGTTAACCGATAGTGAGTTTTCCATGGTTTCGTTTATAGTGAAAGACTCGGTTATAGCCTACCAAAAGCAAAATATCCAGAGACATCCACTGACAATAGAAACAGCAGTAGTACAAACATACCAATTCCCAAAAATATGCTACTTGGCCGCTCCTAAGCACAGAAAGAAATCGAGTCATCCCTGAGGAATTCCTGCATTGATCCTCAGCAATGTACAGTTCGGGGTCATGTTAGCAGACACCCAGTGACAAGATGTAAATGTACGTAACACGGTCACTGCTCCTTGGGACCGTAACTTCCTAGTTAGTTATCACAACTGAATGCCGAGCAGGAGACTAAGGCCATCTCACGGCGGTTGTAAATCCTTAAAGTACCATTACGCGTAAATGTGAAGACACATTTCAGCACCATCTGTTTTATCATGCCTCGTCGACACACCTAAAAAAACTGTAATGGCAGTTTGGACATGCAGCAAACACACATGCGTAATCGTACTTATTTATTTTGTGCAACCCTTAGCGTGTCAATATGTTTTGCTGTTTCTTGTACTGATACCGAATTGCATTTATAGAACGAAGTCATTGTCAGGTGACTTGATATTAAGACGACCTGTGCTGAACTGAATTTTCCTGTATCTTAATGAAAGATAAGTAGACCTGTGTGTTGCGTTTCGTAACCATCTGTCACAGAAGTGTATATTTGACCAGTTACGGCGGTAGTGGGCCTTTAAAGCTGAGGTGCAATGAGAAAAACCCGCCCAGCGCGTGTTTTAAAAAGACTCTACAGGACCCAGCTTGGGCCCTGCCCCTAAGTGGGTCAAATCGGTTCGTAACACAGTTGACGGAGTTGGCAACTGCGTATCCCGAGCTTGCAAAACTCTCGGAAAACGACAGACCACTTCCTGTTGCACGGAAAACATCGCGATTAGCAGATCGGACAACAGCAGACGATTCTGTGACACTTTGAAACTGACCGACAGCCACGGATTTTACGCGCTGGGGACTATGATGGCAGAATGTACGGCTGTACATGCTGTAAGTATGACTCCTGACACTTTGTAGTTGTGAACGAATTTTTTCAACACGTACCTCCAGTCCAATATAGGCTAATATAAATAAATAAAGAAGCATTGTGATGTACAACCAACACAGTAAATTGGATGAGAGAGAGAGAGAGAGAGAGAGAGAGAGAGAGAGAGAGAGAGAGAGAGAGAGAGAGAGAGAGAATCGACTGTTTACATAGATGCCAAAAGATACAAGGTCGCCATGGGTCGAGCTGAATTTTAGTAGCTGCCCTTCGTATGGAGAATTTTTTTCGCTGTAGGCCACTCCAGATGAAAAGATATAATAACAAACACAAAACGACAAATAACCCCTCCTTCCTCACCCTTCCGATATCGAATAAAGCTTCAGGCTGTGCTGTGTAACTTACGGATAGCTCGGCCTGGTCCATATCCAGTGTGCGTCCAGGCAAGACACAAATGGCCTGCTCTGTCCGTCGGGTGGTCGAGTGTCGTCTGCTACTGTTGCTGTCAGTAGAAATATCGCTGGTTTAGATCAGTGATCGCGGTTCCCACTCCGCGCTGCATACAGGAAGTGGCCTGTCTTTTTCACGGGAGTTTTGCCAGCACGACAAACGCAGTTGAAAACTGAGTCAACTGAGTTCCAAACCGGTTTGCCGAAGTTAGCCGAACGTTCACGACAGGGCCCTCGCTGGGTCCTGCAAAGTTTTTTTAAAACACGTGCGGGGCGGAGTTTTTTGACTGTTTCTCAGCTTTAAATTCTGACACATTGCAAAAGAATACACATCGACCATGATAGTTCAAGGTTGGTGCCAGAATGGCTTGGCATAAAACTACTAAATAAACAGACACGTGTTATTTGTGATCACAACTATAGATATTCCCTGCACTTAATTTTTTTTTTTTAAATGGCGTGTCTTGGTAAAAGTTGCATAAGAAGTATGCAAGACCAGTACCAAGCTTTGTCATGAGCGGCGTTGTGTCAGCACGCAGAACGATGTTTCAGCATGCGGCATGACGTGTCAAAAAACGATACGATGTCTCACCACGCGGCATGACGTGTCAAAAAACGATACGATGTCTCACCACGCGGCATGACGTGTCAAAAAACGATACGTCTCACCACGCGGCATGACGTGTCAAAAAGTGTGCAACAGGCTGTTTCAGTCTGACTTACGTCCTCTGTCAGTGCAGAATACAGCCCAATGCGCAAAAGGCCATTGGGCCTACGTCGGCCGCCGTTGGCCCGTGCACGGTGAGCGTACGGCACGTACAGGTCCAAGGCAATCTATGCTTTTTCTCTACCGTATTTTAAAAAAATACGGTAGACATTGAAATGAGGCTGGTCGAAGCGCATTCCGGAGCATGCACATGGCGTTTTTGGCGTGCGGGGCAGAAATTCTGGCAAAGAGAACGTCCTTTTGGTGCCAAAGCGCCGCGCGCGCGCACGCGTGTGTGTGTATGTGTGTGTGTGTGTGTGTGTGTGTGTGTGTGTGTGTGTGTGTGTGTGTGTGTGTGTGTGTGTGTGTCAGCGACTAGAGTCCGCGTTTGAGGACGGACAAGCTTGATAATTTAGGATACTGTCCCTAAAAGAATTATCTCAGGACGTTATTTTTGATTTTTTTTTTTATTAAAATGCTCATTGGCGAGAAAATGGCCTTTTCAGAAAAAACGGTTGATCCACATTGGAGTTCGTAATTTTTCTTATTTTTACTAGATATTTTGTGTTTAGCTAGGTAAAAGAGAGATATTGAAAGAGTTCGTTAACCAGCATTGTACCTCTAGAACGTTTTGAGTGATAATTAAATATTTCAAATATTTTTGGAGAAAATTTTTTTTCACGTTTTGGGGATTAATTTCACGAATTATATGGGTTAATCTTTAAAACAATTAAATCTTTTTTTATCCCCCCCCCATCCCCCCCCCCCCCAAAAAAAAAATCTTCTCATTAATAATCGCATGATTTTTCGTATATGGTATTTTCATAAGCCTACAGTTTGTCTCGGCTATGGGGTACGATTAGGTCAATTGTAACCTGAATGCCCTATGTGTGAAAATCAGAAAATGTTCTGCACCACTTTTTAGGTGTCATTTGTAAAACAGCTAACATAACTTTAATTTTTCTTTTACGAGAAAAGATATCTTCTCATTAATACCCGCATGATTTTTCATAAACAGTGTTTGCATAAGCCTGCTGTTTGTCGCGGCCCTGGGTTAGGATTTGGTCAAATCGGGACCTGTAAGTCCTAGGTGTGAAAATTAGCAAGACAATTGCAAAGTTGATTTTCTGATACGTCAAACGTTAGTACTGCGATGAGTGACGTATAACATCGAGTCGTCACTATGAACACGGCGTCGTGGGACTAATGATGCCATGACGTGAAGCGTGAAGTGACGTCATTTTGTTGTTCGTGCTATTATTCTTTTTCAGAATAGCTATGCTATGCCAGACCACAGAGCTTACGAATGTCGGTAATTGCAGTGTGTCCGTCTTTATTTATGTGTGACGGTGTGTGTGGATCAGAGGGTGGGTTAGAGTAGAAGGAGATTTACTCCTGTCGCTACACGAGCCCACAAAGCGTACTAATGGCGGCAAGCGCCGTGTGTCCGTCTTTATTTGTGTGCGCCGACGTGTGTGTTGATCTGGGTTTGGCTTAGAGAGGAGGGAAATGGATCAGCATAATAAGCCTAAAAATATGAACAACTCTGAATGTTCTTAAAAGATAAAAGCATCTGAGCTCCAAGCAATACGGTAGACTTTGGGATGAAATCCTCATCTTGTTTGCAAAAGGGAGAGGCTGGAGTATGATGGCCAATAATTTAGGTGGCAATCTTATTATGGCTCCTGTACTCACAGCAGGAGCTCCTCAGAGACATGCAGAACGGTTCAGGTGTCGGTGGATTTTCTTGGCGTGCGTTTGTTACTGGCGCTACACATGAGTTCAAATGTGATCAAGGTCACAGTTCGGTGGCTGGCGCGGCCAACTAATCTGCTACAAGAAGTGGGCCCTTGGAGAGAAGTATAGGCACAGGATGTTAATACTGAGGGGGTTGGGGGGGGGGGGGAGGTGGAAGACGGGTCGGACTGACCACACTGCGTCCTTCCCCCCTCACCCCCCCCCCTACCCCTACTCCCACCGATGCCCAGTTAAGTCCCCATCCCTCGTCCCCACCGCCGTGCCCTTAATAGTTCGTGCGAACTGCTCTCGCGCGCGCGCACGCACTCACGCACTCACTCACTCACTCACTCACTCACTCACTCACTCACTCACGCATGCATGCGCGCGCGTGCATGCATCGCAGTAAGCAAAGCACCCTTGGGTCGACTTCGGCGTCCGTGGACAGTGCGCCAAACCACTGCGGCCGACGCCGGCCCGAGGACCTTTGGATACTTGGCTACGGCATGCATACGTAATCATGCATTATTCTTGAACTAGTGTCGCTGACGGCGTTTCAAGGGGCAAGGCCTCTCAGGCAATGTCTTTGAACGTTCTACGATTGTTCCATTCTCTGTAGTTTTCAAGATCCGACAAAAAAAATCGGTCACAAGAATTCAACTTACAGTTTTACCTCCATTTCAAGCAGGTATCAGTCACAGCTACCACTTCTCAACACAAGAACGCACCTTTCAGTGATAGAAAAACGTTACAATAGTCTGGTTGGTTTTTTTTTTTATATCGTCTGCACGCAACAATGCAAGCCGCCATGACACCTTTTCTTTAGTAACAGCGACTTTGTGCCCTTTTTTGCTACGCCTTTTGAGGGATGTATATGATCGTCTGGTTCTTTACCTGCGTGTTTTCTGTGGGCTGGCGATTGGGTGCCTGTTAGGCGGGAGCAGGGGCGGATCTAACTGTCTGTATGTCCAGCGCTGAGTAATTCCCCTTGGTATGTGCACTGTTCTACCAGCGCTAGCCTCACCTAAATGGTCAGTTTGTGAGTATCAGAAATCAAGTTTATAAAGGTAAGCTTGGCAGATATGAATGAGTCTCAAATTGGAATGTACAGAGAGGTCCGAAAGGGATCAACTCCAGCAGCAAAACGTCTTCGGACCGACGACGACCGCAAAGGGCCCGCGCACGGCCGTGCGCGGGCCCACTGCGTCCGTCTTCGGGCCGAGGACCTTTGCTTACTAGGAAAGACAAAGGATGGAAGACGAACTTCTAAAGGGTCAATATAGGTCAACGTGGCTTGAGTGACGCTCAAGAAAGGCGAACTGGCAAGAGAGTTAGTTATTTGGGTTTAAAGCCGAGCTGGCGACTAAGGCCATCTCAAGGCGGAACTGGCAAGACAGGTAGAATGGTGGTCATGCAGTCTGCAAGGGGTCGACCTGACAACACTGGACCCAGAACCAGGCGGAGATGAACACCGGGGTCATAAGAACCTGGCCGAGGTGAACCACGGCATTGTATGGACCTGGGCCAGGCGAACCCCGGGGAGATTATGGACCAGGTGGAGGTGAACTAAGGGGAGGTATGCACTAGACGGATAAGAACAAGATGGGATGAACCATAACCCACCAAGTCCCTTCCATATGAGAGCTGTCCTCGCTGTCAAGGGTATCTACCTTTTGTCTTTGGTTATTGACCGATGAATATGGAAACGGGCGTTTTTCTCATTTTGTTCATGTTTCATTAAAATGAAATTTAAAAAACGAAAGCACTTTTATGCAATCAAAGTCTTAATGCTCTTTGTCAGTGAAGACCCCAGTGCATTTCAACATAAGCTTATCAAACTATCCAACTGATTGAATTATGTTTTCAGCGATGCCTGAATACAATTCATTAGTGAAACTTAATTCATCTACAAGAGGCATAGATCCTCAATTGCGGGGGCTCATGAGGATCTATACCTTTTGTACTCGCAGTCAGCCATTTGGTTTTACTCCAAATGCGTAGGTCAAAAGATGAGTAGTCAGAATACGGCGGAGCGTGAATCAGACCTATCTTCCATTCAACTCAACAACGCACACAAAACAAAATACAACATTTTATTAATGGGAAGCTTAGCACTAATTACAGGCTTTCATGCAGCTTCAGCTTTCAGCCCTTCGGCGCCTCGAAGATCACGCTACCGGAAACACATTCGAGGATAATGTTTTGCACGTGCATCGATTCAATTTTATCTCCGTATAGTGGTTGGCTTAACTCATTCGAGATGGGACGTCTCCGGATATGCGGCCCGTGTCGAATGAATTAAAACCACTGAAAAAGCAGATACGTGGTTCCTATCAGAGATCTGAAATATAAGAATATAAGTTATTGGTCGCAGGCGTTTGCTACATTAACCCTTGTAGGCCTGAGGGAGGTCATAGGAACCATTGTACCCCAAAGGCAGAAGGCCCCTGCTGCCAACAACGTATTTGTTTTCATTCCTCCAATGTTTTCGTAAAACAAATCAAAAAGAAATCTTCCGACCTGGATCAAACCAGACATGACTGACGACAAAGGAATATACATTAATACATAATAGAATTATGACGTAATTTAAAATCTTTCATGACGTTGCCGCCTCCAGTAGTGTGCCTGTTGTTTCGAACAACACTAAGTAACTTTGTACTTTAGACCCTTTTGATGATCTTTTACAGACCAAACTGACATCCAAGACGCGTCAGTAAGAGGGCTACAAAAAGTCGGCCATTTGTCGCTACAAGGCTTTTTGTATCCCGGTCAAATGATACGGTTTGCGCTAAAATAATTCCGACCTGGATCACGCCAGACATGACTGACGTCAAAGGAATATACATTTATACATAACAGACTTTTGACGTAATTTAAAATATTTCATGAAGTCTCCAGTACTGAGTGTGCTTGTTGTTTCGAACAACACTACGTAACGTTTTACTTAAGAACGTTTTGGTGATCTTTTATAGAACAAAACTCGCATCCAAGATGCGTCACAAAGAGGGCTACAAGAAGTCCGCCATTTGTCGCTACAAGGGTTTTTGTATCACGGTCACATGGCACACTGGTTTGCGCTAAAGAGACTGGACGTGTGACGTAGGGATGAAAACAATACGTTTCTTACAACGGCTTTGAAAGTTTGCTGCACCAATGCAAAATTTTAACACGCGAAACTACGTTAAAGCATGGGGTACGGTGTTTCAGCATGCCATACGTTGATTCCGCATGCCGGCACGATATTTCAGCATGGGGTATGATATTTTACTATGGTGTAAAATGTTTAATATCTGGTACAATGTTTTAGCATGCGGTACGCTGATTCTGCGTGGGGCACGATGTTTCTGCATGGGGTATGATATTTCACTATGGTGTACACTATTGGGGTACGATGTTTCAGCATGGTGTACAATATTTCACCATGGGGTACGATGTTTCCACTTTGGGTACGATGTTTCAGCATGGTGTACGATGTTTCACTATGGGGTACGATGTTTCAGCATGGTGTACGATATTTCACTATGGGGTACTATGTTTCAGCATGGTGTACGATGTTTCACTAAAGGGTATGTTATTTCACCTTGCGGTACGATGTTTCTAGCACGCGGTACGATATTTCAGCACTGACGTGGTATTTAACCCCTGCCCTGCCAGGGGACGTACATTTTGTTTCTGAAATCTGTGTTCAATGAACGACCAAAAGCCACAACTGTCCAAAGAACATGGACACAAAGCGGTCTCAGCAAGAGGCATAGATCCTCATGAACCCCGCAGTCGCGGGGGGGGGGGGGGATCATGAGGATCCATGCCTCTTGCCGTTAGATCGTGTTTACTTTTTCACGGCGGTGATGGGATTAGTGTCAAAAAGTTTCCGTGCAGCACGATACTTCTGTCTTTAAGCCTCCTATCAATGCAAGAATACATCGGATGATACCGTTCGGTTATCCACCGTGTTGTAGTACCTGTACCGAGAAAAAAAAATAGATAATGGAAAAATGCACGCGCGTAGGAGTCGCCCGCAGATGTGGCGTGATACAAGATCATCTCTATCACTGGCAGAAAATTGAAACACAGTCGTTATGTTGCTATCACACAAACAAACACACTGGGAGAGCCAGTGGGAGCTATAAAATATGAATAAATAAACAAACAAAACAACAACAAAAAACCGTCGACGGGGGGAAAATTCGTTAATGTGTTTGCGCGTGCAAAATTGGATCTTGTAGTACGTGTGTGTGTGCTTTTTTAACCCTTGCGCTTCTAGGGCGCAGCGTGAGCGATGGATGTCGACGACCGTGACAGCTCAAAGTTGTAGAGAAGGCCTTCACAGAATAGCTGATTTTATCTCGTTCTTTGGACTACATGTATGAGTATTTAAGGCGATCGAAAAGAAAAAAACAATTGTCAAGGGTAGTGCCAGATTAGCTTGGCGCCTTCAGGCGCCAAGCTAATCTGGCACTATCCTTGAACTAGCATGGTCAGTCTATCCATCCTCCCACGAGTTGAATATAATTCTTGTCCAGTTAGACGATAACTTGATAACTGTTTAGACTCTGATTGTTAACAGACGTAACAGTCCACGGCGCCAAGCTTTCTGGCACTACCCTTGAACTAACATGGTCAGTCCAGCCGTTCTCCCGAGACTTGAATAGAATGCTCAGCCAATTAGACTAAAATGACGTGAGCCCTCCGGGGTCTCTGTTGCCGTAAAAAGACGTAATAGAAATTTGAAGCATTCTTGAAATTCTAGAAACTGCTTAGGGGTGTCACTTTTTGTGAGGTTACTGTTTCGGCTTTGAAGGGTAAAACTGACTGGCATAGCTTGCCCCGAAGGTGAAGGCTGCATGCGCTCGAAGTGGGTAAATGCTTGACTGAATTGTTGTTGTTGTTGCTCTAGTAGTTTCTGCTGTTGCTGGTGGTGATGGTAACATCTTTACGGCTTGAAAATTGCACGACTGTTTCAAAAATTAAAAGCGAGTGTGTACGCGAAGAATACAGCAGAGCCTGGTATGAGCGCCCATACTTATTACAGATCACCTGTCATTAAAGACCATCATCTAGGTGGCTGTCTTTAATGACAGGTGACAAGTTTGCGCTTCAAGGCTTCTCTTGAGAGAGCACGGCCTGTCTTTTAAGGCCACTATTTCTTGCACACAGAATGTGGATGTTGGTTGGTTAGTTCGGTTTTAACGTCCACAGCACCGAGGTGATCATGGACGGCCCTGACGGGCGAGTTATGGGGGACAGGGAAATCTATTGCCTAAGGAGTACGACCTGAACACTGATCAACTCAGGCGCACTCCAACTGTGCTACTTTGATTTACCAGGACCTTTCAACGGACATGCTATAAAAAAAAATCCGCTTTTTCCCCCTGGATTGTGAGTCCAGCTACCGGGGCCGGGACGGGATTCGAACCCACGACCCGGCGATTCCCTTCGCTCTCCTGCTCCGACGTTTACCGCCTGAGCTATTTCGGACTCATGAATTTGGATGTTCAAAACAGCTTCAAATATATAACAGTACGGATGGCGGAGTCTAACGTTTGCATCAACGGTGATGTTAACTCATTCGAGTTAACCCATCACTGCCTGTGGTCACAACTCGTGTTTCAAATCAAGTCTAGTTATTCCAACGCCATTCCGTCAGGAAGCACCATTACAAAATGACGCCAGCACTGAAGATAGAACCATAGTCAAGTACTACGCTTTTTTCAGATGGGTAGTGCTTATCTCTTCTCTTCACCGGCAGTGAGAATGTTAAATTACAGCCACAAAGGGCTTTTGCTCTCCGAATTTTATGGCGCTTTGCTGTTCCTTATGATCCTTTCCCTGCCACTGAACGTACATTTTGTTTAAGAAATCTTTGTTCTATTAACGACCCAAAGCCGCAACCCTCCATAGAATAGGCATACACATTGATCTCAGCAAGAGACATAGATCCTCATGAGCCCCCGCGACTGCGGGGGCTCATGAGGATCTATGTCTCTTGCAGTCGGGTTGTATCATTCCTTTTTTTCCTCGGCATTGAAGGGGTTACACTTCTGTCCTGCGCTTTGAGCATTTAGTGCTAGATTGAGAAATGTGATGAGCATTGCAAATACACGTCGCCATCAGTCATTACCAACAAAATGCATGGAGTCCGCACAGGGAGAAAAAAAAATCCTCCACGAGTTATGTGCCCCTGATCGGCTCAGCCGACGCTCGGAGATGCTCAGGAGCACAATAGAGGAGGTTACGTTTGCAACGCCGGAACGACTCCCAAAATCGAACTAGAGCAAAATCAATCGGTAGGTAACTACTTTCCATCGGTATAGAAGTGTTGCCTGTGCTTACGGTCCAGTCCTGTTATCCGCCGTGATTTCGCTCTTGTTCGTTGCTGGCGATCGTTCGTTACAAACGTAACCTAACCAGTAACTCATTCTGTAAAGTCAGCAGAGATTGGACTCTCAGTCGCGGGGCCATGAAGCCCCGCTTGAGTCAAACAGTAATTACAAAACGCAAAACTGATTGCTGTCGTAACATTACTTTCTACGACCCTGCGGCTAAACAGGGCGGTTGAGAAGGTGAAAATGTGTAATACAACACGCGGAATTCCTTCCGGCACACTGTTGTAAGCAGAATCTAGACCCTGCAGACTCACTCAGTTCCCTACAACTTACGGGGTGTGAATCACACTACACCAGCCAAAAGATCCCGCAGATAGTTCTCCGTCGAGCACAATATCCACGGGCCCACGTCGAGCGCGGTGTGCCCGCGCACGTCTGTGCGCGGGCAGACTGCGTTCGACGTCGGCCCGTAGATGGTTGCTTGCTGGTTCAGCCCTACCTTCGCATAAACTGTCTTGGCCATATCACAGGTTTTAACACTGTGGAGATTTTTGCTTCATCTGTGTGTAGAGGAGGTGAAATTGAATGTAGTTAGTCCTTGTTGGCTAGGCCGGTCCGGCATTGATTCTCATGAGCCCCTGCAAGGGGCTCATGAGGATCTATTCTTTCTTCCAGATTGTGGTTGAGAAAACTGTCTGGGCTCATGAGAATCTACACGTTTCTTGTATGCTTTGTCTCTTTCGTCCAAAAAGCGGCGGCAGAGATAAATAAAATGGAGTCTTCTTTACTCGTAAGAACAGCAGAGATTTCCATGAGCCAACTTCAAGAGACATTGATTCTAAGCCCCTGCATCCGCAGATGCTCAGTGAAAATCTATGCCTCTTGGAAATGTGTGAATTCTGTCTCAGGGACGCTGACAAATTATCGAATTGTGCTCATGAGGATCTATACTTCAGTCTTGCAGAGGAGAAAATCTAACTGACAGACCTTTCCTGATGGACGCTGGAAAACACGCCGATCTAATCCTCATTAAAGTAGTACTAGTACGCTGAAGTCAGTAGTGGTGGCAGCAATGACGGAGCAGGCGTAAATTCACGGGGCAAGAGGGAGCAAATTCTCATGAGCCCCTGTTGCTGCGGCAGAGGCCCATGAGGCTCTATGCCTCCTGTAGATCTGAAAATATCAGTCTGGCCGTCGAAGAAACGTTCTTGGCCCCTGGAAAAATATCTAGTACTCATTCGCACTGCCAAACATCTGCTAATGTCGATTCGCCGAAAAGTTTTCAGCGAGACAGACGGGGGAAAAAAACACACAGGTGTAAGCACTAATGCACACACAGGGTCACCGAGCTGAGGAATCTACGGGTAGGAAGGGCACGGTCGGTCGGCTTCAGGGCCCAGTTGCATGAAAGAGCTTAGTCCTGCACCAGCCACTAAGCCAGGTACTCTGCTATCGCGGAGCATCTTGCTTAGTAGCTGGCGCAGGACTTAGCTCGCTCATGCAACTGGCCCTGGTTCGCGGAATTCGGAGACCAGTGAACATCACTGACCCATCTGAAGGAAGCACAGGTCTTCATGATTTCCTAATATATATACTGACGAGCAAAGGACACGGCGACATAATTATTTGGAAATGTTTCCAAAAATGTCTCATTTCTTTCGCTCGTCAGAATAGCTTTTAAGCTCGTCAGAATAGCTTTTAACCCATGCAGTGTCGAGACAATCTGAACACCACTCAGCCTCAAGAGGTATAGATCCTCATGAGCCCCCGCAGTTGCGGGGGCTCATGAGGATCTATGCCTCTTGCTGACGACACTTTGGATCCATGTTCCTGGGACGACTGGGGTTTTTGTGTTAAATGAATGAAGATTGCAGAAAGGTTAAACTTGGAATGCTACCCAACTGCAAGTGACAAAGATATTTGTGTGGGCTTGTGAGGATCTACGCTCCTTATGGACCCTGTCTAAAGTACCAGGGGTTCATTAAGTAGGCTAAGATGGTCATCAGACGCGGACGCCCGTCGAATCAATTTTGGGAGGCAAACTTGTACAGCTCAGTCTAAGATCGAAACCAGTCGCCAAATTTGCAGAGTTTTGTCCTCCAAAGACCAAACACCAGTTCAGAATTTAGATCGGCCGTGATAGTTTAAGGGGGTGTCAGTACGGCTTGGCGCCCGGAGACACAATTGTGTTGTAACTGTCTTTTTAAAAAGTGTTTCTTTCTTCGTGGGGTTGTTCTCTGCATTTAACACGCTTAGCATTCACCAGTATGGTGCGGGGATTCATTGTAAATCAGACAAACGTTGAATAATTCCGACAGAATGATTATGATACTGTTTTGTGATGACGGTGATGATGATGATAATGATGACGATGATGAAACTTTATTCAGCACCGGTAACAGTTGTGTCAATACGAATTCCATTCAATTTCAAACTTGCCGTTACTACTTGCTACATAAGAACTCTGGGAAGATAGTACAAATAGTGTAGGGGTGAAATGGAGCGCGTATGGACTTTTCCTGCGACGCAAAGCCTGGACTGATTTCATCTTGAACTCAGCTGAGCTAGAGGCGCCGAGCTATGCTAGCACCACTCTTTAACTGATCTATCACAATGGATCTCGGTAACACGTTCTACTGTGTCCGGATGGAATTCAATCGTTCGTCCCTCTTGCAACCCTCTTCCACGCGGAGACTGACCTCAGGACGGGGACAAAGACCCACAATGCTTCTTTATAATGAGTTTCTGTACTGTTAATTCAACTCCAAAGACTGAGACCCAGTCGTCCAAGGAACACGATCACAAAGTGGTGTCAGCAAGAGGCATAGATCCTCATGAGCCCCCGCTCCGCGGGGGCTCATGAGGATCTATGCCTCTTGCAGTTGGATCATCGTGTTCGGTTTTTCTCAACAGTGAAGGGGTTGAATCACCACGCACAGTCGCGGAGATGCCGGGAGGACCAGCTTCAACGAACTTCGCAGTTTCTAATTGGTCTTCTGTGTCAAGTCTATGGCACCTGATCTCGTCCATCATGTGGTCATGGGTACAGCCGACTACGGCTGCTGGCGACAAGACCGAAGTCTAAATCAAACAGAAGTGAACATCACGCATACAATGTGTCCTTCTCATCAAAAGTTCCATCGCGACCTCTTCTACTGACAACCCTGCGCTAACCTTTAAAGCTGTCATGCGGGTCTCTAGTAGCCTTCTTCTCCTGCTGTAGTGGTTCACAAGAGTTGAAAGGGTTAAGTTAAGTCTCAAGGAGACCGGCTTCACCGAGAAGCAGACACTACCCATGTGTGTTAAGTTCAGTCACTCAAAACCTCTCGACTTCACGTGCCCAACCCTTCGACTACTCGCTCCGACCAGAAACCAAAGTCTAGACTCGTGGACTGAAGCAAACAGTAGTTAGCCGCCGGGGACTTACCCTTGTATAGGGTACAACACCGCGGCACTTGCTGACTGTACGGCACCGTACACATTAAGCTGCCGAGTGAGCGAAAGGACTTCGGGGTGACAGTCGGCCCTGCGCGTGCCAGCTACGGCCGACTGTCAGCCCGAGGATCTTTTGGTTTTCGTGTTGACTTATCTTCGTTAGCGGCGATTTCCCCTTAAAACAAACTCAGTCTAAACCGGCTACTAACGAGGGCCAACTACATGCAGGCCCGAGGAGTTTCAGCGTCATGGGTTTGTTGATCTTCGTTATCGGCAATACCCCGCAAAACAAACTCACGTCTAACGACCTAATTGCCAGAGGGGGGCGCTTTTCCTGCTTTGCTGCCGAAAAGTGGCAGTCACTCGATCCGGGCTCTGGAGAGTTTAAACTGCTGTCCATCTTCCAGTGGGATAGACCATCAGCAGTCCGTACAAGACTCGTTTGCAGAGCAAATGGCTAGTTTGCGTCAGAAGTCGGCAAAAGTCGCCACGGAATTAAGACAAACAAAAACAGACTGCCAAATTGGTTGGTTAGTTTGGGGTTCAACGTCCACGGCACCGGAGCGATAATGAACGGCCCTAACAGGCGGGTCATGGGGAACAAGGACAACTATTGCCTACGGAGTGCAATGACTGATCAATTCAGGCTCACTGCAACTGTTGCACTTTTGAATTACCAGGACCATTCAACAGACATGCTATTACGATTGCCTAGCTAGTCAAGTGTCCAAAATGCGCTCGAAAATGATCAAGAAAACAAAAGTCACAAAACGTAATACGGGGGTAAAACGGTTTACAGTTTTGTCCTAGTTAAAAGCGGTTAATAGTTTGCAAAATATCCAAATAAATATTCGTAGTATATCTTATAATAATTTACGAATTTGTTAAATGCCGTAAAAATGAGACATTTCAGCTCTTTGTTCTCCTTTGTACGCAGGTGAGCACCTGGTCGCGTGCAAGGACATCAGACAATTTTTGTTACGTTTGTCTACTAACATGAACTGCGAGAACAGGGGCAGAAAAGTCTTAGGTGGCGAGACAACTTTGAGAACCCGTTGTATCAGTGAATTTTGGCAGTCAAAGTTTTCCCTGGAGCAGATTGCTTTCACACATTTCGCAGGAAGCACTACAGCAGGAGATGTATTGACCATGATAATTCATGGGTAGTGCCCGAGTATCTTGGCGCCTGATGGCGCCAAGCTAATCTGGCACTACCCTTGAATTATCATGGTCAATACATCTCCTGCAAAAGGCATGCACTCGTGTCGGTGACCCCTCTAAAATAATGAATTAATCTGAAGCGTGTGTCCTTCTTTCTCGCATGTATTGCAGGAGCCATTGCAGTGTAAAAGATCTGATGCCCCTCTTTCATGATGAGCGGAATTGTCACATCTTAGTCTCTCTGTTCCTCTGTGAGATCAACGGTGGAGGAGGTACAGGAGGGGAGAAGGACTGCACGACTTACTATCCTAGTATGTGACGGTCTGCGACTTTGAACCTTACGGTTTCAAATCATAAGACCCAAATTTACAGATCATCATACTTTTGGTAGTATGAAAGCCAACTCCTAACTCCTAGCCCTTTGGCTGAAGAGGGCCTGTTGAGATGATTCATGCAGGAATCATTTCATCAAAAAACATAGTATTCTGACTTGAGCTAGTTTACGCGGTGGCGCAGCAAATTTGCATTTAGTCAAAGCACCACTCGTCAGGCCCCTATGCCAAAAACCTGCCACCGACAGCCAAAGAGTTAGAGTTCTAAGTGATTCTTGTGAAATTGAGTTCAAAGCTAATTTCGCTGCTTTTACGCGAGAGCACTTCTCAGCTCTGGTTGTAATCAATCTGTGGTTTCGTTTGCGACGAACGACTGATAAGAAAGAACGAGAGAGACATCACAGCAGTTGCCTAGGATGCACTATAAGCATAGACATCACACCAAACAGCTCCAAGAGGCATCGATCCCCATGAGCCCCGAGGGGTCATGGGGATCGATGCCTCTTGGAGATGTTTGGTGTGATGTCTGTGCTTATGACCCAAGTTGATTATTCGCCATGATTTCGCTCTCGTTCGTTGTTGGGAGTCGAACGTCTCTAACGGAACCTCACTATTACCTGTTAAATGTGCGACAGAGGTGGTGTAATGCGGTATACAGGAAGGCAATCACGTTAGCAAGAAACGTGCCTACAACTGTTGACCTGACCTCGTTAACAATATTGGCCAATATGCCACTTAGTACCTGGTGATGTTGTCGCAGTAGGTGCAATGGTTATTCCGCAGAGAACATTGCCCATAAAACACAGATCCTCACGCGACCTCGCCCTCTGTTGCCGCGAGTAGGTGTACTAAATCACAGCTGCAGTGAACTTTACGTGTTTCAGTGCAATGAACCACAGACGCTAATGCCGCGGGTATCCCGCGCTACCTGCAACTGCTGCTGGGCCAGGTAATGTTTGCTAATAAGCCACTTAGTGAGCATACTGCGTTATGTTGTAAGTGCGAGGGTAACCAACAGCGCACTCCACACAACTTTCTGTCGTGCCCTGACTCGAACAGACAATAAAGTTGTATTGTATTGTATTGTATTGTATTGTATTGTATTGTATTGTATTGTATTGTATTGTATGAAACATTGATTTTGAGTTCAGCATAAAGCAAGACCTGCCAGAGGCATAGATCCTCATGAGTCCCCGCTTTAGCGGGGACTCATGAGGACCTATGCCTCTTGCAGACGGCTGGTTCGTGCCTCTAACCACACAGATTGTTTCCAGATTAGAATCGTTACTACTGCAGTACTTCATGTTTACATCATTTTACGAACGGGTGTCGTCAAATTTCAGCCTAAGATTTGAACGAGTGCTATACCAGCAGAGGACGCGACGGAACTGCAGAAGAGGCATAGAGTATCATGGGCACCCGCAGCAAGCTGCGGGGGCCCATGATAATCTATGCCTCTTGCGGCCTGACTCGCAGTCTCTAGTCAGTCAATCACCGGTTGTCTCCCTCGATGAGCTTCCCGCTGATACGCGGTCGCGAATTCAGGGAGACATCCACGCTTCGATCTCGCTGAGCTGAATCGCATCAGATCCAGAGTGTAGACATCGCACAAGTGTTAGAACTATATCGAAAGGAATGAGATTCCCAGCAAAAGGAAAACAGTCACACGCTTAGAAAAGACAAGCACAATTCTGTTTATGAACTCTTTGCGGGCTGTCGGTAGCGGTTTTTGTTGCGTTGATTCCCGACAGCCAAAATTTCAAAAGCACTTTTTTCTTAACAAACATACAGACAGAAATGGGATACGCGATGTTATCTTTCGTTGCAAGAAGTAACTGAAGAGATGGCGAGATGAATGACTTCTGAAGCCAGAAGTTGAGTGGAGCGCACATGGGCTTTTCCTATCACAGAGACCCCTATCTTGAACTGAACAGATGTACATAAGCGTAAAGAGTATTTCCTCACACGGAGTGGGCGAAAACCCCTTTTCATCATGATGCACTATCGCTTGAAATAAATTTGACGATGATAGTTCAAGGGTGGTGCCAGAACAGCTTGACGCCGGAGGCGTCAATTATTCTGGCACCACCCTTGAACTAAAATGGTCGCTCTATGTTGTAGTTTGTAATGTAGCCTCCATTGGATGATAAGCAACCTTTAAAAAATCAGCCTCAGGATATAATGGGCTAAATGACCTACAGACGTTCGGCGGATTCTGGCTAGTCAGTAGCAAAGTGGTTCGGAAGCCAACAAGGTTTGACTTTCGCAGCATTGATTTTCGCCAGTCACTCATTTTCTAGCGGAGCCCGTGAAACCTTTTATCTTTACCCCACCCACCCCCACCCCCACCCCCCCGCCCACCACCTCTCCCCGCCTCTTCTTCCCCCCCCCCCTCCCCACCAACCCATGTCCGGCGGCGATGCTCCACGGCAGTAAAGTCAGTAATGTGGGCTGGTCTGTGATTTTGGTCCTTGCGGCCAAGGAAATGTGCGGTCTGTGATTTCTGTCTGCATCACTCAGGCCACACTCAAGCCCGAAAGTGAAAAATAAAATGTGAGCTGGTACTTGGATTCTTGAACTAGGGATGTCGGCATGGTGTGCAGAACCTGTATCGAGCGACCACCCGTAAGAGAGACCACCAATCATTAAAGACCATCATTTAGGTGGCTGTGGCCACCTAAAGGATGGTCTTTTATGACAGGTGACACTTTCTGCACTTCAAGAATTCTCTTGAGAGACTTTTAAGCCAAATTTGTGGTATCCAAAAACAAGTGGTTGCCCAACACAGTTTCTAACCCGATGCGCAAAAGGCCATCGGGGCGACGTCTGTCGCCGTTGGCCCGCGTACGGCCGTGCTCGGGCCAACGGCGGCAGACGTCGGCCCGATGGCCTTTGGCGCATTTGGGACCGTACCAAACTTGTCTTTGACGGTACTAAGAATGAAATGCATATATAGTGAAAGAGACGTTACATAGTGACCACTGTCTTATGACCAACTGTAGAAGTTCTGACGCTTCACGTAGACTGACTAAGCAGACGCGAAGAAAACAGAAGAAAAGAAAAAAAGTATGTGTATACTATGTGAACATCTCGTACGTGTGTGTTCATTGGCTCAACCAGTTAGGTTCTCAACCCCTTCTCTGTCAATGTACGTATAATTTGTTTTCAGAATGTTCCTTCATTCAGCGACCAAACGTTACAACCGTCCAAGGAACGTGGACACACATTGGTCTCAGCAAGAGGCATAGATCCTCATGAGCCCCCGCTGTCGCGGGGGCTCATGAGGATCTATGCCTTTTGCAGTTGGGTCGAGTTCGCTTTCGGCAGTCAAGGGGTTGAACGCCCTAATGACCGACCTTCTCCAGCCGAAAGACACAGATACACTTTAGACTACCAAGAAGCCTGCATGTCCTTGCAGCTCACTATGGACTCTGGCAGATGCACGGCACTTGCAGAACAGTAAAACCTGTCTTGAGCGACCGCGCTTATGAGAGACCGCCTGTCATTAAAGACGCCACCTATATGGTGGTCTTTAATGACTGGTGACACATTTTGCCCTTCAAGACTTCTATTAAGAGAACGCTTGTCTTTTAAGACCAATGTTTGTTTTTTTTTTTTTTTAAAGGTGTGTGTTGCTCTTCAAAACCATTTTAGTTCAAGGGTGGTGCCAGAATAGCTTGGCGCCTCGGGCGCCAAGCTCACCTGGCACGGCCACGCATGAACTATCATAGTCAATTAAATTTCAAACAGTAGTGTATCAAGATGAAAAGGGTTAAACGTTACGGATTTAATCCGCAAAGGCTCCAAATTACAATAGACGTGCCCACATAGACCCTAAATAAGCTTACCTATATAGAAGCAAAAAAATGCACAGACTGCGAGGCTACTGAACGATTTCCAGTGTTTACGGCGGCTATCGCCTTGCAGGCGTTGGCATAAGACCAAAGCTGCACTGGTACTTCAGCTAAATTCAGATCAGGCAAAAAGACGGCCCTGTCCTATGCTATCATGTCTGTTGAAAGGTCCTGGTAAATCAAAGTGGCACGGTCACAGTGCGCTTACATTGATCATTGTTCACGTCGTAACACGTAATAACTGCCCCCGCCCCCCTCCCCCTCCCCCCGCGACCCCCTCACCCCTTTTCCTCCATAACCCGCCCCTCAGGGTCGTCTGCAATTACTCTTGCGGCTTAGATGCTAAACCCCTTCTAAAACCTCCAGACAAAAAAGTACTCAACGAAAGCATCTAGACGCTCAGTGTCTTCTATACCACCACCCATCATCAAACAGCAAACAGAAGATATTATAGGCATATAATATGATAAATAAGCCGATGTATTGATCTGTGATTTTGGACCTTACGGCCTTAGGCCGTAAGGTCCAAAATCACAAGCCAGCACACACATGTACTACTGGTGCATCAGTGATGTGACGACTGATCAGAAAGGCAAAAGGAGAAAAGGCGTAACCATACCTGAGTAGTTCTGTTCACTCTGAATGTCTAATCCAAGTGCTTGAACAATGTTGAGCAGTCACACACACACACAATTCGATGTCAAGAAATAATCAGAAAAGCAGTTTCCGTCACATCAGTCGACACGATGAACAGTATAAACCACACACGCTGATCAGTGTGAAGAAAAAAAAATGTGTGCATCAATCAAATTTTCACAAAGTAACCAATCGGTATATCACACCGACTCATCAGCACTTCACAACAACTGCATCAACTGTAACACGCGTCGTACATTAGAACTGTTTCAACTATAACACACATTGTACGTTGGAAATATCTTCACAATGTAGTCAACACAGCATCACACCGATTCATCCGCATTTCACAGTAATTTATATAATACTGTAACACACATCATACACTGCACAAAAAAAAGTTGTTTACACCATTTGGCAACTTCTTCCAGTTAAGTTAGCCGGCACTCACACTATGAGCGTGTATCACACCAGTTCATCAGCACTTTACAATAATTTATCGACTGTAATACACGTCATACCTCGTAATAATTTATGGTCATACCTCGTAACCGTTTATTCACAACCACTTGGACAATTCCATCTGCGAAGTCAACACTGAAACACACTATGGCTGATTTCTATCTCTTTTAACTCATCATGTCCCAGGTACGAAAAACCCACATTTTGGAGTTGCCCTCTGAGGACTGCGTTACAATTCAGGCGACAGCTCGACCATGATAGTTTTACAGGCGCCAAGCTATTATGGCACCACCCTTCAACTATCATGGTCGAGCCATATCCTGCCGCGGTTTGTCGGGGCTAAATAAGTTAACTCATTGCGGAAGTGCCGCGTACGGATACCGGCAAACTAAGATAGTGTCCGAAACATGCGGCGTGATATGCGGCATGTTTCAGACGCGGCTAGCTTCATTTGCTGCCTACCTGTGTATGCTGCAAGCTGTGAGTGCTAATCACGCCTGCTGCGTATCCTGTGTTATGCCGCGGTATGCTTTGAACTCTTAGCCACATTTGCAACTCGCCCCGGCCCAAGTGATAAACGCGCGTGCTGCGAGTCTCGATTGTATTAACCCCATCACTGCCAGTGGACGCCGATTGTGTTCTTGCGCATTCAACGTCGGATCCCCAGCCGTCAAAGGCACATGGATACAAATGTGGTTTCCGTAAGACGCATAGAGCCTCGTAAGCCCCCGACGCGGTAAAGGTCCCCCGCGGCCCTCAAAGACGCATGCACGCAAAGTGGATCTGTGCCTCTTGCAGTTGGTGTTTTGCATGGTCCGTTTGCATTTCTCGGTAGTGACGGGCTTGAAACCACTGTAAGCAGAACCAGGCTTCGATCTACAGCCCGATACGCTTATCGGCGCCTATAAGTTAACAGCACCAGTAAGGTACAAAGCTTCAAAAACCAGGCAACTTCCTCAGCAACTTCAAAAGCTGACCTGCTGCACTGCATCAAACTAAACGATGGTGTTCGCATCAGTGTAGCCGCGCCTAGTACAAATAAAAATGTTGTCTTTAATAAATAATAATAATACCGTTATTATATAGGCGCTTTTTCTCAATTTTTGGGGAAATCGACTCAAAGCGCCGCGCCTGAAACCCAACACACACACACTCACGAAACAGACACGGATTTACGCCATTTAAGACAAGCACAGTACAAACACAGTACAAGACAAACGAAGGGCCAGTCAGCTACTGAAGTTACAGAGATTTTTGATCACTTGTATTTGAAATTTGTAAAGTGGCCTGAGACCGGTACCAAAGCGTGGGGAGTGGGGGGGGGTGGGGGGGGGTGGAAGAACCGGAGTACCCGGAGAAAGAACCCCCGACGGTCCGCCCGAATTAACGGTGACACTTACCAGAGGAGAAAAGTCCAACGCCGGAACCCGGTATCGAACCTCGCACCCTTGGCATTGGTGGCAGGCGCCTTAACCACTGCGCCACGGACCGCCCCAAGAAAAGGACCCAAAACAACTTACATTTTTGTCAGAACCTGGCCGCTTTCTCCACAAAGTGGTTACGAGCATTTCCTCAGTGTTGAGCTACAGGTTCCAGAATTCGTCAGAAAATGAAAGGGGGAAAAAAATCAAAGGAGGCGACCGTTGGCATCAAAACATGGTTTCACGCCAAAATGTCACGACGTTGTATGTGAACCCTGCTGCAATGTTTTCAGGTCGCTTAGCCCTTCTATGCCGATGCACGGAATACCGTCGCAGTTCTACAAACTTTCTGTTGCTGTTTCCACACTACGTTGACTGACACGGGCATCAGGTTCCGTCAGTTTTACTTGAAGAGGCCTTCCTACTTCACTTCTGAACTGACACCGCCGCTAGACGCACTGACGGCCTTAAATCATAAGAGCCTGAGGTCGGAATTTTTTTATTTGTAAGGGGTCCTATAGAGAAAGTATTGCAGTTCTTGTGATAGATCCCCCGGTTCCAAGGGTGCTGCCAGAATAGCTTGGCGCCTATCGACCTAACTTATGGTTGCAGCGTTCAAAGCTTAATCGGTTAAATGAAGTCAATACAGCAAAAGTGACCTAGTTTTGTGCTACAAACTTTACGACAGATCACCGTGTCGGCATTAAAGACCACCATTTAGCTGTAGCCACCTAAAAATTGATGGTCTTTAATGACAGGTGACACGTTAAGCCCTTTAAAGCTCCTCTTTAAGAGACCATCTGTCTTTTACGACCACATTTTTCTTGCAAAGCAGGTGCCTGCTAAAAACAGCCTCTACTGAGGTACGATTTCCACTGTGATGTTCCCCACACATGAAATATGCCGACTCAGTGGCAGCGACATCTAGCAAAACAGCCGACGCTGTCTTGGTTCTGATCCGGCAGCGCTGGAGAACACCGTGTTCTAGAGCGAAATACACTGACGAGCAAGAGAAATGCGACATTTATGGAATCATCGGAAACACTTCATTAATGTTTCCGAAGATTCCGAAAATTGTCGCGTTTCTTTCGCTCGTCAGTATTCGAGAAGAGAGGAAACTGTCCACGCATTCAGCTCACAGGTTTCTGTGAATCACACACTACCCTGACCGTTCTGAGCATTGCACGTATACTCGTCAGAGAGTTATAAGCGTGTACATGCACACAGAACCTGTTATGGGCCACCAACATTTTGGGGCCGGCAAGAAAAAGCGGTCTTTAAATACATGTGCTCTCTCAAGAGAAGTTTTAAGGGGCAAAAAAGAGTCACCTGTCATTAAAGACCATCATTTCGGTGGCTGCAGCCGCCTGGACGATGGTCATTAACTCATTCTGCCCGCGACACACCACAGCAAGATATGGCGCAACCCGCAGTTCAAGGGTGGTGGCAGAATAACTTGGCGCCTAAAGGCTTAAAGGCGCCAAGTAATTCTGCCACCACCCTTGAACTATCCTGGTCGATCTGTCTCCTGAGTTGTAATGCAGTCCTCAGAGGACAACTCGAAAATGTGGGTATTTCGTACCTCGGGCACCGTGAGTTAATGATAGGTGTTCTCTCGTGATAAGGGTGCTAGCTCAGAACAGGTTCTGCTGTATAAGGATCGCTAAAGTGGGGGGTATTCTGAGATGAAATTCGTTTGATTATTTAACATCATTCACTGCCAGATGACAGAGATTGTGTTTCTGACATCATTGTTACTTTTAACGGCAAATGATCCCCAGACGTGCAAAGAACGTGGACACTCACAAAGTGATGTCAGCAAGAGGCACAGATCCTCATGAGCCCCCGCGACCGCGGGGGCTCATGAGGATCTATGCCTCTTGCCGTTGGATTGTGTTCGCGTTTTTCTCGGCAGTTATCGGGTTAACTGTTTTAATTTTGAGGCAGGTTCCGCGAAATGCTAGCCGGATAGAAGTAGGAAATTGCTTTTACACGACGAGAGCCAAGGATAATGGTGAAAGCAGCGGAATTTGTTTTCTAACAAACAATCTGACCCACGTGGAAATTCAGTCAGTCTGTGAATCGTAACAGAATTAACCCCTCGACTGCCACCGGACTTAACTACGCGTCTTTCCGCCCAGCGGTTGTGCCAGTAGCAATCAAGGGGTTACGCGGTATCTTCAGCAGCGGCGTTCAAGGGGTTAAAACAAAATGAAGTAAGTGGGGACGGGAGCCTTCTCACACTCACGACCGAAGGTAGCCCATTCAGTCCAGCCGCTCGTGATATCGTAACTCGGCAGTAATACAACCAGGACGCTCACAGCAACTCCGGCAGCGGCGGAGAAAAATCCAGAAACTAATATTTACCGCTTTTCTGCATTTTTGTGTTTCTGAATTTTTTTTTTCTTTCTTTTCATTCAAACGACGAGAAAGCCAAAACCGTCCAAGAGACATGGATACAAATCGGTCTCAGCAAGAGGCATAGATCCTCATGAGCCCCCGCGACTGCGGGGGCTCATGAGGATCTATGCCTCTTGCGGCTGGATCGTGTTAAACTTTTTTGGGGTAATGAAGGGGTTAAACCCTCAGGGCCACTGAGGGACACTCAACTGCAGACACGGACATTCAATTTTATTCGGCGTAATTAACCGCTTCACGGTTACTGACTATACTGCTCGGCGGAAGGGACGCGTAACTTAACCCCTTGTGTGTAATTTACGATACCATTCGGCGGAAAAGACGCGCGTTATTACGCGTCTTCTCCGACGAACGATATCGTCAGTCTAATGACGAGTCTTTTTTTTCCCGCCAATCAGTATAGTCAGTAGCAGCCAAAGGGTTAAGCTGAACACTCACTGCAAGCAAAACACTTCAGATGATCCGCACACTCATAAATCCAAACTTGCAAAACATTCCGAATCAAAGTAAGAACCAGCACCGTGCCCGGACACAGCGAAAAACTTTTCGCTATAAACCACACTCCGTCCGGCTCTCACAGAGACAACACTAGACTGAGAATAACTGGAAGAACGGGGAACAACTCTCAAGAGACGGATAGCTCGGGGTCCAAAGCACAAACAGCACACGACACGACGACGCGGTGAAAAATCCCCCCACTGTGCGATGTTTGCAAACTGCTCCAAACTCCGACAGACACAAGGAACTGCGCGGGACCCCACCTTTACGGTCTGGTCCCCATTCCACCTCCCATCGTACTTTCGGGTGCTCAGTCTAAAGAGGATTCCCTCGGCCCCCTTTGCGTGGCGAAGCGCGCCGTCGGTTGTTTTTTTTTTTAAATAGAGAAATTCGCAGGCTTTAACCGCGATGGCTGCCTCTGTCTGAGCGAAGGCGAGAGACATGAATGAAGGGGGGGGGGGGGAGGGGGGGGGGGGCTGATGCTTGTTGGTTGGGAGATGTACATGATCTCCGTGTCCAATCGCGACGATACACTTTCGCGATTCAGTTGCAAACGAGAGGGTTTTATTTTTCGCGAGTAACTAATACGCTTCTAACTTTCCTAGCAAGTGGCATAGAGTTTCATTGACCCCTGCGAACGGCGGGGCTCATGAAACTCTGTGCCACTTGCAGAATTAACGGTAAGTCAGTCTCTCACTGCTTGGCTTGGCGCTACGCGGGCAAAGGCGTGGCTCCATGAGTATCTATGCTGACTGCGCCTGGAAGGGTGTAGGCACAAGAACGGGAGAGCAGGCAATCTGTCTGTTTGAAGAGAGCGCGAGCGACTCGCGCGCTTGTCGCGTGCTGGGCACGTGGCACTCGGCATATCTGATATTCCTGTGCCGTTGGCTCTCTCCTCTCTCTCCTCTCTCTCTCTCTCTCTCTCTGTAGACACGGTTACACAGAGTTGTCCCAAACGTTTTGCAATGATCACAGCGAGAGAAGGGGAAATTCTTGACCTCCCCCACCCCCTGCCCCACCCCCGGAGTATCTTGAAATTCAAAACTTGTAAAATGTGTCTATCGCCGTCCAAAGTTGGGAGGTTTTCTCGACTCTAAAGTGGCTGTAGTCGAGTATTTCATATCGTGGGTATTTTTAATATTTCTATGGCGTCAAGACTATGTTCTAGTCAGAGACCAAAGGCGGATCAGATACCTCGAGGGGAGGTGAAGGGGGGGGGGAGGAGGCGGGTGACCCAGCTTTTTGTTTGGGACCTTCAACCTGACACAAAAGGCCTCGCCACGCCGGACCTTGTCGTTCCTTGTGACCGAAAACTCAAACAACGGTGGGGAAGGGGGAGAAGGTGGTTCCGCCTAGCGTCCTCCACTTCTACCCGCAGACAGATCGAAAAGTCGGGGGGGGGGGGATAAAAGGGGATTGGGGTGTGGGGGTGTCGAAATATCCAAAAGCATTGTAAAAAGCATTCGTTAACTCATTCTACCCCAACACCGAAATCCCCAAATGTTACCGCTGTCCTCTGAAGACTGCATTGCAGTGCAGGACAGAGATCGACCATGATAGTTCAAGGGTGATGCCAGAATAGCTTGGCGCCCATAGGCGCCAAGCTATTCTGGCATCACCCTTGAACTATCATGGTCGATCCTTATCTTGCTGTGGTGTGCCTGGGGTAGAATGAGATTGTTGACCTGGTAGGAGGAGGTTGCGGAACCCACCTCCCCCAGATCCGCCCCTTCAGACTGTGATGTTTTCACGATGTGTATCGGTTCAGCCTTATTTTATTTTTATTTTTTCTCGTCACTGTAAAACAAGACTTGTCTTGTTTTGCAGTGTCGAGAAGGAACCAACGCTGTGCATTTATTGATGGACACCCAGTGAAAACGTATTTCTCTCCCCCAGCCTGTGGTTCTAACTCTAATTACGGTGCCTGTCTCGCCCCTTGGAGTGCAAAGCAAGCTCAAAAATTGGAGGGTGCAAAGTTTGCACCTAAATGAAGCGCGCAGTGGCGTTAACCTTTCACGCCCCCAAGGATCTTATCCGAAAGAGGCCCTATAAAAGTAACAACAGAAATGAAAATCAACCGTCTTTGTAATATATAATTATCTACTCCGATCCTTAAATGTTGTGCCCAGGGCTCAGTTGCTTGAGTGAGCATAGTCCTGCTTATATAGAAAAGCACCTTGCTCAGTGGCTGGCGCAGGACTATGCCCACTCATGCAACCGGCCCCAGGTCTGTGAGTTCGGACCTTTTGGTTTTGTGTGCCGAATTGCTCAGATGACAGACACGCACGCAATGTAGCCATAGCCGGTTAACCCTTTGGGCTGTGGGTCGCGCATTAAATTTGTCGATGTGATTCCTGCCGGCGACAAAATGCGCGACACGCAGCCAAACGGAAATCACCCCCAGCATAATGCGCGACCGACAGCCAAAGGGTTAACGCATTTGAGACGTGTCGCATCCAGAAGCCGCGTACCAAACAAAAGAATGTTACGATGAGGCCATGTCATGTTGACCCCTGCATGCTGCGGCAGAGAATCTACGCATATTGCAGACTGCAGGCAGGCGCCGGACTCCAACCTGCTAATCATAGGCGTTAAAGCGTTAACCCCTTCACAGCCAGCCGACGCAGATCACGTTTTTGAATCCTGCGTTAATTCAACGCCAAAGAGCCCCAGCCGTTCAAGGAACGTGGATACAAATTGATTTCAGCAAGAGGCATAGATCCTCATGAGCCCCCGCGACAGCGGGGGCTCATGAGGATCTATGCCTCTTGCAGTCGCATCCCCTCCGCTTGCGTTCTCGGCAGTCAAAGGGTGAAAGATCTAGGCCATTCCCACTGCAGACTCTGACATCGATTTCCGAAGTGGGAATCGTAATGGCACGTTTTCACATGAGGGGGAAAAGGTTAATTGCAGGCGCGGGGTTTTGGATTTCAAGGGAGCCGTTAGACTTCCGCGACAATTTAATCGCTCGCTAAACGCCGACTGGCTTACACAAGCTTTAATCTGCTCAATGGGCCCGGAGCTCAAACTCAGTGTCGGCGACCGATGCAGGGGCAGTCTAAGAGAATCACCGTCAGGTAGCAGATTACGTGAAAACCTCACTCCAAGTTTCTTTCAGCTGCGAGGGGCATAGGGTCGCATGAGTCATGAACTAGCAGAAGGTGTGGCTCTTCCCAATTGCCAGAGGCATAGATTTTCGTGAGGGCTTATGAAATTTTATTCCCTCTGCCCACGTAGATCCGCTCCTGCTGTGTTTAAAACTGGCAGTGTTATTAGATGATTTTTTCCATCTGCAAGAGGCATAGATTTTCATGGGCCCCGAGGGGCTCATGAAAATATATGCCTCTTGCAGAGGACAATTGCATCCAGCTGCCCCTCAAAACAGGTTGGTTACTGAGACGTAACGCCGAGCAGGCTACTAAAGCCACGCATCTCACAGCGACTTTAAAAATAAAGTGTAAATTGAAGTTTGATCTCCAAGACTGTTGTTTGGCTGCTGGCACCGCAGTGGCACCACAGTGATTTACAGTAATAGTGATAGTTTAACGGCAGTGGTGCTAACGAGTGTGATTACCGGTAATCAACGTGAAATAGCCGGGGTCTTGGAAGGAGAGAGAGAGAGAGGGAAATCACCGATAAAGAAAGCAGTGAACTCTAGCTGACACGAGATTGCTGGGCTGAGGCGGAACGCGTGTGTCTCCTTCATAACCCCTTCACTGTCGAGAAAAGTTGAACACGACCCAAACGCAAGAGGTATAGATCCTCATGAGCCCCCGCAACTGCGGGGGCTCATGAGGATCTATGCCTCTTGCTGAAACCGCTTCTTATCCCCTTTCTTCTGAATCTACAAGGATTCCCCAAAACACAATCTGCGTCAATTTTTTTTTTTAAGTTCAACCTTTAGGGCTTAAAGTCTCTTGTCCACCACGAAGGTGATTTCAAAGACGGGGCACCGAAACAGTGTCTGAAAAAAATTTGGCCCTGGCTGAATTCGAACCCGTAACCTTTCGGACGAGAGTCGAACGCTCTACAACCGAGCCACGGGCCCAGCTCCCCGTCAACTTTTTTTAAAAACCCTTTTAGCCCCGGATCCCTACAGCAGGAGATGGCTTGGCCATGATAATTCAAGGTTAGTACACCAGATTAGCTTGGCGCCCGTCAGGCGCCAAGCTAATCTGGCACTACCCTTGAATTATCATGGTCAATCCATCTCCTGCAACTGGTGCATAGTCGTTAGGCAACACCTGCAAAATTTGAGAAATGGGACCTTGGGGCTAAGAGAGTTAAAGGGGTTGAATTGACAAAGTGCTGTGAAATGTGTTATTCGCGTACTATACATGTTCAGGGCAATTCCAGCTTATCCAAGATGGGAAACTCTCCTCTCGGAAAGGCCCATACGCGCTCCACCCCCCCCCCCCACCCCCCCTCAAACCTCTTCAGAGGTTCCTTTTTGATATCGTGCTAAGAATGACTGAGTCAGTCAGTCTGGCTGGCTATGGATCTCTCATGGCCTTTTTGGAGTCTGCACTCCGCCGTCCGCTGCCTTTCTCCACACTTCGGCTACGGAGGCGATCGATGATCGTGTGATGGTGCCCTTGGCTCTGCTCCCGGAAATGCTTTCTCGGAGTTTGTGTCCTGTTTGGCCCCCCACCCAGGCCGCATCGGTTCGGCAGATCTAAGGGACACAACTCCTGTTAGTCTCTGCCAGACATCGCGCGGGTTGCGTTAGAAAAGCAGCCGCCATTGCAATTTGCAGTTTCGGACAGCCGAGATCGATTGTACTACAGGGGTCAGTTGCGTGAGCGAGCATAGTCTTGCGCCAGCCACTAAGCAAGGTGCGCCGCTATAGCGGCGCACCTTGCTTAGTGGCTGGCGCAGGACTAAGCTCGCTCATGCAACTGGCTCTAGTAGCTGAATGACTCTAACACATCTAGTGCAGAGGTTGGATTTCAGTCGGAAGCATTAACCCCTTCCCTGCCATCTGACGCAGATTGCATTTCTGCACTCACTCTTCGTTAACAAGTTCAGCGTCAGCTGATGCAGACTGTGTCAGGTTGTGCAATTTTCGTTGAACCAACACGGTCTTAGTTTTCACAGCCGGAACCCCAAAGTAGTGTTAGTACGAGGCATAGATCCTCATGGCTCATGCCGGCGGGGGCTCATGAGGATCTACAACTCTTGCAGTTGGGTGACTCATGTTCACATTCTCTCGGCACTGAACGGGTTAGTTCAGCGCGGCCAAAGAGACCCAGCCGTTTAACTCATTCTACCCCAGACACACCACAGCAAGATCAGGATCGACCATGATAGTTCAAGGGTGATGCCAGAATAGCTTGGCGCCTGGCATCACCCTTGAACTATCATGGTCGATCTGTGTCCTGCACTGCAATGCAGTCTTCAGAGGACAACGGCAAAATTTAAGGATTTCGGTGTTGGGGTAGAATGATTTAAGGAATACGGTCATGAGCATGAGCAAGAGGGGTATGAGCAAGAGGATCTCTGCCTCTAGCGGTTGGATCGTGTTCTCTGCATCTCCGCAGAGAAAGGGTTGAAGCTACCTTCGCCAGGCTAAGAAGGGTTAATGGTTCTCAATTTCCACGTAATAAATGTCCTTAGCGTTTCACTGTTTGTGGAAAACTGTTGAAAGACTTCTGCTCTTCTTCTCCTCTGTACGTAGGAGAGTTCACCTGTTGCGCACAAGGGGCAGTACTGAGCACACATCTGTTGCGTATACCTACTCGCATGGATTGTGAAAAGAACGGTAAGAAAGTCTTAGATGAGGCGACAACACTGAGAACGCATTAGTGACGAATCTTAGCAAATCAAAGTCCGCAGTGAATTGACCAAGATTATGCCCTCTTATCCAAACGCAATGGAGACTACAAAGGTAACTACCAGAAGCAGATCAGTGTACATCTGTGTTTCTCGAGCAAAGGGGATTATCCACTACCCGCGGTTCAGATCGTGAAATGCCTTAACTCAGTCATTCTACCCCAGACACACCACAGCAAGATTAAGTCTTCAGAGAACAACGGTAAAATTTGGGGATTTCGGTCTTGAGTTAATTCGATCTTTACCTCGCGTGCACTCAGCAGCCAAAACAAATTCTAGAGACTACAGGAGTAGCCATACATTAGAGATGATGTACATTTATGTTCCTCAAAGAAAGAAGATCATCCATATAAGCATACCTTTTTTTCGAAGCAGACAGTGCCTTTTTCACCTTGCCTGCACTCGGCAGCCAACAAAACAACGGGAGGGGACGAGGTGGGTGGATCGGCAAGTGACTGGAATAACTCTAGAAGTACGCGAGCAACAGTCCTTCGGCCAGAACCTTCCTTCTGCAAGAGGCATAGATTCTCACAAGCCCCTGCGACGGCAGGGACCCATGAGAATCTATGCCTCTTGGGCCAATTTACTTCCATGTAGATTCTCAGACGAAGAAAAAAATAAAGTCACTTTGGGTTCAACTCCGACAGTCAAGACCACAACGCAAAGTGTGTATAAATCTGCTACAGGCATAGATTTTCATGAGCCCCTGCATTCGCAAGGGCTCATGAGAATCTATGCCTCTTGTTTCCAAAGAATGGGTCAAGTTTACTTACATATCTACGTCTCAGACGGAAAGAAAAATCATTCAGCGGGGCACGAGTCGTCAAGAACACAAGGCGCCTTGAGTATTTACGGCACCACGCATAATAAAAAAGTGGCAAGGTGTTGAGAGGGCGGAGGGAGAAAAAAAACAGTCAAAATATTCAAACCGCACACGATCTCCTTCGCCTAAGAAAGAGGACTTCAATTAAGACGAATCAGGCTCCCAATGGCAAGATGTGTAGATTCTTAAGAGCACCTAGCAGCTGCAGGGGCTCGTGAGATTGTATGCTTTTTGCAAGTGAAAACTGGCTACGCATTGCAGGTGAGAGTTTACAATGGAATTGGGGAAGAAAACGGTATTCTGTGCGGACTGTGCGTAAGGAACTGAACGACAGGTGAATTTTAACCCATTTAGCCCCGACACACTACAGCGTGAAATGGATAATTCAATGGCAGTGCCAGATTAGCTTGGCGCCGTTAGCGCTACCCTTGAATTATCATGGTCGATCTACCTACATGCAACCGGTACGTAGTCGTAACACCTCCTAATTTGGGGAAATGCTGCCTTGGGGTTAAATGAGTTAAGAGGTACAGAAATAAAATGAGCATGAGACCTCTTGCCGGCTGCGTTGTCTCATGCGGATCTGTGTACTTTCTGGGAGATGTGTGGGGATTTACTGAAGTGTGGAAGGATTGTTCGGGAGTGTTGGTGGCGAGAAGGCACAGACTTGTGTACATACACACGCACGGGACCGAGACATAGAGAATAAGAACATACAAGCTGTTAGTAGGAGCGGTGCGAGCGTACACGCATACCAACGTACACATATGTGTACGCAAGCACACAAGTGCGCGCGCACACACACACACATACACACATACACAAACACGCACACACACATACAAACACTCACGTGCGCACGCACGCACACACACACACATGCACACACACACACACACACACACACACACACACACACACACACACACACACACACACGCACACACACACATCTCTTAGTACGATTATATAGATACAGTAAATAAATACATAAAATAAACATGTGCGTGACGTATGTTTCTGAATTAGGCTTGCACAAATAGGAGCGCATATACCCTCTGCTCCAGCACACAGTTATAAAAGCAATGAAACAAATACATCAATAAGAAAACATACCCAGTGTTTCGTGTTTTTAACTTAACTCATTCTACCCCAGACACACTACAGCAAGATAAGGATCGACCATGATAGTTAAAGGGTGATGCCAAAATAGCTTGGCGCCTATGGGCGCCAAGCTATTCTGGCATCACCCTTAAACTATTATGGTCGATCTGTGTCCTGCACTGCAATGCAGTCTTCAGAGGACAATGGCAACATTTGGGGATTTCGGTCTTGGGGTAGAATGAGTTAAAGGGCTTTCAACCTCTATTTTCTGTTTTCCTTTCACATGAAACCCTTGCGGCAACAGCTTTACTACAAAACAATGGTAATGGTCGCGCAGGTAAAATGCAAAATAATATATATATATATATATATATACCACACCCCCTCCCCCCCCACCTCCACCGCACCACCCCCTCCACACACAAAAAAACAACCAAACAAGAAAAAATAAACAAACAAACAAATAAATACAACAAACAAAAAAGACCAACAGCAACAACAAACAAAAAAAATAAAATAAAAAAGCAGCCAAGCAATCAAACAAACAAAAAAACATGCTTAAAAAGGACAGGTACAACACAACTGCTGATTCACTCAAATATTTTATAATTCTTATAATAATAATAATAATAATAATAATAATAATAATAATAATAATAATAATAATAATAATACCCTTATTATATAGGTTATTTTTCCATAATAGTCGGCACTGGACACAGATCAGACAATAAGTGAGGTTACGCTTACGCCGAACGAGTCCCAACAACAAATGAAAAGAAAAGGGGAGACTGCCACAAACAGTCCCAACAACGAACGAGAGCGAAGTAACAGCGGATATCCAGCTTCTGCCACAAGCATATACAACACTCCAAACATCTCCAAGAGGCAGAGATCCTCATGAGCCCGGACATCTCCAAGAGGCGTAGATCCTCATGAGCCCGGAGGGCGCATGAGGATCTATGCCTCTTGGAGATGTTTGGAGTGTCGTCTTATGCTTATGCTTAGCCTCTTATTCGCTTTGATTTTGCTTTGGTTTGTTGAAAGTCGTTCTTTGCAAACGAAACCTCAGTAATAAGTGCACGCTTCCGGAGACAAATTCCAGGAAGGTGCGTTCTTTAGTGTGGCGTTCTTTTATGTAAAATATCAGTTACAATGTGAGATCGCGTCGCAAAAATAACTCTAGAGTATGTGTGTGCGGTGTGTGTGTGTGCGTGCTTGCGTGCGTGCGTGCGTGCGTGCGTGTGTTGTGTGTGTGTGTGTGTGTGTGTGTGTGTGTGTGTGTGTGTGTGTGTGTGTGTGTGTGTGTGTGTGTGTGTGTGTGTGTGTGTGTGTGAATAAAACCGGTGTCTGAGACGCGTAAAGTCTGCTGTCATTTAACAGACGGCATTAAGTCTAATTTTATCAGCAGCGAGATTTTCCTTATAGGACAGTGAAAATATCGTGCTTGGTAAATGGACTTCAAGACTGAAGATTCAAGATATGTATTGTCCCAAAAAGGATATTCTTCTTAAGCTCACAGCTCATAACAGAAAGAGGTAAAAGGATAGTAAGAAACATAATCATAAAAAGTAGGACACAAAACAATTACTGGCTTTCGAGAAATTAGGACAGAAATGGTGTTAGGAGAATGAATCAATGTTCGCTTTCTATGTCTGTCTCTAGTCGTATTCTCTATCTCTGAGTGTGTCTCTCTCTCTCTGTGTGTGTGTGTGTGTGTGTGTGTGTGTGTGTGTGTGTGTGTGTGTGTGTGTGTGTGTCTTTCTCTTTATTAATTGTATTTGTCTTGTTACCTTTTCTGGTGTTATGTTTAAAACGTGATTAAGGACAGACATGTAAAAAGGCCTGTGTGCCTACTGTCTTTATTATCCTTATAAAATAAAGTTTCAATTCAGTTCAGTTCTCTCTCTCTCTCTCTCTCTCTCTCTCTCTCTCTCTCTCTCTCTCTCTCTCTCTCTCTCTCTCTCTCTCTCTCTCTCTCTCAGCTCAAAAATACTCAAGACATCTCTTCCATATATCGTTGAGAGTCTCACGTACATCTACAATCTCTGTATAAAACAAAACTGTTTTCCGGATGTATTTAAAGATGCAAAAGTAATCCCACTACCAAAATCAAAAGATCTAAGTGAAATTAATAATTTTCGTCCCATTTCATTACTACCAGTTTTGTCAAAGCCTTTAGAGAGGCATATTCATAAACATCTATCTAAATATTTAGAAAACCGAAATCTTATCCATCCATTGCAGTCAGGTTTCAGACCAAACCATTCCTGCCATACTGCGCTGATTAGGATGACAGACACCTGGTTAGCATCTATCAATGAATCCAAACTAACAGGTGTAGTCTTTTTAGACTTCCGTAAAGCTTTTGATTTAGTAAACTATGATATATTGATAAAGAAAATTTCGTTGTACACCAACAGCGCTGCCACGTTCTTCAAATCCTACTTGGATGACAGAAGACAAAAAGTCCTTCTTAATGGTACATATTCTAATCACCGCTTAGTCAAGCATGGCGTGCCCCAGGGCTCTATTTTAGGCCCTCTTTTATTTTGTTTGTTCATTAACGACCTTCCGCTCACAATTAACGATCATAATGTTTCATGCGATATGTTCGCGGATGATGCTGCAATACACATGCCCGACGAGGATTTATCTATTATTGATACACGCCTACAAAGCGCACTACAAGACATTGACAGCTGGTGTAGTAACAACTCCATGATCCTAAACCCAGCGAAGACTGAATGTATGGTATTAAGTACCCGTCAAAAGCACCAGCTAGGCTCTCTCTCACTCAGCTTGTCTCTTCAAGGAAAACCCATCAGTCAAGTAACAGAACATCGTCTTCTCGGTGTTACTGTAGATAACCAGTTTAAATGGCAGTGTCATATTACTAACATATGCAACATAATATCAAAGAAACTTTACATTTTAGCCAAATTAAAATATATCACTGATGTAGAAACACGTAAACTGTTCTTTAACGCCCACATCAGGTCACATATCGACTATGCTTCTACAGTGTGGGATGGAGCAAGCGAGGTCCACTTGAAGAGACTGAACGCTCTTCATCGTAGAGCCGCAAAACTTATCCTACCTGATCCTAACTCAACTACCGATAATAAACTGAAAACCTTGGAGATTCTTCCCCTGAAAAATCACTTAATGTACAATAAGGGAATAATTATGTTCAAAACATTGAATAGCAAAATGCCTGATTATATTAATAAACTATTTTCCTTTCCATCACCAACGTACTCAAGATCAAGGCAATTCATTATTGTACCACGACCTAGAATCGATCTCTACAAGACAAGTTTAGCGTTCTCAGGCCATAGCCTGTGGAACAATTTGCCTAGGAAAGTTACAACAGCAACAACTCTTTCTTATTTTAGAGCCAGTATTTTCAATTACCTCACGTCATTATCTTAATACTTTGACTGCGACCCTATAATACTCAGTGTGTGTGTGTGTGTGTGTGTGTGTGTGTGTGTGTGTGTGTGTGTGTGTGTGTGTGTGTGTGTGCGCGCGCGCGCACGTTTTTGTTGTTGTTGTTGTTGCTGGTTTTGTTTTGTTTTTATATCATTTATTCTTCTTCTTCTTTTTTTTTTCTATTTCTTTTTTCTCATATAATATTTTCACACTTTGTGCATTATTTGTAGATTAGCAACGGCAAGTTCGAAAAATGGTTGTGCCAGCCAAAACTTTCACCGTTGTAAAATAAAGAATCATTGTCATTGTCATTGTCATTGTCATTGTCATTGTCTCTCTCTCTCTCTCTCTCTCTCTGTCTCTCTCTGTCTCTCTCTCTCTCTCTCTCTCTCTCTCTCTCTCTCTCTCTCTCTCTCTCTCTCTCTCTCTCTCTCTCTCTCTCTCTCTCTCTCTCTCTCTCTCAACTCGTAACTCCCAGAACTAAACGACTTCCATTCGATAGAATGGAAATCATTTAGTTCTGTAAGTTAAAGAGTTAAATCCCCATCTGTTATGCCAGATAAACGTGTGGCAGACGACAGGTTTCTCAGTTTTGCCGACTATGCAGTGCAATGGCTTCACCTTGTTGGCATGCTTACAAATCAGATCAGCATTGCACCATACTAATTTGGTCGGAAACCTCATGCGAAGAACAGAATTTTGCAGATTTCACTCATTCGGCCCCGACACACCACAGCAAGACATGGATCGAGCACGATAGCTCAAGGGTTATGCCAGAATAGCTTGGCGCCCACAGGCGCCAAGTTATTCTGGCACTACCCTTGAACTATCATGCTCGATCTGTCTCTAGAATTGTAATACTGTCCTTCAAATAACAACTTCAAAATTTGGGTCGATTTCGGTCCTAGTGCAGAATGTGTTAACAAAGCTTTAGAGTAGAAAATAACTCATATCAATTTTGTTTTGGTCTACCGTATTGAAAATACGGTAAACTGTTGGACGGGGCTGGTCGGAGCGCGCTCCGTAGAATGCAAAGGACATAACAGGACGGCGGGGGTCATGGTCTCGCAAAGAAATAACAAGATAAAAATGACGTCACGCCTAGCCACTCTAACCTTGCTGTTGTACGTCGTTTTGGCGCGAAGTGCCGTATGTGCGTATGTGTGTGTGCATATGTATGTAAACTCGAGAATCTCCGATATTACTGTACGCACAAATTTGAAACTTATCAAAATACTTTATTAATTGGGTGGCTAAGAGAGCCTCCGAGCATATTGTAATTGGATGTCTTATTAAAGACAAAAAAAGACCGGTTTTAGAAAGTCGGTTGACCCAAATTAGAGTCCGCAATTTTGATTATATGCACTTGAAATTATGGATATGGCTAGTTTGTTGAAAGACATTGGATGAGTTCGTTATCCAGCTTCGTACCTCTTCAACGTTTTGAAAAATAAAAGTTCAATGCTGAAAGAAAATTCAGAAGTAAGACTCCTTGATTTCATCAGAAGAATCAAACAGTGACGGTGACGTAAAAGCACCAAACGCGTCAGTGTTTTATATATTGTTCGGCCTAATTGGACGCAAATCACCAGCACGTCAGTCTTACATTTAGGAAGACAGTCTCTTTACTTTTGTATGACATTTGCGAACGTATTGTGGAAAAGGTGGAATATGCATGCAAGCTCATACAGAAGAGGCTTTGTGGGCATGGGCCATTCCACCTTATTATTCAAAATGGCTGTGGCTACGCCAGCCCCGAGAACGTATAACCGGTAGGAAGCGCCGTGTGTCTCAAAGCCATCTGTGTTTGTGTGTGCCATTCTGCCGTTTGTTTTTGTGTGTGCCTGGCATTGCCGTGCAGATCATGCTGGGGATTGGGGGGAAGGGGGGGGGGAGATACTGCATGAGTTTGTAATCTAGCGTTGTACCTCTTCAACTATTTCAATACTAATTAATTCTTCAAACTTTTTGCAAGTTTTGGAGCCACTATTTACTCCCACCAAAGTCAGCCCTGGAAGAGGCTGTGTGGAACAAAACAGTCAGCTCTGGCGGAAGGGCGTGCCTTTCGGAGTGATTGACTGACGTGAGTTGGAATTCAAATTTGTCACAGTGTACACAGCGTCGTGAGACCAGCGATGTCATGGCGTGGATATTATAGTGCCGTCATTTTGCTGCTCGTGCTATTCCTCTTCTTCAGAATTCCTGTCGCTACTCCAGCCCACAGAGCGTACTAATGGCGGGAAGCGCTGTGTGTCCGTCTTTATTTGTGTGCCGCCGGCGTGTGTGTGTTGATCAGAGGTTGGCTTAGAGAGGAGGGAAATGTTTCAGAAGGATAAGCTTATTAAAAATGAACAACTCTGAATGTTCCTAATAGAAAAAAGCACGTGAGCTTTAATCAATACGGTATACTTTGGGATGAAATCCTCATCTTGTTTTGTTTTTTTTCTTTTACCGCCTCGAAGTGGCCAAGCTTGTTATATAGCAAGTCCGTTGAAAGGTACTAGTAAGTCAAAGAGGCACATGCGAGGTTCTCCTGAATTGATCAGTGTTTAGATCGTACTCCATAGGCAATAGTTGCCCCTCTCCACAATAATCGTCGTGTTCGGGCCCGTCCATTATCACCCCGATTCCGTGGTTATTAAACCTCCAACTAATCAACTAACCTGGCATGGTCGGTTTTAACTCATTCGAGAAGTGCCGCCTCCGGATACGCGGCATAAGCTGCGTATCCGGACGCGGCACGTCTCGAATGAGTTAAACGTACGCATAGAACACAATGTCAACTCTATGCACAGAACCCGTTTCAGTTCCTCCATTGTTGAGAAGGGGCGGGCTGCGTACACTTCCCTGCCTAGGCGCCGTTCTAAGCAATGGGGAAATGTCTCCGCTTAGATGCGATACTGCAGATTCTACAAAAGCTGAATCAGTCTTCAACGGACCCAGGCCATCTGCAAGAGACATACATTCACACGAACCTGCATGGGCCCCTGTGAATGTAGGCTATGTCCCCTACTAGCCAAGGTCGGATTCTTTCACTTTCACCAGGAACAAAACTGTATTGCAGAACAGAACAGAACAGAACAACGTAGTTGTGGAGGGGCCCATTGGGGCCAAAGGACGGCACAGATGGATCGGACTTAACTATCATGTACATTACTTTATATCATTATTTAAGCTTCTTCAGTCCACACGGAATTTTGCACTTTTCTGTCGGCAGTTCATTGATTCAAATTTATTAGGCTGCAACGCAAACAGACCATATGCAAGAGACATAGCTTCACATGAGTCCCTGCATTCCTGAACCTATGTCTCTTGCTTACCGAGACTGGTCATTCCAGCTTTTACTCCACTTAAAGGCAAGGTAATATCTGACCGGATAAGTGTAGGGTGGAATCTCAATGCGCAATAGACCATCGGGCCGACGTCGGCCGCTGTTGGCCCGCGCACCAAAGTGCGCGGGCCAACAGCGGCCGACGTCGGCCCGACGGCCTTGTGCGCATTAGGATGTGTGTCCATCCCTGATTTGCCACGGGAGACTGACTTGCTGTGCGTTGGCCGCATGTTCTGAATGTGGGCACTGTTACCTAGAAACAACTAGCCTCAAAATGTAGGTTTCCTGGCGTGTTCATTTGTGGTCAATACCCTGGGGAGTTTTGTTGTTGTTGTTATTGTTATTGTTACTGTCATTGATGTTGCTGTCGTGGTTTGTTTTACTGACAGTTTTGCTTGTGTGTTTGTTGGGACAGAGTGTTTCTTTGCATTTGTTTGTTCCTTTATTTCTTTACTTTTCGTCTTTCTTTTGCTTTTTGGTGGCTGTTATTGTTTTTGATGTAGTTGTTGCTGTTGTTGATGTTGTTGTTGTTGCTATTGTTGTTGCTATTGTTGTTGATGTTGTTCTTAATGATGATGATGATGTTGTTAATGATGATGATGTTGTTGCTGCTGTTGTTGTTGTTGTTGTTCCTGTTGATGTTGTTATTGATGTTGATGATGTTGTTGCTGTTGTTATTTTGTTGTTGCTGCTGTTGCTGCGGTTATTGCTGTTGTCTTCGATCTACTTGTTATTGTTGCTCAGCATTTGTTAGTTTGATTGCTGCTTGTTGCTATTTGTTTGTGCGATTGCTGGTTTTGCATTGTTTCTAACACCGATCGAGTGTACGTGTTGTGTTCACTTTCACTTTCTTTATTCGATCAGAGGAGAGAGTAGAATGCGTTGTGTACATCACAACCCTCACCATCAACCCAGGGTTTCTGACCAAGCAGTACTCAGCAGCATTCCCAGATGATTCAGTCTAAAGCCATCTGGGAGACTGGAGATCTCAGTAGGCAAAGTCTTCTGACGTAGGCCAAGCCGACTGCCATTTCACATTCATGCACCACACTGGTTGTCTCTGTTTATTCGCTACCGCTGTACAGCTTTAGCGAATCGAGGGAGACAACCGGCGTGTGTGTGTGCATACCGCTGTAGACTTTATAAGACTTGGTTTAGACAGGCCGACTGTTTTAATCCACGTTCATTTATACCGTCAATACGGTAGGCTGAGACTTCGATCTTAGACAAGGCTGACTATTTTAGCTCACAGTCTACCCCAACACCGAAATCCTTAAATGTTGCCGTTGTCCTCTGAAGACTGCATTGCAGTGCAGGACACAGATCGACCATGATAGTTCAAGGGTGATGCCAGAATAGTTTGGCGCCTTAGGCGCCAAGCTATTCTGGCATCACCCTTGAACTATCATGGTCGATCCATATCTTGCTGTGGTGCGTCTGAGGTAGAATGAGTTAATGTACGTTCATGCATACGGTTCATAACAGAAGGCTGCAACTTCTGGATTAGACAAGGCCGACCGTGTGTTCTAGCTACCCCAGTAGCAAAACGTCTGCGGGCCCATGACGACTGCAGTGGGCCCGTGCACAGCCGTGCGCGGGCACACCGCGGCCTGTCGCAAGCCCGAGGACCTTTGCTTACTGGGCATAGTCCACGTTCACGAACACCATTGCTGGTCATTGCAGCAACCGTGGCAGGGAGTCCTGTTTTCCCAGCCGGTTCCGCTTCGTCTGCCATGTTCTCCGCCACGCATGATGTGCTGCACAATGTGCCAGCACGGACCGGCGTGGCAATCGATGCATCACCTGTCATGTCTACGCCAAGCTTTAACCACCTTAACTGCCGGGGGCACGGCTAGCACCGTACCACGTAACTGAAAGAGGGACACGTCCTTCATAAGACACCGCCTCTCGTTGGAACCGCTTTGTATCCGTGTTCCTTCGACGGCCGAGATTCTTCCACGTTGAATTTACAATTATGTCAAAAGCGTCCAATGGCACTGAAGGGCAAGGGTTAACCCATTGACTGGTATTCACTGTCGGTACACGGCGACCACCACCTCAATGCAAGAGGCATAGATCTTCTTGAGCCCCCGCGACAGCGGGGCAGAGGAGGATCTATGCCTCTTCCTAAGTCCGTTCATATCTGTTCTTCGTTTGAAGAACTTGGTTGCTCAGCGTTCGACCTTCGTCCGAAAGGTCGCGGGTTCGAACCTAGATGGGTAAAAATTCCGTTGAGACCCTATTAGGTGCCCCAGTTTTTTTTAAACCACCTTCGTGGAGCACAGAAAGCGTTAAGCCCTAAACGATTAGGAGGTCAGTCGCTTAGGTGATATACAATAGTGTCCCTTTACGTTGATTGGTTAGTTCCGGGTTTAACGTCCACGGCACCGAAGTGATAATCGACGGCCCTGACGGGCGGGTTATGGGGGACAGGGAAATCTATTGCCTATGGAGTACGACCTGAACACTGATCAATTCAGGCGCGCTCCAAATGTGCCACTTTGCTTTACCAGTACCTTTCAACGGACATGCTATTGAACAAATCCGCCTTTCCCCCCTGGATTGCGAGTCCAGCTACGTGTTTGCATTAGAAGTCCAAGCGATTATAGATGTTTACTTTTCGTTTCCTTAGCGAGTGGTTTAGCAGTTGAATAAAATCAGAGTTTCGACTTCTGGGCTTACTCAGTAAGCAACGTTGATGCGATCCAACTGCAAGCGGCACAGATCCTCATGAGCCCGCGCGACTACGGGGGCTCATGAGGATCTATGCTTCTTGCTGAGACCACTTTGTGTCCATGTTTTGTGGACAGTTGTGGTTTTTCGTCGTTCAGTGAACAAGGACTTCATGCCATCAAAGGCAGACCGAGACACGCGCGTTAACTCATTCGAGACGTGCCGCCTCCGGATACGCGGCTTAAAGCCGCGTATCCGGAGGCGGCACGTCTCGAATGAGTTAACGTGTCGCCGAATGAAGATGCAGGCTCAGCAGCTAGGTAAAAAGCCAGTGAGCATAAGATCGTGGGGGTTGACGTCAGGCTTTGCTGGCCTTGCACTAGCTATGGATGACGTCGGCAACCGGACACCCGGAACTGGAGGCAAATACAAGTACGCGTTATATCCGATTTCCAAATCCTATTTTTAATATAAGCGCCTGCTAAATCTTCAGTATTAATCATCATCATCATCATCATCATCGTCATCATCGTCATCATCATCATCACCATCATCATATATATATTTTTTTAATTATCAGTAGTAGTAGTAGTAGTAGTAGTAGTAGTGCTACTACAATCACTACTTTTATCATCATTATCATTATGATAATTATTTTCATCCTCATTAGTAGTAGCTGTAGCAGTAGTAGTAGTATTCAGCGATGGACAGATAGGCACCCAATCGCCAGCCCACAGAAAAATACGCAGGTATAGAACCGGACGATCATCTACATCCCTAGCCTATAACCCATGTCTTTTTCTGGAACTTAGGAAGTAGGCAGGAGAAACACACATACACACACAATTCCCCTTGGTATGTGTACAATTCTACCAGCGCTAACCTCACCTATCTGGTTTGTGATTAGTAGTAGTAGTAGTAGTAGTAGTAGTAGTAGTAGTAGTAGTAGTAGTAGTAGTACTGCTATTATCATTATCATCATCATCATTATTATATAATGTTGCGCGTAATGTTGAGGTTTAGCTGTGTAAGGTGCCGGAGTGGACCACACATACACTAGCTTACGGCCGTCATCTTTGAGTGTATGAATACACTAGCTTACGGCCGTCATCTCTGAGTGTATGAATACACTAGCTTACGGCCGTCATCTTTGAGTGTATGAATACACTAGCTTACGGCCGTCATCTTTGAGTGTATGAATACACTAGCTTACGGCCGTCATCTTTGAGTGTATGAATACACTAGCTTACGGCCGTCATCTTTGAGCCTAACGACATCACAATTTAAAGCCTTGTTTGAAGCACCAGGAAGGTCCATGGAATTAGAAAATTGGGCCCCCGTGCGCAGTTACAGTATGTAAAACCCACCGAACGGAGACTGGGGCTGAGAACAGCCAATTTTAGGTCCAATCGGCACGAAAACTTGGAGGACAGCAGAACCTGTCCTAAGCGACCCCACCCTTATGATAGATCTCCTGTTATTAACCCCTTCAGTGCCACTGTACGTTCAGTTTTGTTTGTGAAATCTTTGTTTCTTCCACGAGCAAAACTGAACCAAAACAGTCCAAGATACATGGACACAAAATGGTCTCAGCAAGAGGCATAGATCCTCATGAGCCCCCGCAGTCGCGGGGGGCTCATGAGGATCTATGACTCTTGCTGTCTATGACTCTTGCTGTCGGATCGCGTTCACTTTTTTCTCGGCAGTCAAGGGGTTAAGCCCTTAACTGCCAGTGATCAAAGTTTGAGATACCAGAGTTTTCGTTAACGCATTCGAGACATGCCGCCTCCGGATACGCGGCTTTAAGCCGCGTATCCGGAGGCGGCACGTCTCGAATGAGTTAATTCAATGCCAAAGAGGTGTATACCAACGCCAAAAGAACATGGATGCAAACTGGCGTCAGCAAAGGCATAGATCCTCATGAGTCCCCCTCACTTGCAGTTGGGTCCTGTTCAGCGTTTCTCAACATTGAATGCGTGAAGACCATCATCTAGATTGTCGTAGCAACCTGAATAATGGTCTTTAATGACAGGTGACACTTTTTGCCCTTCAATACTTCTCTTGAGAGAGTGCCTGTCTGTTAAGGCTCCTTTTTTTTTTTTTTTTCTTGCAAAGAAAAACGTGGTTTTATCAAAACAGGTTCTACTGTATACAAAACAGAAAATGCCGATCTGTGCTTTGATTGTGATGACGTGTGACATGCGGCGGGGACCAAGGAGTATCATTAACGCCTATGTCAGTGGACACAAGCTGTGTTTCGGGTTGAAATCATTCTACGCCGAACCGGCCCAGCAGTAAAATAACATTGACACAAAGTTGTTTCGGCAAGAGGCATAGATCCTCATGTTGCCCCGCAATTGCGGGGGGCAGGGGGGGGGGGGGTCTATGAGGGTCTATGCCTCTTGCAGTTGAGTTACGCTCACTCCCTCTTTCTCACTCTGGCAGTGAAGGGGTTAACACTGAATGTTCGACAAATGGACAGTTAATTTAAAGTTAGCTAACTTATGTTCAGCATACGTCAAAGTTACCTCTCTTAAGGAAACTTTTAACGACATCTTTCGCATTTCTCTCAAAACTATGCATGAATGTGTATTAAGAAAATTGTCTTTGAAGTTTTCATCCATATCATATTCCCTAAATAAGTTTATGGATATATATATGTACTACGCCTTCCATCAACGCAGTCTGGTTTTTATGCCGGAAGTCGAAAAGAAGAACACAAACTGTGCCAAGGAAAGTTACGATGTGCTTATGTGTCATTGTGATGGAATTATTCAAACTTTTTGTTAACTCTTTAACTCCCAGAACGAAAATGACTTCCATTATATACAACGGAAGTCATTTAATTCTGGGAGTCAAAGTATTAACTCATTCAGCCCTGACGCACTACATCAGGAGATGGGTCGACCATGATAATTCAAGGGTAGTGCCAGATTAGCTTGGCGCCTGTCGGCGCCAAGCTAATCTGGCACTGCCCTTGAATTATCATGGTCGATCCGTCTCCTGCAATTATTGCATAGTCATTAGATGACGCCTCCAAAATTTGAAAAATACGGCCATCGGGCTGAATGAGTTAACCAGTTGTAGGAAGAATCCATCGATTCAATGCCAGTTGATTCAGGTTGTCTTTTCTCTATCTGCATTTATTCCTGTCCTAAGAAAACGCATTCAAAGTAGTGTCAGCAAGAGGCATAGATCCTCATGAGCCCCCGAAACTACGGGGGCTCATGAAGATCTATCCCTCTTGCTGTCAAATTTTCGCAGCACTGAACGGGTTAATCTGTCAACCAGCTCATTAGAACTGAAGCTTCGAAAGGCATCTGGGTCGTTAACAAAACAAATTCAAAAATAAATAAAATAAAAAATGAAATGAACATGCAGTGCGTTAGTCGTAGCTCTGTGTCTTTCTACAGGCTACTACCGAGTAACAGCATTTTCCCGATGTGTTTCAACTGAAAGTAGCAGCCTCGCTATTATGTTGAACTTCTGGTTCATAAAGTATATCGATCACAAAGTGAAGAACGTTTTCTCAACCGTTCCTTATGTCCCCGTCTTCCAAGGCGTCGCGACCACGACCGTTAACCCCTCCACTGGCAGTGGACGTAGATTTTTTTTACATTTATTTATTTTAATTAATTCCACACGCAAGGAAGGTGCACACAAAGAGATAATAATAAGCGCATTAAATAGGCGCTTTATCCCAATTGAAAATCGGCTCAAAGCGCCGCCGCGAACTGAACCCAACAAGCACGCTCACGTAAATCACGCGCATTCACTCACACACTGAACGTAAACACAGAACTTTCACGTGGTGCTAAGGGCAAGCTCAAGCGAGCTACTGTAGTTTTTGGAAATTCAAAATCGTTTGTATTTGAAATTTGATTAAGTGGACTGAAACTGATACCAAAGTGGAGGGGGAGGAAGAGCCGGAGTACCCGGAGAAAGAACCCCCGACGGTCCGCCCGAATTAACGGTGACACTTACTAGAGGAGAAAAATCCGACGCCGGAACCCGTAATCGAACCTCGCACCTTTAGCATTGGTGGCAGGCGTCTTAACCACTGCGTCACGGACCGCCCCAAAGAGATGTCAGCAAGAGGCATAGATCCTCATGAGCCCCCGCATTTGCGGGGGCTCATGAGGATCTATGCCTCTCGCAGTTGAGTGGTGTTCGCTTTTTTTCTCTGCAGTCAAAGGATTAATGCTGTCAACCGTTACTTTCCAAAAGACCATTCGAGTTCACGGTTGAGCGAGTGCACAAATTGCCTGCAAAACGTTTGGGTTTCTCCCAGCAATTGAAACGGTCTTTTCAAACCCCAAACAAGATTGTTGGAATCGTGCGCGGCGTGTTCCGGAACAAGCTGGTGTCGACAGAATGGAAAATTTCCTGAGAGAATCTCGATTTCAGTCGAGTTCACTTTTTGGCCGTTTTCTATCGGCAAACCTCCATCTAACGAGAGCATTTCCTGCATGAATACATCAGAACCTGTTTTAAGCGGCCACCCTTATGAGAGATCACCTGTCATTAAAGACCATCATTTAGGTGGCTTTCGCCACCTAAATGATGGTCTTTAATGACAGGTAACACTTTTTGCCCGTCGAGACTTATCTTGAGAGAGCACCTGTCATTAAAGACCACTATTCCCTTGAAAAAATAAGCTGGTTGCTCAAAACAGGTGCTACTGTAGCACTAATCTGCAAGAGGCACAGATGCTCAGAGGCCCTTGCAGATGCCGCGAGTTTATCAGAAATGTTCACAAACCAGATAGGTGAGGCTAGCGCTGGCAGAATTGTACACAAACCAAGGAAAATCACTCAGCGCTGGACAGACAAACAGTTAGATCCCCTGCCCCCGCCTATCAGGCACCCAATCGCCAGCCCACAGAGAAATACGCAGGTATAGAACAAGACGATCATTTGCATCCTCAAAAAGAATGCATCAGGTCTCTTATATAACCCATGTCTTTCTCCTATCAGAAATGTTGCCTCTTCTCGTCTTACATTACATGTAGTTTCCCAGGGTGTTGACCTTATCAGGTGCAGGTGCTGAATCTGCAAATTTGTTTATTTATTTACAAGTTTAGTTTTTGGCTGTTTATTTGCTGTTGTTTTTGTTGTTGTAGTTGTTGCTGCCGCTGCTGTTGTTTTTTGTTGTTGTTGTTGTTGTTATGTTGTAGTTGTTTGTTTGCTCGTTTGTTTTTTCTTCTGTTTGCTAGTTTGTTTGTTTGTTTGTTTGTTTGTTTGTTTGTTTGTTTGTTTGTTTGTTTGTTTGTTTGTTTGTTTGTTTGTTCGTTTGTTTGTTTGTTTGTTTGTTTGTTTGTTTGGCTGTTTGGTTGTTTGTTTTTTTGGTTGGTTGGTTGGTTGGTTGGTTGGTTGGTTGGTTGGCATTTTTAGAAGGTGAGTGAGTGGGTTGGTGTATGGGGTGGAGTTGAGTTGATCCAAAGCATCGCTTCAATATTTCAAGACTCATATATATATATATATACAGGATGTTGGGGTTCCCAGGATCTATGCCGGCGGTGGCACAAAAGAAATCTCTGTTCCCCACGGTGCATAGATAATTACAGATTCCAGATTTAAAAGCGTTACTAGGCAAATTTCAGTTTACGTGGGTTACAGACAAATAAGCGACAAGACCGATTTGCCACTATGGACAGATGATTGTTTTAAACAGGGTCTTGATATAGTAAAAGTGAAGTGGGTGTCTGCTACGGATAGGTGGCCACTATATAAAGGTGGCCGCTAGAGCAGGTCTGTCTTTCTAGATAGTTGCGTGCTGGTTTGTGATTTTGGACCTTACGGCTAAAAGCCGTAATGTCCAAAATCACGAGGACACATTTCCACCATCCTGATCTGGGGGCAAAGGTACTCAATCAGATCAGAGACCAATGTCGTCTGCTACGCTGACCTAACTTAATACATTTTGTGTTTCTCGCCCAGAGAGGCCTAATCCTTTGCGATACATATTTCGTCCTTCCTGCTTCCCCTCCCCTTAATATGGCCCCGTTAAATTTACTGCCATACGGCGCACAATGCTTGTCGGCGGCGAGAATGATAAGGCAAAAATTATCCGCAAAAGCGCCTACAAAGAGGGGGTTGGCTTTACCAGAAATTGCGCGCGCCGCCAAAACGGAAGTCGTCCTGGATCGGAAAAGCACGAGCTAACACGCACTTCCGGGAAAAGTTCTATGGTCGGTACCTTCCGTTTTCGAGAGACATAGATGCTCATGAGCCCCTGCATGTATGATGGGGCGCTTGTGAATCTATGCCTCTTGTTGAAACAACTATGCCTCTGGTGGATGGAATCGATTGTATTTTTTTCTCGCACAGAGTGAGTAAAGGAGGTTTGCGTCAACGATTTCACAGGGAAACCTCGGCCTTTCGACTTGCCCTGCGGTGTTCAAAAGATGGCTGGTGGTCGTGTAGGGTTCAGATCCTCATTCAGTCCATTTCTCCTGCGTGAGGAATAGATTTTCATGAGCACCAGAAGTCTGCTATGAACAGGAATAACCTGGCTTTTCGAATCTTCGTTTGTTTGTAACATCAATGATCATCAACAGCAAAAAAAGAGTTCTACTACAGAAAACTTCGCTTATCGTAACGCGTAGGGTCGGATACGACGCAGTCCGGATATAACAAACTTTTTCAGTGCTCCCGATTTATATATAAAATACTTCGCTTATAACAAATATAACGTTCTCCTAACGTTTTGTTGTATACAGAGTTGACTGCAGTAAAATCGAGATGGCCTGTGTGCTTCTCTGCCATTCAGTGTTGGACACCACGGCTTTGTAGCTGTGTGTCTATGTCCCACGGACGGAGAAGACACCAGGTGTTATACTGAGCCTGCATACATGTGATAAAACGGATCAGCCTACACCATTAACAGCAGGAACTCATGAGAATCCAAGCATCTTACTCTCATTGGCCGGACTCAGCCACTCACGTCTGCTTTCCTCTGACGGAGAAATTCATTCGTTGTAATCCTGCGACTGCAAGGGCATGATATGGCCCTAGAAGACACAAAGTGCTCGGGCGGAAGTCGAACGCCTGGCCCGGGCACGAATGTGCGCGGGCCAGGCGTTCGACTTCCGCCCGAGCACTTTGTGTTTACTAGGGCTTTTGGTCCGACACTGATGAATCGGCTTTTTTTTATCCTCGGTCGCGGTTTCTTTAGGTGTCAACCCTGTTTGTGAAAAATCAATGTCCGTCCGACCCTTTGCGCAGCTAGAAAAAGAAGGAAAATGAAAATATTAAATGTAATGCAACGAAATATGTTAAATGGAATGCACAAAAAGCTTAAATATAATCTGCATTGTCCCGAAATATTGCGGGAAATTCGGTGTTATGTTTGGAACGGATAGAGTCAAAGAGAAAAAAAAAGATCTTTCTAGTCCAGAAAAGAAAAAGAAATGAGTTAGACCGAATGCAAAAACTTTAATTTAATCTTTCTCTGCCGCACTGAGCAAAACTGTTGTATAAACTTTGGGCCTGCTTTTGTGCCAAGGATTGTTCAACCAAGCAAGAAAAAAAAGTATTTCCTAATTAAAAAGTTGCTGTTTTGGGATGAGGAAGAAGCAGAACGTGAGGACATACAGATTTTCATTTTTTATGATGAAAACCTCGCTTTTTGGGAGCAACCAAGAAAAGGTTGTCTTAAGGTCAATGCACTGAGATGCACTGTGATTTTAGATCCATGAAGAAGCTTTAGGAATTGACTTCTTTAAGTTCCCTAGGGTCCCAGCCCTTTACAACACAATGCCTACCATGCCCCAGCTCTCATAACATTCCTTATTATCGTTTGAAGTACTTAAGTATGCATTCGTATTATTGTGTTTTGACTAGATCGCCTCTCTTGTCTGAAAATTAAAGCCAAGTGCGTGTTTGAAGGGTTACAAACAGCCACGGATTTGGAAAGGCCAGTCATTTTTGCACCGAACAGTCAAACTGAGAGCGACCTGCGCTTTCACTTTCAGGTGTTGATTATACACCGTCACACAAAATGCAACCTTATGCCATAACATTTGTTCTTCAAACACTTTTACGCTCATTACCACTGAGAACAAAAAAAGACAATGCAGGGGCTCAAATGTCATTTGCTTTAGTATTAAAATCATTGTGCCAATGCTTTCTGCGCCCATAATTGAACAACCAAGCTATGCGTTTTCAGCTAGCCTGTTCTAAGTGACTGAAGAATGTAATTATGAGGAAATGCAGCCATCCTAAGCCACCAAGGACGCCAGAATAATGGAATGGAAATCCACACTTTCTTTGCAAAAACACATGACGTTTTGCGGTGACGCAATAATAAAACGTAATCGAAACGTCACTCAGTAACAATATTGTGTTGCATGATATAAAAAACAAACTTGAGGGGAAAATAGACGGCACTTCGTTCGGAAGAACACAGTTTCATCCTGACGTGTCCAGTCTGTAAATATCCTGCAGTTTCTGAGTATATGGAAGTGCAGAGTTCCTTCTCATTATATTGACTTTCCTGATGGCTTACACAAAAATACAAAATGCGTATTGATGTACTTTAAACGATAGTAACGAACGTTAAACTCCGCCGAGGTGTACCCTAAAGGTTACCTTGCCGGTCCCAAGCCCGGATAAAGGAGGAGGGTTGGGCGTAGGGCTAGGAAAACACTTCCTGCTACAGAAACGCCAACAGAGAATCAACAAGAAAACTCAGCCCTGGGAAGAGAGAGGTCTTCAACAAGAAGATTTATGACACCATGTAGTGAAAGCCGGAAGCCTCTGGAAGCTACAAGGCCGATACCCTTTCTTTCGACCAGGGCAATCAACATTGGTACATGGAACGTAAGAACCATGTGGGAGACAGGAAAAACATTTCAAGTAGCGGCGGAGATGAAGAACTACAACCTTGCCCTTCTTGGAGTTAGTGAGACAAGATGGACACAATCTGGACAGAAGCAACTAGCATCAGGAGAGAAGCTGTTGTATTCTGGACATGAAGAGGACAACGCCCCTCACATACAAGGAGTTGCATTGATGCTCTCAAAAGAAGCACAAAGAGCACTCATAGGATGGGAATCTCATGGACCCAGAATTATTACAGTTTCCTTCCGTACCAAGATGGAGAAGATCAAGATGAACGTTATTCAATGTTACGCACCCACCAACGACAGTGATGAAACCATCAAGGATCAGTTTTACGAGAGACTACGGTCTATCATAGAGAAGTATCCAGAAAAGGACTTCACCATTTTGATGGGAGACCTTAATGCCAAGATAGGAACGGATAACTCTGGATATGAAGAAGTCATGGGGCGCCATGGACTAGGAGATAGAAACGACAATGGGGAGAGGCTGGCAGACCTGTGCGCATCAAACAACTTGGTCATCGATGGCAGCGTTTTCCCCCACAAGAACATTCACAAGACCACATGGGTTTCTCCAGACCACATAACAAAGAACCAGATTGACCACATCTGCATCAGTAAGAAATTCAGAAGGTCCATGCAAGATGTGAGAGCAAAGAGAGGAGCGGACGTGGCCTCGGACCACCATCTCGTGGTGGCCAGGCTAAAACTGAAACTAAAAAAGAACGCGACAACAGCGCACAGGGCGCAACAGAAATACAATACCACCTTCCTGATAGACACTACCAAGCTGCAAGAGTTCAAGTTGACCCTCAGCAACAAGTTTCAAGTGTTACAGGAGCTGTTGGAAGAGGAGGAAGGTACCCTCGAGAGCAAGTGGGAAGGAATTAAAGAAGCAGTTACATCAACCTGCCAGGAAGTGCTTGGTCCCAAGAAGCACCAACATAAAGAATGGACCTCTGTTGACACACTGAGTAAAATTTAAGAGAGGAAGAACAAGAAGATGGCCGTCAACAACAGTCGAACAAGAGCAGAGAAAGCCAAGGCACAAGCAGAGTACACAGACGCAAATAAACGAACGAAGAAGAGCATTAGAGCAGACAAGCAGAAATATGTGGACGACCTGGCAACCAAAGCAGAGCAAGCAGTTAGAGAGGGCAACATGAAAGAACTTTACAACACCACCAAGAAGCTAGCAGGGAAGTACCGTAGACCCGAACGTCCGGTCAAAGACAAGGAAGGAAAACCAATCATGGGCGATCAAGAACAGAGAAACAGGTGGAAAGAACACTTTGAAGAGCTCCTGAATAGACCAGCACCGAAGAACCAACCAGACATCGAACCTGCTGAAGCGTACCTACCTATAGAGGACAGCCCACCCACAAGAGAAGAAATTAGGATGGCCATTAAGCAGCTCAGGAATGGAAAAGCAGCAGGACCAGACAGCATCCCAGCTGAGGTGCTGAAGTCGGACTTAGAAACAACAGTGGGAATGCTCTACCCACTATTTAAGAAGATCTGGGAACAGGAACAAATACCAGCTGACTGGAAAGAGGGATATCTTATTAAGATTCCGAAGAAAGGAGACATTAGTAACTGCACGAATTACAGAGGGATCACGCTCTTATCAGTGCCGGGGAAAGTATTCAATAGGGTTCTGCTGAACAGAATGAAAGACCCAGTCGACGCCCTACTTAGAGACCAACAGGCTGGCTTTCGCAAAAATCGATCCTGCACTGACCAGACTGCAACGCTGCGAATTATAATTGAGCAGTCGTTAGAGTGGAACTCACCCCTGTACATCAATTTCCTTGACTATGAGAAAGCATTTGACAGC
>BTPG01000007.1:53378020-53415520 GCA_036245525.1 Semisulcospira habei
ATAATAATTACGGTATTTATGATGCGCTTATCTTATAATAATTATAACTCTAAGCGCGCACTCACAACTCGAGCACGCATGCGCACGCTTTAGACAATGACTCACGTACTACAAATAGTGAAATACATTATGACAGTCAGCTTGGGGTGGGGAGTGTGGTGATATAGTGCTAGAACTGTTGAAAGAGGTGAGTTTTGAGGGCGGACTGGAAGGAGGAGAGAGAGTGTTTCTGACGGAGAGAGAGTGGGAGAGTGCTCCAGGTGGATGGACCATAGACGGAGAAGGAGCGGGGGCCGAAAGTGCTGAGTTTGGTGCGGGGGATGAGGAGGCGGAGAGGGTCGGAGGCGGAGCGAAGGGAGCGGGAAGGAGTGTAGGGGTGAAGTAAATTGGAGAGATAAGTGGGAGCGTAGTTGTTCAGGGATTTGTAGCAGAGAGACAGAATCTTGTTTTGGATGCGTTGGGGGATGGGAAGCCAGTGAAGGAGTTTGAGCAGGCGAGTGATGTGGTCGGATTTTTTCTTTCTGAGGACGAGGTGGGCAGCATTGTTCTGGACGCGCTGGAGAGTGAAAGTGGTGGAGCGAGGGAGGCCGGAAAGGAGAGAGTTGCAGTAGTCGATGCGAGATAAGATGAGAGAGACAGCAAGCTTGGTGGCAGCTTCGGTAGTGAGGTATTTTCTGATCTGACTGATGCGGCGGAGGTGGAAATAGCATGCCTGGGCCGTGGCGGTGACGAAGCTGGTCATGGAAAGAGAGGAATCGAGGATAACGCCGAGGTTCTTGGCCGAGTCAGAGAGGGAGATGGGGGTGCTGTCGAGTTGAAAGGTGGAGAGAGGGAGGGAGCTGAGAAAGTTTCTGAAAAATACGGTAGACTTAGAAATGGGGCTGGTCTGAGCGCATTCCGGAGCATGGACATGACGTTTATAGCGCGCGGGGCAGAAATTCTGGCAAAGAAGTAACAAGATAAAAATGGCGTCACGTCTACCTACGCAAACCTTGCTAGAGAACGTATTTTTGGCGCCAAAACGCCGCGTGTGAGTGTGTGTTTGTGTTTGTGTGTGTGTGTGTGTGTGTGTGTGTGTGTGTGTGTGTGTGTGTGTGTGTGTGTGTGTGTGTGTGTGTGTGTGGGTGTGTGTGTGTGTGTGTATGTGTGTGTGTGTGTGTGTGTGTGTGTGTGTGTGTGTGTGTGTGTGTGTGTGTGTGTGTGTGTGTGTGTGTGTGTGTGTCTGTGGGTGTGCGACTAGAGCCCGCATTTGAGGACGGACAAGCTTGAAATTTTAGGATATTATCTAAAAGAATTATCTCGAGACTATTTTTTCGATTTCTTTTTATTAATATGCACATTGGCGGTATAATGGCCGTTTCACAAAAACAGGTTGCTTCACACTGGAGTCCGTAATTTTTCTTATTTTTACTAGATATTTTGCATATAGCTAGATAAAAGGGAGATATTAAATTATTTCGTTAATCAGCATTGTACTTCTAGAACGTTTTGAGTGATCATTATTTTTTTTTAAATATATATTTTCACGTTTTGGGATTATTTCACGAATTATAGGCGTTAATCTTAAAACAATTAAATCTTTTTATGCAAAAAAAAAAAACATTCTTCTCATTAATAATCGCATGATTTTTCTATAGGGTATTTACATAAGTCTACAGTTTTTCTCGGCTGTCGGGTACGTTTAGGTCAGTTGTGACCTGTATGCCCTAGGTGTGAAAAAATCAGGCGATTTTCTGCACCACTTTTTGGGAGGCATTTGTAAAACAGCTAACATAACTTTAAATTTTTCTTTTACGAAAAAAAAATATCTTCTCGTTATTACCCGCATAATTTTTCATAAACAGTATTTGCATACACCTGCTGTTTGTTCAGGCCCTGGGGTAGGATTAGGTCAAAATTGTGACCTGTAAGCCCTAGGCGTGAAAATCAGCAAGAAAATTGCAAAGTTCATCCTCTGATACGTCAAATGTTAGTACTGCGATGAGTGACGTATAACATCGAGTCGTCACTATGAACACGGCGTCGTGGGACTAATGACGCCATAACGTGAAGCTTGAAGTGACGTCATTTCTCTGCTCGTGCTATTACTCTTCGTCAGAATAGCTATGCCAAAGACAATACATTATAAGACAGATCACTCCTTTATAAGGCTTACTAAAAAAAGCGAGGTCAGTGTAGCAGTTGCGTCCCATGGTGTAATCGTGTTGTGGCCATACGTCTATCACTATCTGGTAATGGGCTCGAGCTCTGACGCGAGGTTTTTTGAAGGGTAACAGGTGCTTTTTGTGTGTGCATTGCGGAAAACTGTTTTAAAATCACATGAGCTCTGCTTCTAAGATATTTTTTTTCTATTCCTAATCAAAAGATTTTTCGGAAAAGTGGTAATTAGCACGGAAAGTGTAAAAGAAAAATAAATAAATCAGGCATTTCATTGTTGCCGTGAGTGTGAGTTGATGTCTAGTACACACGCACACACACGCGCGCGCGCGCACACACACACACACACACACAGACGTGCACGCAAACAAACACACATGCACACAAACGAACACACATACAAACAAACCACCAACACAGGACTAAATAAGAAATAATTTACAGCAAATATCAGTTGTTTTGAACAATCTCACAAAAAGATCAGTTTATTAATACAGGTTCAACTTGCAGCAGGTATTATCAAGAAAACCAAATAGTGATTATACACAGGCCACGCTAACCACCTTATGCATACACCCGTTAGAAACTGTAAACAGTACCTTCGATAGTATGCACAAAGAGATTAATAAGAAATGATCACTGATTACCTGTTCCGTCTCCTCCTCTCAATTCATCCATCCACCCAACACATGTAAATGTATGACAAAATTATTCATCATACACAAAATAGCAGGTCAACATGAATATACGCAATAGGCTGAATTATCATAAGACGTACAACAGACAATACCATCAGTCACATGCCCACCGCCTTTAGATCTAAAAGTCATTACCAGGTAAACAGATAAACATGTCATCACCGATCAGAATTATGTTCTCCAACAACTCCCTCCCCCCCCCCCCTCCACCTGACCTTCGGCTGCTTCCAGTGGGAAACTAAACCCCTTACAACAAAGGCAGTCGCATGGTTTGCCACAAGATTTGTCCTCTCGTCCTCCCCAAAATTCTCTGCCCCTTCTATTTGATCACGTTTTTTGTTGTAGGTGACTTGTTCTTTTATTGTCATTTCGTCTAGTACTATTGCACACAGATCTGACTTTGGCGGCAGTACAGACACTTTAATCTGAAGTGCTTTCAGAATTTTGGCACTAAAGCCTGGGCAGACTGAAACCTTTCGCATAGTTTTCCGTAAGGTTGAAACTGACAGGAGGACAAAGAATTTTGCAAGCGTACGATATGCCTTGGGGCTTGCATGAAACAAAGATAAAGCTGTTGTTTTTTTCTGTCTCCGTCCATCTCCGGCCTTGTTTCTTTTTGTGTATTTCACGCAACTGTGCTGAAATAAACTTAACAACGAATCAGGCAAAAAATGGGCCAAGCGGCTCTTCGCTGCTGCATCCTTCTTCTCTTTAAGTGTTAATGTCTTTTCTTTCCTTGTTTGCCGTCTTTCTGTCGTAATTACATTTCTTCCGAAGGCAGTACAATCTGTTGCGCACAGTTTTGAGACTTTTCTTCAAAGCCTGCTTTCTTGGTGAATCGCTGTCCTACCCCCAGTCCTGTTGCTGCAGTTCCCCCCCCCCCCCCCACACCAGTTTCTCCACTGGACTCATCTGCACACACACACAAGCAACCATGCATTAAATCATTAATGATATCATGATAATCCACAACATATTTACTCAGATCAAAAAAATTAATTCACATTCCATATGACTGACCAAAAATGTATTTTCACACACACATGCAGGCGCGAACACACACAAAAAGGCCATCGAAAATTCATCCAAATTTAAAATCTGCTTGTCTGATTTTAATAGTCAACAGATTTTACGACCCCAGTTGTGAAAACAACTCACACAACTAATCTTTTGTGCTGTCATTGTTTGGTAATTTTTTATAAATTAAAAATTTCAGCTTACAAATTATAAATCAAATTATATTTATTCATTGAAAATACCTGGTTGCAGTGACATGCGTGCCTGCTTGTGAGGCGGCGCTTCTGAATGTGTAGCAGTATCCCTCGTCAGTCTCTGTTGTTAGTTGTGGGGGTGGGTTGGGCACCGAAAACACAGTCGGCGCACGTGAACTGGCTGTTTTCAAAATGGGCACTGCACAGCCTGTAGGAACGTGAACGCAGCTCAGCAGGTAAAAGTCCCAACAGATCTTCTCTGCGCGAATTCTGCACCCGGACATCTGTTGGGAGAATAACAAAGACTGAAATACAAGTACTAAAACACCACCAGCTAAATACTGTAGTCTGTAGGCGTAGTTCGTGAGAACAGTACAGTGGACAGAGTTCTGCATGACCTTTTATACTTTTGTATTTTAAGTCTTGATAGACAATGAAAGCGAAGTAACTTTGCAACGACTGAATTTTATCAACGACCTTACAACTCGAGGTTTCTTTGCTTAATTTCTCACCAGTACTTTCCTCTTTTTGATCGGAACATCGGTCTTAAAACCGCAACTCGATTAAGAACGTGAAACTTACACAGGATTCTCCCTATCGGTCGTATTGCCTTAAACGAAAGGGAAAGGTCCGTGTAGCCTAAAGAATACTTTTCCTCACCCAAGTTAAGCACGTGTGGCACAAATGACTAGATCTAACTTGAGTTAGTCCACCATAAAGTGGATACAATGGGACAGGAAAACTGGTCTATGTACATACTGCCCTCTTCTACATTTGAAAACAAAATTACTAGAAACGTATAATTACTCTGGATCTAAATGTTCGTTAGATCACTTTTCCACTGACATTTCTCGGAATTTACGGCGTGGAGAGCCGGCTAGGGTCTGTTTGCAGTTGGATCAGTTTTCCACTCTCCCAGATTTAATCCCAAAGATACATATCACACGAGGGACCTATGCCTGAGTATCGCCCTGGCAACTCTAATTCAGAATAGAAAATTTTCGAGATAGACATCCTCTGCGCCATGAAATTATTATACGGTCGTAAATTTATGCATTTATGCAAAGATAAGACCACAGAGTAATCAGCTTACCTTGTTTCTTCATTGGGAAAAAGGAAAACTGACATGCCGGTGAAACTTGGCTTGTTCGAACAAGAAATTGCGCTGCAAAAGTCAGCCCTTGCCTCGTTCGGTCAGCCATGATTCAACACGATTACAAGGGAGAAAACTCTCAAAGCACGTCCTCGCACTCTCGGGGCGAGTGATTTGTCTTATAATGTATTGTCTTTGCTATGCTACGCCAGACCACAGAGCTTACGAATGGCGGGAATCGCCGTGTGTCCGTCTTTTTTTCTGTGTGCCAGTGTGTGTGGATCAGAGGGTGGGTGAGAGTAGAAGGAGATGGATTGCTGTCGCTACACGAGCCCACAGAGAGTACTAATGGTGGAAAGCGTCGTCTGTCCGTCTTATTTGTGTGCGCCGACGTGTGTGTTGATCAGAGGTTGGTTAGAGAGTAGGGAAATGGATCAGCATAATAAGCCTAAAAATATGAACAACTCTGACTGTTTCTAAAAGATAAACGCATCTGAGCTCCAAACAATACGGTAGACTTTGGGATAAAATCCTCATCTTTTTTTTTAATTAATTTCTTTGCATTGTACACACGGCGCGGTAGTCAATTTTTTTTCTTCGGTCTGGGTTTCGCAAGCCAGCTGCAACCTTCGCTGTATTTCATGCTTTTTTGTGTCGTGTCTAAGGAAGATAAACGTTTATGGACGCTGTGAGAGGTTGGGCAAACACTCGGCATGACAAGATAATCCTCCGTACACAAACTCGGCTTTTGTCGGCACACTTCGGAAATCTCTCGACAAATGGTGATGAATGTCGATGATTATGACGGCCGTGTTCACATACACATGCGAAAATCATAATATTGTGGAATCCAGACCAAAAATGTGACTGCCAGGCGTGTAAAATGCAGAGAAGAACCCAACGGAGAAAGAAACACGCTTAGAAAAGCCAGTTACAACACAATTGGGCTGGGCTCTTCTCTCCATAACTGTGTGGGCATGCGGGTTTTAGGAAAGTACCAGTGGCGTCGAAAAGAGGGGGCGGAGGTGGGTTGTGGGAGGGAGGTGGGTGGTGGTGGTAGGGTGACGAATAGGGAACGTCTTGGACATGTCTTCAAACTTTATTATCTGATTTCTTTAACTCTTTCTACCCCAGACACACCACCAGAAGATAAGGATCGACCACGATAGTTCAAGGGTGATGTCAGAATAGCTTGGCGCCTACGGGCGCCAAGCTATTCTGACATCACCCTTGAACTATCGTGGTCGATCTGTGTCCTGCACTGCAAAGCAGTCTTCAGAGGACAACGGCAACATTTAAGGATTTCGGTGTTGGGGTAGAAGGAGTTAAATATTATTGTTATTATCAGAATAATCATCATCATAATCATCAACATCACCATAATCATCATAATGATCACACCATCATCATCATCATCATCATCATCATCATCATCACTATTATGCTTATACCTAGTTATCTGCCATCACTTCGCTCTTGTTAGTTTCTGGAAGTCGTTCGGCGTAAAGTTAACCTCTCTGATCAGTGCGCTCTGCCGTCTGATTAGAAACCTTCCATATTCTGAGCAGTTAAGGGAGAATGCGATATTTCATTTTACCTGCATTTCTTTCTGTATACTGATGCCGTAGTGACGCACATGTGAAAGTACGGCTACGAAACAAAACTAGCCAAGCGGAACAGAATATAGACATTTTCAATGTGAAACCTATATAACTATTATAAAAATGTGAAACCTGCTAAATACAAAACAATACAATAATTTTTTATTATCCCCGAGGGGAAATTTTGGCGCAGCGGTATATACAAAAAACAAGAATAAAAGTAATAAAAGTTGCATGTTTACGTCATCCGCAAAACCCTTCCATCCTCCTTCCCCCATACCCTTTTACATACATACAAACAAACAACCTAAACTCACTAGTATGCATAATGTCTCTCTTGGCTTGACTTCGCGAACGAAGATTTTATAGGAGTTGCCCACGACGTCTGCAGGCTTGTTCGTGGCTGCGGAGGCCAATCCGAGACAGGCAGGTTCGACCGCAGTGGCTGCAGGGGAAGGTATGGCCAGGGTTCTGAGCTGCGGCATCTCTGTTTTTTTCTCCTGAGCCGCTTGTCCTTAAGGCTAGCTCTGTGAGAGTCCTCAAAGGAGACAGCTGCCTTGTAAATGGTGGAGCGCCAGGTGTCACGGTCCGCAGCAAGCGAAGACCACTGGTGGTGGTCGATTTGGCAGGCACTAAGTGACTTCTTGAGACAGTCTTTGTATCTCTTCTTTAGTGCCCCTCTGTCTCGGTGTCCAGTAGCAAGCTCGCCGAACAGGGTGATCTTTGGTAGGCGATGATCCTCCATCCTGGAGACATGCCCCGCCCAGCGGAGCTGTGTCCGCAGCAGCAAAGCCTCGATGCTCACAGTTTCAGCCTGTTCAAGGACCTCGACGTTGGTGACATAGTCACTCCAGTGAATGCCCAGGATGGTACGCAGGCAGCGCTGGTGGAAGCGTTCGAGGAGTCGTAGTTGGCTGCGGTAGAGGGCCCAGGACTCGGAACCATACAGCAGGGTGGTGAGGACCACAGCTCTGTACACGCTAATCTTGGTGCCTGTTTTCAGCTGTTGATTGTGCCACACCCGCTTGAAAAGTCGCCCGAAAGCGCTGTTCGCTTTTGCCAGCCTGCTGTCAAGCTCCTTGTCCAGCTTGGCGTCCGATGTGATAATGCAGCCAAGGTAAGTAAACTGGTGCACTGACTTTAGTTCAGACTCGCCAATGGTGATGTGAGGAGGGCGATACACTGTCTTGGGTGCCGGCTGATGGAGGACCTCTGTCTTTTTCAGACTGACCTCGAGTCCAAAGAGCTGGGCAGCATCTGCGAAGCAAGACGTGATGCGCTGCAGGGCTCTCTCTGTGTGTGCAACGAGGGCAGCATCATCAGCAAAAAGCAGCTCACGAATCAGTTGGTCTAGGGTTTTCGTGTGGGCCTGCAGTCGTCTGAGGTTGAACAGGCTGCCATCGAGACGATACCTGATGTACACTGCATCGTCATCATCGAGGTCCACTGTGGCATAATAAACAATGGGCTAAGACTAGACTAAAATAATTACATGTGTTAGTTAGTTAGTTATTTGGGTTTAACGCCGAGCAGGCGACTAAGGCCATCTCACGGCGGGATGGGTAAAAATCTGGTCAGCCAGACTAAAAGCAAGGTCTTAAGACAAGATGTAAATATAGCTTAAAAATGGCAGGCTAAAATGTCGCACAAGTTTTTAAAAGAAGCGTATACAGACTCTCAAAAAGGGCAAATAAAAAATATTTACAATACATAAAACTAAACGCAAGCACACGCACACACACACACGCACGCACGCACGCACGAACGCACGCACGCACGCACACACGCGCACACACACACACACACACACACACACACACACACACACACACACACACAGGGCTGTAACGCATGGTAAATGCAGGCAGTGAGGTCAGGTCGTCTCATCGTTTAGCAGTCTGATGGACATGGGGATAAATGACGACCGACGACGAATTGTCTTACAGTTAATAGTTCTGAATCGCCGAGCTGATGGTAAATGACATAGTAATCTTCGTTTAGGGAGTTTTTTTAAAACATGTGATACTTCATTTTACCTTTATTTTTTTCTGTATACTGATGCCGTAGTGACGCACATGTGAAAGTACAGTTACGAAACAAAACTAGCCAAGCGGAACAAATTGTAGCTATTTTTTTTATGTGAAACCTATATAACTATTTTAAATGTGAAACCTGCTAAATGACATAGTAACCTTTGTTTGCTTCTGTTTTGTTTGTTGTTGTTGTTGTTTTTTAGGACAGTCGGTGATAGTACATAATAAACACTTCAATAATAGGTCTGTAAACCATTCACTTTAGTAGTAAATAGTGTGGCGTACGGTTTTGAGAGCTTCTGGTTGTAACGTACTGTGAGAAATTTTAAATTTTGTTTCATAACCGTACACTCGCTTGAGCGTTAATACGGCTTGTAATCTTTTTTTCAGTTACGTTAGGAACCAAAATATTTATAGTCGTAGTTTTTAGCATAAGCGGCTCTTGGTTTCCTGACTGAACATTCAAAAGATCCCAGAAAACAGAAGGAAAATCAATTACAGCAGAACCTGCTTTGACAAATCAGCTTTTATTTTTGCAAGAAGAAAGCGGTCTTAAAAAGCAAGTGCTCTCTTGAAGGGCAAGTCTTGAAGGGCAAAGGTGTCACCTGTTACTAAAGACCATCATTTAGGCAGCTACACCCACAAAAATGATGGTTCTTATTGACACTCGACCTCTTAACTCATTCAGCCCCGACACACCACAGCAAGACACGCATCGAGCATGATAGTTCAAGGGTGGTGCCAGAATAGCTTGGCGCCCATAGGCGCCAAGCTATTCTGTCACCACCCTTGAACTATCATGCTCGATCTGTCTCAGAATTGTAATACAGTCCAAAATTTGGGGATTTCGGTCCTAGGGTACAATGTGTTAAAATGGTGATTGCTAAACCGATTCTGCTGTATATCCAGCTTACCGGTGTTCTGGACAGGCCGATGCATGAAGATGCAGATGATGCTCAAAGTGTGCTCGTGGTTCACGGAAACAGTGGATTAATAGCCCGGACAAACATGCCATATCGCATGTTTGTCCGGGCTTTTAATTCAATGTGTGTGTCAAGCACGTGCAGCGTTGACGTGGTACTTAATAATTATTTCCGACTAACCTCTATTGTTTGAATGTTGTTCTGCTCCGGGGTCTTTTCTTGCGATGGCAGCGTTGTGGGAATGTCGTTTGGCGTCTGTTTACATGCAGCACAGGAAGGGGAACTAATTCGTGCGTCGTAACCCGTGCCCCCTTCTCCCTTCTCCCTCCATGCTATACACACACACACACACACACACACACACACACACACACACACACACACACACACACACACACACACACACACACACACACACACACACACACACACACACACACACACGCCCGCACGAGTTACGTTGCGAACTGCACTACACGTGGAGCAAAATGACGTCATTGTAGACTTCACGTCATGACAATGTTTTTGCACGACGCCTTACATACACAAGGTACATCACAAGCATATTTATGACATGTAGCTTATAATGACGTAATTTTCCTGCTAGTGCTATAGATCTTCAAAATGCATGGCTGGTTATCGTATTTAGTCACGAGTAATGCATACATCGAAAAACTGAACACCATTTCTCACACAGACTGGAAACACATCCCACTTTCTTTCACCAATATTTACCTACAGAGAATAGCGTTCACATCGTACAATAATACGAATGTGAGAATGACAAAATTCAAGCACAAAAATATCTTTTTACGCACATCGACCATGATCATTGAAGGGTAGTGCCAGATTAGCTTGGCGCCATCAGGCGCCAAGCTAATCTGGCACTACCCTTGAATTATCACTCCTTCTGATCACAACGACTAATGTCTTCATTTTGTTGTGTGCGAGACTCACGACGACAAAAACAAAACTGCAATCGTACCCCGTGAAATGTCCCTTTCGGTCGTTGCTGCAAGTCGTTTGTTGAAAACTAAACCCCAATGCGCAAAAGGCCAACAGCGGCTGACGTCGGCCCAATGAGCTTTTGCTCATTGGGGGGCCTCACCCACCCCAAAAAAAAAAATAAATAAACAGAAGAGGCGACGTTATTGAACCTTTTTCCTGCAGAACTCCTGGCCTTGTATTGCTGGTATAACTCGTCGAATGCGGCTCAATACCCAGTGCGCTAAAGGAAATCGGGCCGATGTAGGCCGACGACGGCCGTGCGCGGACCAACGGCGGCCGAAATCGGCCCGATTCCCTTTAGCCCAATGGGAAAGCTTTGTGAGAGCTTAATCTTGACTGAGAGTGAACTCTGATAGTTTGTATTTGCCGAACGATTGAGCTACCGTGTTTCATGTCTGCTAAATTCTTTTTCCAGACTACCTCCATCCCTGCAAGAGTCAAGAGGTATAGATCTACATGAACCCCTGCGACTCCAGGGGCTCATGTGGGTCTATGCCTCTTGCTACGAAGTTTCACATCTATGGAAACCCCTGTCAAACTCTCTCCATCTGGAAATTGTATAGAATTGCATGATCCCGTACAACTGCAGCTTCAACTATGGAGCTATCCCTTGCTGATCAGGTAAAACCATGTAGCCTTCAGGTCAAAATTGATAACCTTAGAGTTGTCCTCTAAACTTAGTCCTAATAGTCAAAGAAAGTTCCTGGTCGGTGCCAGAACAGCTGGACGCCAAGAGGTGCAAATGTAGTCTGGCATAATCCAGACCAAAAAGGTGACTGCCAAGCCTGTAACATGCAGATAAGAATCCAGCGGAGAAAGAAACACGGAGAAATGTATTCAACCTTTTTCAAAGAAGACAAACAAATAAGTATATACAAGTAGCATTGATTGCTCGTCTATTTTAACTCGTTTTGCCCGCGACACACCACACAGCAAGATACGGCTCGACCATGATAGTTCAAGGGTGGTGGTAAAATAGCTTGGCGCCTATAGGCGCCAAGCTATTCTGCCACCACCCTTGAACTATCATGGTCGATCTGTCTCGTGAATTGTAATGCAGTCATCAGAGGGTAACTCCAAACTGTGGGTATTTCGTACCTAGGGCACAATGAGTTAAAAACACAATTTATTAATATTTCGAAATACCCGAAGTGTTAGTACATTGTGTTGTAACTTACATTTTTAAGCGTGTTTCCTTCTTTGTTGGGTTCATCTCTGGCACAATCCTTGAACTATCGAAACGTTTCCTGGTGCAGCGTCAGAGTTGAATAACCATAGTTTGCTTACGAGTGTGTAAGGGCATTAGTTAATTCACGAGATGTCTTCACCTCGAATTTTAAAAAAACAACACCAAAACACAAACAACCCAGGAAGCAAACAAACAAACAAACAACATATCATCAGGCGTTATCACGGTTGGGAAGTCTTTTCTGCATGGGCGGTCCGTGGCGCAGTGGTTAAGGCAGCTGCCACCATTGCTAAAGGTGCGAAGTTCGATACCGGGTTCCGGCGTCGGACTTTTCTCCTCTAGTGTCACCGTTAATTCGGGCAGACCGTCGGGGGTTCTTTCTCCGGGTACTCTCCCACGACTTTGGTATCAATTTCAGCCTATTTCCCACATTTCAAATATAAAATGATTTGAATTTCCAAAAACTTAAGTAGCTCGCTTGAGCTCGCCCTTAGCACCACGTGAATGTTCTGTGTTTATGTACAGTGTTTGCGTGAATGAGCGTGATTCACGTGAGCGTGCTTGTTGGGTTCAGTTCGCGGCGGCACTTTGAGCTGAGCCGATATTCATTTGGGTAACGCGCTGATTTATATCTTTTCTTGAATTAACTCATTCAGCCCGACGCATGTATTTCCCAAATTTTGGAGGCGTCATCTAACGACTATGCACCTGTTGCAGGAGATGGATCAACCATGATAATTAAAGGGAAGTGTCAGATTAGCTTGGCGCCGACAGGCGCCAAGCTAATCTGGCTCTACTCTTAAATTATCCTGGCCGACCCATATCCTGCTGTAGTGCGTCAGGGCCGAATGGGTTAATATAGTTCTGCTCTACATCACATATAGCCAGCACCACTATTCTCACGGCAACCGTTCACTTGACCTGTCGGATTCAATATCAATAGTTTTACAAGAGCAACAGATCGCACGCATCCGCCTATTTCCTTTTTGAATGGATAAAACAAGCCCACGCCTTACAAGCAATTCACGAGGTGGGAAATTGAAGGAAAGCACAAGTACCAACGATAATGTACGCTTTAATGGTTACTCGATATTTTAATCTACCGAACCAAGTGATCGATGGCACAGGAAGCCAGGGGTGGGAGGGGGGTGGGGGGGGTGGGGGAGGGTGAATGAGGGTTGTGTATGGGGTACAGGGGCTGAGAGAGAGAGAGAGAGAGAGAGAGAGAGAGAGAGAGAGAGAGAGGGAGACAGACAGACAGACAGAGACGGGACTAGAGTTATGCACACAGGATAACTTGTAAAATGGGCACCGTATTGCCTAAGGTCTGTATCCTGAAATAAAAGATTGTTCATCATCACGATCAATGATCATCATCATAGCACTCTCTCTCTCTCTCTCTCTCTCTCTCTCTCTCTCTCTCTCTCTCTCTCTCTCTCTCTCTCTCTCTCTCTTAGTGAACTAAAACGAGCAAACAAAAAAAAATCATAAATGAATGCAACTCAGTGAAACGCTTTCGACCCTCCAGCGATATAAAACCAACAGCTTCCAAAACTGATTTCCAGCCAAATTTTCAGACTGTGCAAAAAACGATCCCATCTCTAAAGATAATGTTCTGACATGAAGTCAGACCACTAACGCTATCGTAAATCGAACACCCTTTACCTCCTCCGTCAGAGAAAAACATCGCACACGGTAATGATGCAAAACAGGCTTCTGTGGAAGATGAACACAAGTTGGAATGTGCCCAGCAAGAGGCATAGATCCTCATGAGTCCCCGCATATGCGGGGACTCGTGAGGATCTATGCCTCTTGCAGGCGAAATGAAGTTTGTTAAATGAATAAACAGATCTTTCGGAGAGGCTTCTGTGTGAGAGAACACAAGCGGAAATGAAGATAGCAAGAGGCACAGATGCTCATGAGCTCTTGCATGACGCGGGGTCATGAGGATCTATGCCACCCTAGATTGGTGACACTTGGCTGCACAAATCCAACGCCGTCCTTATCGAAATGTATCGACACTAAAAAAAAGTCACGATGGAGCTTGAGGGACACCGGCGAAAATGTAGCTGTGAAAATGTGTACTGAGATCTTGCTGGGACCATGAGGATCTATGTCTCTGGCATGTGAGAGCCGTTCGCAGAGGTTTAATGTTTTACCCTTTCTCAAACTGTCGGGATGAAACCATGACCATGATGTGAAAAACACAGATGATGAATCGTCATTAAGAGGCATAGGTCTTCATGAGCCCCCGCCTGAGGCGGGGCTCATGAAAATCTATGCCTCTTACAGATGATGATTGCACCCAGAAAGGCCCTTCCTCAAACTATCGAAATGAAATCAGCAAGGCCCCATTCCAACCAAACTGCCGTTTGCTGTCCGCGCAATCTAACTGATTTTTCGTGAAATCGCCCAGAAAATACTTTTCTTCGCATAACATGAGAAATCAATCGGGCCTGCAGGCAAGCGTGAAAGTTGGAAAACGGAGTTAACGATTTTTCTCTTCTCTCAATCGTCCGAGAGAGAGATTCTGACTTGGGCTTTTTTAAACGCTGTAGGGATCAGGCAGACTGGAGAGGCGAGGGATGCAGTGGGGTGGGTGTGGTCTAACTGATGGTCAGAAATGGGTATGGGGAGGAGGGGGGGGGGTTGGGGAGGAGAGAGAGAGAGGGACAGACATGCAGACAAACAGAGAGAGAGAGAGAGAGAGAGAGAGAGAGAGAGAGAGAGAGAGAGAGAGAGAGAGAGAGAGTTTAAAGCTAATACTCCAGGCATTAACCTCTTCACTGGACGTATATTTTTGTATCTGAAATCTTTCTTTATTCAATGACTGAAAGTCAAACCCGCCCAGGAAACATGGATAAAATCTAATCTCAGCCCCCGTAGTCGCGGAGGCTCACGAGGATCTATATCTCTTGCAGTTTGATTCTGTTCAAGTTTTCCCGGCAGTGAAGGGGTAAAAGGGTTAGCAGTTAGTATGCATGGAAGGGGGGGGGGGGGTAATGCCGCATCTTTGGCATTAAAGATAAGATTCCAACCGGTGGGATTTTGGACTAATCTAAATATTCCTGAAAAATAAGCAGCTTAGCCTGCCGAAAGGAACGCTGAAGCATGACGAGAGACTGTATCCTATTGATGTCCAGCTTTCCACTTGATTCTTGTTTCTTTAGCGTCCCCCCTGATACCATAGGACGAGAGGTTGGTTAGGTTGGGGTTTAACGTCCACGACGCCGGAGTGGTAACGGGGACAAGGACAGCTATTGCATACGGAGTACGACCTGAACACTGATCAGTTCAGGTGTACTCCAACTGTGCCTGCTTAGATTTTTGCCAGGACCTTTCAATGGACACGCCAAATAGAGCATGTCCAGTTTTGTGCCTTGGCGTGAAGAGAGACTTACTTATTCCATTTGAATGACCCTCTGGCATCGAGCTGATCGGCGAGACGTGACGAGAGACCAAGCACGTCAGCCTGTATCACACAGCACTGGGCACCAAGATCATGGGCACCAAACTCATGGGCACCAAAATCGAAGGAAGACAACCCGTTTGCTTCCCTGGACCACTTAATTCATTCAGCCCTGACACACTACAACGAGACATGGATCGAGCATGATAGTTCAAGGGTGGTGCCAGAATAGCTTGGCGACTATAGACGCCAAACTATTCTGGCACCACCCTTGAACTATCATGCTCGATCTGTCTATAGAATTGTAATACAGTCCTTCAGAAGGCAACTTCAACATTTGGGGATTTCGGTCCTGGGGTAGAATGTGTTGAGGCCCCCAGGGAAGCAATCAGAGCCGGAGGTGAGTGCCAGTTAACCCCTACACTGCTGTGAAAAAGACAACGCCAGCCAACTGCAGTAGGCAGAAATCCTCATGAGCCCTCATAGCTGCTGGGGCTCATGAGGATCTATGCCTCTTGCTGGCACGACTTTAAATCCATGTGCCATGGAAGGCTGTGACTTTTTTATATGGAGCTAACGAGATTTCAGGAGAGAAAAAAAATTAATTGGTCGAGGCGATCAAAAAAGAGGGTTTAACTCATTCAGCCACAACACACCACAGCAAGATATGGATCGCACACCACAGCAAGATATGGATCGCACACCACAGCAAGATATGGATCGAGCATGATGGTCCAAAGGCGGTGCCAGAATAGCTTGGCGCCAAGCTATTCTGGCACCACCCTTGAACTACTATGCTCGATCTGTCTCCAGAATTGTAATACAGTCCTTCAGAGGGCAACTTCAAAATTGGGTGATTTCGGTCCTGGGGTAGAATGTGTTAATGAAATATGCATTTTATTTTAGGATGAAAACTGGAACATTAGTTTTATATAGAGTGTACGGTTACAGGCGCTGCCCTTCCCCACCCACCCACCCACCCCCCCCCCCCTAGCCCCTCCACTTCCCTCCTTCCACACACGGCTTGGGGAGAAAAAAAGGGTTTTATATCCATGTTGATAATGTTGTTATTATTTTGATGAAATGTTTGATCTATAATTAGGCTAAATGTGTAGAATTAGCAGGACAGTTGGAAAGTGATGCACTGTCATGCATAAAACTGTTATCTTGAATTTAAAAAATGAATGAATAAAGTATTTCATTGAACGAATACACAAAGTTAAACCATCGCATAATCTCCGGCAAATTTAAAGTTGAATATTATCAAGTGAGAGCGAACGAACGAGCGAGCGAGAGAGAGAGAGAGAGAGAGAGAGAGAGAGAGAGAGAGAGAGAGAGAGAGAGAGAGAGAGAGAGAGAGAGAGAGAGAGAGAGAGAGTTAGAGAGAGAGACAGACAGACAGACAGACAGAGAGAGACACACACAACACACACACACACACACACACAACAGCAGCAGCAGCAAAAGTTTGTTGTTGTTTCTTGGGGGTTGGTTGTTTCTTTTTTTTTTTCTTTTTTTTTTTTTTTGTCACCCCTGTTCAACAGAATCCATTTGCGAAAACTCTATTTTCATGACAAATGCATATTTTCCACGCCGACTGCATCTTGCAAACGCCAAAAAGTGTGATGGATTACGTTTTCAAAACGTCCCTTTCCAGCCTCTACCTATCCCTCCAATCTGCAAGAGGCACAGATTCTCATAGACCCCTGCAGATTCTCTGTGCCGCTTGTTCACCAAAACTAGATCCAACAGTTCCCATGAAGTCCATTTTATAGAAAAGAGGAGGGTGTAAGCGTGTGATTGTATGAAGTGTAGAAGACCTTGGTTAGGCAAGTTGCATAAGTGAGCTTAGTCCTGCGCCAGCCACTAAGCAAGGTGCTCCGCTTCAGCGGAGCACCTTGCTTAGTGGCTGGCGCAGGACTAAGCTCACTTTACTGGCCTCTCTTCTTTACTGCAAGCGAGCCACCTCGTATGGCATATTCAAATTGAGAGTGGTCGCGATGTTGAAGCACCCACTCTGAGCAATTCAATAATTCGTGCATTTTATCGCATTCTGTGTACCTCTTTGTTAACCCTTTAGTGGCTAGGAATATTCAACGTCGTGACCTCCTACGCAGAGTACGTGCTTGAAACTTTATCCATAAAATAGAACCAGTAGTCGAAAGTTACTTTTTACACGTTCGAAAATGTCGAGATGAATTATACAACACATGGACACAATTCGGTAACACTTGAGAAATGTGGAAAAATCAGAGGCAAAATTGCGTGGAAAACATTTTGAATTTCAAATAAGCCATAAAAAAGCACAGAGAGGGACGGGTTGGGGGTGGATGGGGTGGGTGAGTGGGGGGGGGGGTGACTTCCTATGTCAGTTATTTACGCCTGCAAGAGGCATAGACGCTCATAGTCCCAACATCCTAAAGAGATTCACAGAAAGTTTATAGCAGCTTACGCCTCCTCAGATTAAGAAGTCATCATAGTTAAGTCTACGACTAAACGAAACGCCTAAGCATATAAAAAAATGTGTCAAGTCTAAACTCTCGACAAAAGACCTGGACAAGGGGGAAAACTCCTTTTACCACAAAGGAGTTGTCCCGCTTCGCTAGGAAGACAGAAGTTGAAAAATCTTTAGTTTCGACTAAGCTCATTACTGATACGCATGTATTACAAAGTAAAAAGTCCCGAGACTAAAGTCAGCAATCTAGTAGACGCGAACGTAACACAGTGAGTTGAACGTCTTATGGCCGAGTCGGGATTGTTCGGCCCGCGCACAGCTGTGCGGCGCGACCGACCTATCCCGACACCGACCCGAGGACCCTTTGAATACTGTGAACTTAAAGTGCAAATTACTGTAACCAGGTCGGCCAGTTAGAATTCGACTAAACACGGTCGCGCTACCCTAAATTCTTCACTGAACCAGCCAACTTGGTAATGCATGTAGCATAAATGATTTTGTTCGAACCAAACAGTATACATTTTATTTCAAAACAGTGCAATGAGCGCTTTTGGCGTTCCCCAGCTGTCGCAGGACCGATAACTCTCCGATAGGTGGCGTTCCACCAAGAGGCCTAAAGTCGCCATCTTGTTGTAACTTCTATATTACTACTAGTACTACTACAGTCGAGTTTACTTATTATAATTTCACTATCATCGCAAAGAACCGCCTTGTTTCGAACGATGGCTAGTGCGTATGGAAGTATGTCTCTCAATGCGTTGAAAGCAGAGCTACGGCAACGGAACGCTCGAGTAGCGGGTCGGAAAGCAGAACTGGTGGAGAGGTGAGTGTCTCTGTTATTAAGATTACTGTACTAGTACTACTAGTCAGCTTTTATTTTCTCAAGTTTTAGGGCAGTGGTTTCGTTCTTTTTCTTTTTTTTCTTTTTTTTTTTTTTTTTTTTTTTTTTTGGGGGGTGGGGGGTGGGATGCAATATATTACTAAACTAGAGATCAACAAGAATATTGCGGTTCGTCAGTGATTTACATGTATCGGCAGATCTATCGTTTTTTCTTCACTTAGTTTTAATGCTTTGGGCGGCGGGTAGTTCTTTTCCTCGAAAACCAACGAAAACCCCCAAAAAGTAAAAGAAAAAAACAACAACAAACAACCGAAATTTTCCTCGAAAAATCAACGAAAAAAACACAAACATTAACGAAATCCAACTAAAATCCCCGAAGAGACAAAAACAACCGAAATCGCCTTTTTCTCGTGGGGTGTTTCGTTAGTTTTTGTTGCTTTCCGGGGTGTTTTCGAGGAAAAGAAGTACCGTGGGCGATTGACCGCACGCATTTTGCTTAATTTTATTATGTATTTTGCCATCACATATAATATACTGTAGCGGACACAAGCTGCAGTACTATATAACTTGTGAGCAGAGACTGCATTTGAAGTAAATGATGAAAGCCCTTAATCAAATTACAATTAGTCAGCCTGCAATTAGTACTAATATTTTAATAGCACTGGTTTTGGATTATATTATAATTTGATTTTAATTTGATATTATAATAATAATTTAATATTATTAATATTATAATAATTTAACCCAAGAAATAAATCTTTCTCAAAACATTGTCCATAATTGTAAAATATATTATTAATATATTTTACAATTATCGACATTGTTTTGAGAAAGATTTTTTGTGGTTAAATTATAGTAATCACTAATGGTTATGCCACCGTGCAAGTCCATTGAGTCGTACAGGCCCCCCAACTCCTGCCCCCTCTGTGTTTAGTTTATATTAATTCAGCCATGCTTAATATTGATGTGTTTTGTTTGTTTTCAGATTAGAGGCCTATGACCGGAACAGAAACTTTGGTGCCTGTGACGTTTCCCAGCCGGAGTTCCACATGACTCTGCCGGCCGAGACGAACTACAAAGACTTGCACGGTGACATGTCAATGCCGCAGCTCACAGTTGGAGACCTGTCGGCATACTTACGCACCGTCCACAAGGAGATGGATGCTAAGCCTGTGCGTCTGTACGACAACAGTTACGTTAATTTCATCCGGTGTTGTGACCAAGATGTTGGGACTTACGTCAAGGCCCAGGTGAGAGCTGAGATGAAAGCTCATCTTTGCTACCGAGTGGACATACTGCTTGCCAATGCACTGATAGCACAGTGCCAGTGTGAATGTGCTGCAGGAATGGGCCCTGCGGCGCACTGCAAACATGTAATTTGTGTGCTATATGGCCTCACTGAATTTGCCAATACGAAGCAGTTCCGCACGGCAACGACATGCACACAGCAGCTGCAGACGTTTCATCAACCCAAGAAACTTGTAGGCTCTCCAGTCAAGGCAGTGGACTTGCAGTTGTCAGTGAGTGACAGCCTTGACTTTGACCCTAGACCACCTGAGTTCCGGAGCAAGAACTCATACACTGACTATTTCCGCAACATGCTTATAAATTCACAAGTGTTCTCCCAAGCAGCAGTGATGCACGCCTTTGCACCTGCTAACCCCTATGCCATTGATTTGGACCACGATTATCTTCCACATTCATTGTCATACAATTTTCTTGTCAAGTCTGGTCTTGTAACCATTTCTCAAGAAGAAATCACTAGCATTGAAGAAACAACAAGGCATGACAAAAAAGCTTGGAGAAGAGAACGAAGTATGCGGATCTGCAGTTCATCGTTTGGATTAGTTTGCAAAGCAACAGACAGAACTGACAAGAGAGCACTTGCACAGCGTCTTGTGTGCTCAAAGGAGTTCAGGTCCAAGGCCACTGACCATGGCAAGATGCTTGAGGGTGTAGCAGTCCGAAAGTATGAGGAGCTTTCTGGTGCTGCAACGACTGACATGGGTCTGTTGGTGAGCGCCCAGCACCCATACCTTGCCAGCACTCCGGACAGGAAAGTGAACGATCAGCTGCTGGTGGAGGTAAAGTGCCCTTACAGCGCCCGGAACAAGGCCATCGATCCCTCTACAGTGCCGTACCTTGAGGATGTAGGTTGCAAACTGAAGCTGACCCATGAGTACTATTTCCAAATTCAGGGGCAGATGTTCTGCAGTGGTGCTTGTTCTGTTGACTTTGTTGTTTATACATTTCAGGACATCAAAGTCATACGTGTGGAACGCGATCAAGACTTCATCAGCAACATGATAGCAAAGTTGAAAGCATTTCATGATGACTATCACAGGGCAGCTGTGCTTGAACAGTATTTTTTCAGGCGGTACTCACAGTCTTTCGCTCAAGTGTCCACTGCTTTTGTCACTGTTTAATAAAAAGTGATTTCTGTTTACCTACATAAATGTTGTTTTCACTCTTTTTGAAAAACAAAAAACTGTGTAAAATGTGGGATCTGATTGCAGGAAAATCCTAACTATGCTCACCTACATCAAATGAGATTTTTAATTGTTTTGCAATAATAATAATGCATTAGCCATTAATGGGGCTTTCTACATGAGTGATTTTGTTTCAGAAGAAATTTGTTGTGGAAGGTTTTGTTAGCTTTAGTTTTAATATCTTCTTCTGAAAGTTGTTAACCCAAATATATTTTATGCGCTTTTAGTTTGATTTGTTTTTTTTTAAAGTTAAGCTGATATGTGAATGTGGATATAAACATCATTACCAAATAGTAATAGTGACTAGTAACAAAATGCATACATAGAAAATGACTATATATATAAATAATACTCTTTGATAGTTCATGACACCAAAAGGGAACAGCTGCTATTATCCATTTTAAAAATGTGTTCATTCATATATATATATATATATACTTTTAACAAAGGCGTCGCCCAAAGCCCAAAAATGCACTCAATCAGAGTAGCTCCAAGGGACGTAATTTTTTACAATAAATTTTGAGAATGCTGTGCTAATGCCATGGAATTCCAGGCTGGTAAGCTTGCATTGTGTCATCAGGACATCAGCTGTCCTTTTGTGACTGCATCGCATTTTTAAAATGGATATAGCAGCTGTTCCCTTTTGGTGTCATGAACTATCAAAGAGTATTATTATCAGTACATAAAGCAACATAGGAAAGATCACAATTTTTTAGATAATTTTATTTTGCAAGAAATAGAAAGGGCTGGGTGCGCTTTTTAACAACTTGCACTTGTAATAGTAACTATTAAATATAACACATTCACATTATAACATTAAACATCATTGAACGATAACAATTAATGTATTTTCTTCAGCGAAGAGTTTACAAGATGTTGAAATATGAAGGGGAGATAATTTATGTAGATAGAAAATAACAGGCCCTAAAGTAGACTACTCCAGCTTTAACAGTTTCAAATTGTGACTTTCGGTTATTTACATAAACATACTGTTCTCTGTCATATATAAATGATTTTAGAAGTTGTACAGATTTTGAATCAGGCATCAACACCAACAACATTGCTTCTGAAATTACAAAGCATAAAACACACTGCAATAATGTGTTTGGACAGCTTTGTTTCCAGCAAGCTCAGGCCTCTGGTGAGAATCTTGTAGGTCTTGGCCATCCCAATGACTCTTTCTACATGCACACGTTTGCTCGACACTTTCCTGTCTTTCAAGACCTGCTCTTGCGAAAGCCTGTTCTTCTTTGAAAAGAAAGCAGGAATATTAATCTGAACATCATTTGAGGCGAACAAGTCTTGCACATTGAACCCCTTATCAGCCATAACTGAATCACCAGGGTCGCACATTTGTGGTAGATCAGATCTTTCCACAATCTGCCTGTCTGATGCAGCACCTCCATACGTGTCAGAGACGTAGGAAACAAGGCCCACAGGTGTAATACCAACCACACATTTTACAGTGTTTTTGTTTTTGTAGGTACTGAATGTTGCTCTCTGAGCCAATGGATTTGATGGTCTTGCCACCGGGATCTCTGTTCCATCCAACACCACCCTGGTCGTTGGGAACTTCTGAGCAAAGTCAGATGGAGCAAAATGTGAAACTATCTCCCTGCTCGGCCACATATTCACTTCGCCCCACTGCCTCGAACAAAAGTTCACCCAAGTGATAAAAATGTTTTCTGCGCTCCACACAGAAACCCCACACATACGTGATAAGGGCACATAGTCCAAATCTTGTCTCAGTTTTGAGAGCATAAGGACAAATTGATTGACCGGTGAGATACAAAAAACACTGTTCGTTCGCACATAGGTAAGGTAATTAACTGCTGGACCTAACGAATGAAACACAGCCATGAACTTTTCAAAGGTTTCCAAACCCGTGTAATAATGGAGAAGTTTTATGTCAAACTCGAGTGCCTCGACTGACAGAAATGCTTGAGGGCTTTCACCGGCCTGGGAGCTTTTGCTTGCGGTGCTGGGTGGTGCAGGGGGTAGCTCCACTGACAGGACATCTGGCGCCTCATGCTCAGAAAACACCTCTGCCGTCTCCATGTCATCCACTGAAATCTGAAAAAAGGCACACAAGTTCTAAAATTGAAAATAATTACATCTTGTATTGCATTTTCTTAAAAGTTCCCTGTTTTTAACCAATGTATAAATACTAAATAATACATTTGTATTGTTTCTATTGTGCAGTTGTACAAAAGTTATTACTAGAATATTGATGTATACAGCACAATCGACTCGCATAAAGTACCAACTGCTTGTAATAACAAAGATGTGTCGAAATTATCACTACAAAATCAACCCACCACTTTGGATGTCTTGGTAAATACACATTTTTGCTTTGGTTAATGCACATCAATGCTTCAACCTGCAAAACATACCTCCAGCTCCACAGGCAGAACATCTTGCTGTCCTGGTTCTGCAACTAGCAGCCTTTCCATGTCAGCTGGTTCCTGATTCTGAAATGGTACCTGCTGAAAGCAAACAGTAAAAAAAAAAAAGTCAGATTATCAGCTATATTATTATAACTATTACTACTGCAACCATACAGAAAGCATTTAAAATAAAGGTAATGTGGAAAGCGAACACTGCTCCGCATTGTACATGGTTGACAGGACCTCAAAAGGAAGAAATCTTAATCTTCATTTGCACTGTATGATCGCTCAAAGAAATGCGAGCACAAGTTCCAATAAATAGTAGAGACTATTGTATGTATTTTTTCCAATATTGCGACCTAATGATACTAGAATGAGTGGGGTACTGTAATGTAGTATTCAAAGTGTGTTGTAAAAAAACAAGAATGCTTATANCAGTATGTGACGAAGTAAAGGATTAGTGGTACATTTTATCAAAGCGTTACTGTTTCCTCAGCTTCTCTTCTTTTGGGGGGTTATACTGATTGGTACTAGTGCGATCATGAAATAAATTTGACTATGATATTTCAATGGAGGAGCCAGAAGAGCTTGGCGCCCTAAGGCGCTAAGCTTATAGTCTGGCACCATCTTTTAACTAAAATGATTCTGCATTACTCATCCATAATGTAGCCTTTATAGGACAATACACAATTTTTTAAAAAATCAGTTTACTGAAAAAATTTAAAATTTTCAATTAAAAGATTGAAATACCGCCATGCCTGACCGACACCTTATAATGAAATAGAAACCGAACAAACCGAAGCATTCTTTCTCAATGAGCAAAAGCCAAGGGGTGTCAGTTGCATGAGTGAGATTTAGTCCTACGCCAGCCACTAAGCAAGGTGCTCCGCGACAGCGGAGCACCTTGCTTAGAGGCTAGCTCAGGACTAAGTTTACTCATGCAGCAGACCCCAGGACCCATGTCTGCGCTGGTCTGGGATTGTGGGCCTTACGGTTCTCAGCCGTAAGATCCAATATCACAGAGAGGCACATTACTGTCACGAAACCGCACCGGCCTTCTGCCAGTTCTGACATACAAACGGTATGTACAATTCAAGATCTGTCAAGACGGAACGAAAAAAAGATAAGTCCAGAAACCATTCATCATGAAAACACATTGCCACTCTGTCAGAGACAAATCTCATTTTGTGGCACACCAGTGCAACAAGGAAACTGAATTACTTTAACTCATTGTGCCCGAAGTACGAAAGACCCACATTTGGAGTTATCCTCTGAGGACTGCGTTACAATGCAGAAGACAGATCGACCATGATAGTTCAAGGGTGTGGCAGAATAGCTTGGCGCCTAGAGGCGCCAAGCTATTCTACCACCACCCTTGAACTATCATGGTCGAGCCATATCTTGCTGTGGTGTGTCGCGGGCAGTATGAGTTAAACTAATTTTTTTTATATAAGAAAGAAAAACTGCCCGCTAGAGAGAACATGTTTCCTAACCCCTTGAATGCCGAGATAAAAAATGAAGCGGCTCACTCTACTGCAAGAGGCATAGATCCTCACGAGTCCGCGCAGTTGCGGGGGCTCATGTAGATCTAAACCTCATGCTGACACTAATGTGTGTCCATGTTCCTTGGACGGCTGAGGCTCTATGACGTTGAATTATAAATGATTTTTTTTTTTATTAAATAAAAAAATGAAGGGGTTAAGACAATTTCATTCTTGCAGCCAAAAGAAGGTGGTGGCTTAAAACAGGTTCCACTGTAGTGTCAAACCAATGCTTGTGTCACGAAACGCCTGTTAAGGGATACGAGATAAATTGCTTCGTGTGAAAGGGTGTGGGGGACCGCTTGTACAGGGCAACTCGCACCGAGACCGATTTAGAGTGTGTGCTGGAATTGAGAATCAAGCAGAGTGTTGACTGAAGCGCCGCGGGGGTGACCATTGTGACGGTTCCCAGCGAAGCAAAATGTCCTCGGGCCGACGTTAGCCGCAGTTGGTCCGCGGGCCGACTCTGGCTGACGTCGGCCCGAGGAGCCTTTGACGAGATTCGTCGCGGATGAGCGGTCAATCCACAGAGAGCTGTCAATATTGCATGCCAGCCCCGGCGCAAGCTTAACGCCTAAACCCTCCTGTTCATGAGTAGAGACCAAGCTAACAAAAAAAACCCGGCGGATACAGTGAAAGGGTTGGGGGTCTGGTGCATGAGTGAGCTTACTCATGCGCCAGACACTAAGCAAGGAGCTCTGAGGTAACGGAGCACCACGCTTAGTGGCTGTCGCAGTACTAAGCTCACTCATGCAAATTGCCCCTTGGTCCCATGCATGTACCTTCTCGGTTCGCCGCAAAGCAGGAAGCGCTATGCTTTCGCGCTGATGGCCAGGATTCAAATGACTCACCTGCACCGTGCCCGCGTTTACACAGGCCGGCCGGCGGTTTAACCCTTTTCATCCTGATACACCCATTGCTTAAGATAAGTTTGACTACTATAGTTCAAGGGTGGTGCCAGAATAGCTTGGCGCCTGAACGCCAAGCTATTATGGCACCACCCTTGAACTAAAATGATTGATCTATCTCCGAATATGTATAGGACAATAAAGAAATTTTTAAAAAATCAGCCTCAGGATGTAATGGGTTAAGCGAAAGGCGTGGATTCTCATGTACCCATGCAGCTGCAGGTGCTCATGAGAATATATGCCTCTTGCAGATGTAAAAGGGGTTGGTGAGAATCTTTTGACAGTTTCAATCTAACAAGCGAAAACTTTCAGCTGATGACTTAGAAAAAAAAATGGACTATACATGCTAACAATATCAAGCCGTCCACGCAAGAAACATAGATTCCTATGAGCCCCTGCACTAGCAGGGGATCATGAGCCTCTGTGTTCCATACAGATGAAACACGCTGGGTGAAGATTCACAGTTTGAAACTCAAAGCCCCCAACATGATAACCGTCGTCTGCTGACGAAAAGAGAACTTAAATAGACAACTTGAAAAGCATATATTCCCATAAGCCCTCGCGACTGCAGGGGATCATGAGAATCTATCCTTTTTGCAGATACAGAGGCAGAGTGATTGACAGAACCGGTCAATTTCACGCTGGAACAGTAATCGCGGAAAAAAACACCACTGGGTACAGGTATCTGCTCTAGCCATCTTTGTATGAGAAGGGAAGCCACTCCGATGGTCAAAGAGCAGACAACTGTGATTAGTCATCGGTGAAATGAGGAATACTAGCTGAAAGTGCGCGCTAGGTGATCGGCACCTCACCGTAAATTACCTTGTTAAATACCAATGATTGTCGGGTAGCAGTACGCACACAATTATCTTGCTTGCCTCAAATAAACCTCGTACATTTTTTATCTTAATGCATGAATCGTTGCTATATTATCTTTATCTGTAACTATTTATTTATTTATTTCCGCAAGGACATGACCTTAAAAACTTAATAGACGTTAAACCCTAATACAACAACGACGACAACAACAACCATCATCATCATCATCATCATTATCATCATCATCTTCATTATCATCATCATCATCATCATCATCATTATCGTTGTTGTTGTTGGTGGTGGTGGTGTATGGCGGTTTAACTCATTCGCGGCCAGCCGCATCCGGATGCGGTTGGCCGCGAATGAATTAGCATCGAGCTATAAAGGTTATATTCTGGCGGATATGATACATAAATAAATATAACAATAATGATGATAATAGCACAGTCCCCTTTGCGGAAAAAACGTGGTCCAACTTATTCCCAGTGCGCAAATGCCATGGGACCGACGTCGGCCTGTTGGCATTTTGCTCATTGGGTTTCTTGCTGGGACTGCGGTGTTCGACTCAGGGGTGTTTTTTGTACGCTCGAGGTGTTCTATTAGTGCAAGGGGAGGGCCAGATTAGCCTTGCGCCAAGCTAATCTGGCCCTCCCCTTGCACTATCAGGAGTGTCCTCGCTGGCACTGACGGGCGGTATTACTCGTGCTGCGTGTCATATTCTTTGTGTGTGTGTGTGTGCAATGTCATGTGCGTGCGTGCGTGTGAGGGAAGGGAAGGTTGGGGCTCTTTGGTTGATAATTATGATCTTTTCTTGTTTTATTGGCGATATATTTTTTACCTGTAGCATCTTCTTAAACGCAAAGCTTTCCACTACGTTTGTGAGAGTGTGCTTGTGTGCTGATCGTGCGTTTAAAGTTAATCAGATGCATTCTCCTATAATTTTGTTCAGTCGTGCATTTAGTGTAATTTTAATTGTAAATTGGTAATTAGTAGTGGATGTTGTGCAATACTTAATAACCTAAAGGCCCTAAGGGTTCCCGCAGCAGTCTCTACACTGCATAAAACTGTTTGACGGGGTTAAAATTTGGGACAAAATTTGGGAACATACACACTCGACTGTGTGTGTGTGTATTGTGTGTGTGTTGTGTGTGTGTGTGTGTGTGTGTGTGTGTGCTGGTGTGTGTGTGTGTGTAGTGTGTGTGTGTGGTGTGTGTGTGTGTGTGTGTGGTTGTGTGTGTGTGTGTGTATGGTGTGTTTGGGTGTGTGTGTGTGTGTGTGTGTGTGTGTGTGTGTGTGTGGTGCTGCATATAATGAATAAACGAGATCCGAAACGAACAAATGAATGAATAAAACAGTCAAAATATTTCTGGTGTGAAAGAAAGGTGTTCAGTACAAGAGTGTTTTTGAAATGAAAATGATTTTTTTTTAATCGGTTTGTCAAGTATCAGTACTACCTGCACAGATTATAATCAAGAAATCAGCCAAATGCATACAGTAAATTATGTCTCTCCATCGTCAGGTGCAACTCGCAACTGATCACTCAGTTGCCGCGCATACCATGGTCATAGTGACACTGATTCACTTCCCTAGTAGGAACCTGTGTTCAGTTTTGATTTGGTCTGATTAGAGTTGATTTGATTTGATTTAATACATGACATTATTTACTTATGAAGACGATATACATGGAAATGCTTTTTCCTGGCGACTAGAGAGTGTCGTTTGTATGGACCTACAAAAACAAAAACAAAAAAGGACATTGGAGTGCAAATTTTGTTACGGCCCTGCGTCAGTCACGGATACTGTTCCTAAAACACAGGCGACAGCGCTATCATTTTAGACTTTAAAAATATATATATTCGTGTGTTTTAATGTGAAGGAGGTCTGAATGTTAATGGTTTGAGAGTAGTGTGGCATAAAGATGGTGGTTGTGTGATGATTTGTGTGTGTATTAGATTGTTAAACAAACCGTAGACAGACTGAAAAAAACGCAGTCAGAATTTTGAATAAACAATTGAGTAAAACGACTTGCGGGGTCTTGCACAGTATGTTCATGTGCATTGTGTCCTATATGTGTTAACAGTTTGGGTGACCATTGCGCAAGAAACATAGGTAGGTGTGTGTTAGACTTGGTCCCGCTAATGCGGAAACTTTGGCCATTAGGGTTTTCATTAAATATAGTGTTTACACTGTTTGAATGTGTTCTTCTGATGCAGTTTGACGAGCTGAACACATCGATGCAGACTTGGTCGGGGTGTGATAAATGTGAGAAAAATTACTGAGTTTTAAAGGTGATTGGACGACATTTTAGAAAAAAATAGTTGAAAATAAAATTATGAAGTATTTAGATCTACAATTCAGCACATCGATAGACATAGTGTAGCTGCAGCATAGAATTGAAAATGGAAGCGATAGAACTTACAATACGTAAATGAGAGGGGATAATGTGTTTTTCCCGCTTTTTTTAAAACAATGGCGGTAACGCGTGTCTAAATTGGAATACAAAAGTTATATTTGTATTTTCGGACTCAGTAGCTCAGGGGCTATCAGATGGTACCGAAACATTTTTTTACCAATGTACCTGGCCACCTGAAACCCTAACCCTAACTCGGTCCTGTCTCCGTTTTGGGTTTCAGAATGTTTTTTCTTTCTTTTCTGGATCAGATAAATAAAGCGTAAAGGCACAGACTACACTAAGCAAGAAATGCGCCAGAAATTAGTTTGGTTAATTTTGTATTAATTTTTGTTTGTTTGTTTGTTTGTTTGTTTGTTTGTTTGTTTGTTGATTTCTTGTGGACATTTTTCAATTTTCGAGTTTTGCACTTTCAAATGTGTATTTCTCATTGGATCAATTATAAATTTGGTGAGCACCTGTCAATTGACGGACTGAGTAAAATGATGATAAAAAATGCCAGATCAGATGGAAATTGTACAAGTTACACACACCCCTCCTCTCTTCCCCTCCAAGTCACAAATGCTTCTATGAGGATTTCTTTTTTTAATTTCTGCAATTTTACTGTTTTTTTAATTACTCATTGGATCGTTTTGAAACTTTGTGAGAACCTGTCAATTGGCGGACTGAGTAAAATGATGGCGAAAGATGCCCAATCAGATGGAAATTGTACGTTACACACCCTTTCCCCTCTAAGTCTTAAAATATAGTGTACAAACGCTTCTATGAAGATTTTTTGTTTCTTTCTGCATTTTTACTGGGGTTTTTTCTTTACTATAATTATAAATCGCCATTACACAAACCGTACTGATCAAGAAATATGCTGCAATAGAACCTGGATAATTTTTGTATTATTATTATTGTGACTTTTGGACTGGGCAGAATTAAGTTCCCAATTTTGATCACGCAGAATGTGTATTTCTCACTGGATCGACGTAAAAAAAAACCGGTGAGCACCGCTCAAGAGGCCAACTGAGTAAATTGACAGTGAAAAATGCTAAATTGGATGGAAATTGTACAAGTTAACCCCCCCCCCCCTTTTCCCCTCCAAGTCATAATATCATAGAGTTTCCAGTGCGTCTATGAAACTATTTTGCATGTGGCAATCACGCGCACTACGATGTTGAAATTGCAAGCACTACGGACGCTGTATCACAATTGAGTTTCTTTTTCTGCATAGAGATAGACACCGTTATCGCCTGATCTGAACCTCTACTATGTAAACGTGTAAACCACCCAACTGCAAGAGGCGCAGATCCTCATGAGCCCCCGCAGTAGCGGGGGCACATGAGGATCTTCGCCTCTTGCTGAAACTACTTTGTACCAATGCTCCTTGGAAGGCTCTAGATCTTTGAATGTACGACGATTTCAACAAGGCAATTTGTGTCCACTGGGAGGGAAGGGGTTGATCACAAATTACTGCGATGTCAGCAGAGACAAAGTGATCTTCCCGGCATAAAACCTGTCCGGCCTACTCTGAAGTCCATTTCCATACCAATGCGCCACCGCAGACGATCAAAGGGAGACAATCAAAGACCGCTGATCAGTGGATCAGCCAGTCTCTTTCTTTCTGTTACTACATTGATTCTCATGGCACTGCAGGGGCTCGCGATAAACTAAGCTTCTTGTTGGCAGAGAACGATCACATGTACATTTACGTCCTCAGAGTCAAGAATCGTCTCCAGCTAACTCGGCTACAACTGAATTATTGTGTCCTGTCGACTTTTGTCGCTCTGCCAGTCCCTGTATTCTGCAGACTGTGCAGAGTCTCATGGGCCCTTGCAGCCGAAGACACTAAGCTTACTGGCAGACACTAGTCTAATTTCTCACTCAATATTAATCATCATCGTCATCATCATTATTGCAATAACAATATCAACAATGACTACAAAACGGAAAGACATTCCTACATAAACTGTTATTGCTATTATTATTATTATTATTTATTATTTATTATTATTATTATTATTATTATTGTTGTTATTATTATTATTATTATTATTATTATTATTATTCCGAAGAGTTGAGCATCCTATTGTCTCTTATGTTATTTTTTTTCTTTGCATGACAGACATTCTTTTATCCCGGACATCGTTAAACCGAGGAATCGTTCCGAGTTGAGTCTACTTCTGCATTGTTAGTCATGAGGTCAGGAGTCGGTAACAGATGAGTTGTCGACCCTGACCGGCAGGGCGAGAGGAGATATGGGACAAAGAAAGGAACAATGTGATTTGCTCTGTCACTTTCTGTAAGCACTGACGCGATTAGTGATCTTTCTGGACCCTTCTTTCCTATTCCTGTTTCTCGTGGACCATCGCCTGAAGATAACGCTCCAGAGGCAAGGGAGCATTAAAAAGTTTGTCCTGCGAAAATAAGATAAAACAAAAACACAGATATTCATGTTTTCTTGATTGTCAACAACAGGTTTGATTGTAAGAGCTAATGGTACTAATTTGTAAGCAAATCAAGACGTTAAACCCATTGTCTGGACTGATTAGAGAATTGAACCTGTTCGCTGACGAAAACAATGAACGAGATCTAACTGCAAGAGGCATAGATCCTCATGAGCCCCCGCTTTGCGGGGGCTCATGAGGATCTATGCCTCTTGCAAAGACCGCTTTGTGTCCATGTTCTTTGGAGAGTTGTGGCTTTAAGTCGTTCAGTGAACACAGGTTTCAGAAACAAAATGTACGTCCGTTGGCAAGGAAAAGGGTCATGTAATGTAATATTAGTGTTAGGTAATCATAGTGGTAGCGGTCACTGTACGTTAGACGCGATTGTGTATTCCTGCTCCTAACACTTGGCGGTAACAACATCGGAAAGGAACCATCTAGAGCAGGTTAACACATTCTGCTCCAGGACCGACCGAAATCCGCAAATGGGGGGGGGGGGAGGGGGGGGAGGGGGGGGGTATGCCCTAAAATCGTAATGCGTGATTGGCGCTTTTGGGGTCATCGTGTTCTGTGATTGCAATTCAGTTTTTCATCTTCGTGATTTGAGGAAGACGTCGTGATACGTGAAAACCAAATCAGGATATTCGTGATCGTGAAAACGCCCTGGTTATTTCGCGAAACGTGAAAAGTCAGTTTGACACTCTTTAATTCCTACTCATAAATAGTTTAACCCCTCACCCTCCCCACGATGACCTCAAACCAAATACAATGCATCCCTACGGAGTGCAGAATGGTACACGTACGGCGAATAAGTTATTGCAGTACGAGACGAACCAAAACCAAACGAAGCGCACGCAGCCATTGATTTCAGTAGTTTCAACAGCATGCTTGTTCGTTGCTCAAACACTTCGTCAATACTAGCCTTAAAACCGCACCCTAAACCGGCGACATGTGGCTGTAATATATGCAGGTATCAAGAGAGATACATAAAATGACGTGAAAAAGTTAGCTTCGATAAATTTGCCTTACCATTCTCTGTCCGTTACTTTCCTCGATCTCACCACAAGCCGTACGCAAACCGTAGGCAAAGCTTGTAAACTCAAACCTCTGACCCTTGAACTGCGCATAAAACTCGTACGTCACCACGGAAAATAGTTTAGCTCGCAGTTACTTCTACCACGGCGTTCCACTAAATAAAGTGTCTTTAATAAAGAGGTTTCGTTTGAAATGAACGACTACCAACAACGAACGAGATCGAAGTCACGGCAGAGATAGACGACACTCCCAACATCTCCAAGAGGCATAGATCCTCATGAGCCCTCATATGCCTCTTGGAGATGTTGGGAGTGTTATCTATGTTCTGGCACACATCGGTTATCCGCCGTGATTTCGCTGTCGTTCTTGGCTAACCTCACCACTGTCAAAGGATGTTTGGGGTGTAAGGGTCTCTGGATAGAGGTAGTACCTTTGCTGTTCGGCAGCTGCGTCCTACATAGGACGGGCGGGCATCACTGGTCCTCATCCATCTCCTTAATCTCTCACGTGCTGGCTCCAAGCGCCACACCCTGGCAAACCACCTCAGCTGGTGGGCTAAACCACGTAAGGGGGTGGTGTTCACATTGCACCACTAGGCGGATGAGCTGTTTCTGACAGCCAACGGCTAGAGGACGGAGGAGATCAGGTTGGATCCAACGGCCGAATGTGGGGGAGTAAACCCTTCAAATTAGGAGTGGAGCCCAGAAGGCAGACAGCTGCCTGTATTCACGCACTGTTCTGGCAGCTCCTGCAGCCAAACTGGTGCCAAACGTACTGCTTTGCATTCCTTTGGACTACATCAGCGAGGCCGAGATGGGAATCTTGACGACTGAGCATCCCAGGATCTCCATACACTTCGCCCAGGCTTGCGCCCTGGAGAGGTCACTCCAGTGACTGACCCAGCAAGCGCATATACTCCATTGTCTTCCAAGACAGGATGCCAATACTGTCAAAGGATGAACACACCCCCAAACTCACGAGCATACGTGCACACATTTCCGTTGGGCATATTTTATTACTGTACACCCCTTATGTGCATACATTATTCACTAATGTTCAAACCATTGCTCATGCAGCCATCGGTACCGTTCACATGACCCCGGCGGCTGCATGCACAAGGAAGGGTTAACTCATTCTAGACGTGCCGCATCCGGATACGCGGTGCAAAGCCACGTATCCGGATGCAGCACGTCTGAAATGGGTTAACCTATTACACCCTGAGGATTATTTTTTTTTCTCCAGATTTGCGAGTTGTCCAATGAAGGCTAGATTACAGTTCCGTCGATATATTGCCATTATGGTAAGTCCTGATACACTCTAACATGAGATAAATTTGACCATGATAGTTCAAGGGTGGTGCCAGGACAGCTTGGCGCCCATGGGCGCCAAGCTGTCCTGCCACCACCCCTGAACTATTATGGTCCAATGTATCTCGTGTTAGGGCGTATCAGGACTTAAACGGTTAAACGACTCAAACGGATGGACAGGAGGTCTGTGATTGCATGGACGAGAGGGCCTTTCGTGAGTGTAACGGTTGTTCCTGAGTGTAGCAGGTTTTCTTGTCAGAATCTCATCCTTCCCTTCCCCTCCCGTCCCTTGTTTCCAAACCCGGCTCCGGTGATTATCCGCGGAGCTGGCGGGGAATCTAATCACGGTTCTCTGCCCTTGATATGTCCAGACTTGGCAAAGGTCCAGTCCGCGACGGGACCGGGGTCATTGATTACCGCCGAGAAGAGGAGTTCCAGAGAACGGACACTTTCGTGGGCAAGTGGCATAGACGCTCATGAGCCCACGAAAGCGTGCAGAGGCTTATAAAATCCATGTACTGACGTCCGCTAGCATTTCTCACCAAAACGGAGGGATAGTCTGAGAAAAGGAAACGACTAAATAGACAAAACCTGCGGGCTTTTTTCCCCCGTCATTACCCTTGATGTAATTAGAAGCAGAATTTACTCGAAAACACGAACGGTTATAGAAAGCGCTGCCCAGAAAGCGAAGGTCCTCGGGCCGACGTCGGCACGATGGTCTTTGGCTGAATGGGTGACGTCTACATAACTAGACAAAGTCGCCGCACTGAGACGGCAGTTCCGGTATACAGAGGTATATCCGTGATTAGTCCCGAACCTGGATCAGCCGCCAGCTGAAAGGCTCGAGGCAAAAGTATTGTTTTTTAGTTTTTTTATTTTATTATTTTTTTATTGACTGGGGTACATTAATTGTACCGAGCCAAATTCTGATTTTATACAGTGCCGGTAACCAACGGATGTGACTGCTCGACGGCAACGGCGGGGGCACATGAGGATCTATGCCTCTTGCATTATGTGTGTTGCGCGTTATGATCAGGCAGCTGCCGACGTCTGGAAGGGAAGACAAGCAACCCCAAGAGCAAAATGCTTTGGGACCGACGGCGGCCCCGAGAACCTTTGCTGACTGGGAAAGTCAGCGGCAACATAACTTCGGAACCTTCAACACAATGCACAACTGCCGAGGGGAGCTGGGTGGCTCGGTGGTTAGAGCGTTCGACTCTTGTCCGAAAGGTCGTGGGTTCGAACTCAGCTGGGGTCAAAATTTGTACAGGCCTCTTTTTTGGTGCCCCGTCTTTGAAATCACCTTCGTGGAGGACAAGAGACGTTAAGCCCTAAACGTGTTTTTTTTTCACTGCCGAGACAAAGTGAACAGGATCCTACTGCAAGAGACATAGATCCTCATGAGCCCCCGCAGCTGGTTGCGGGGTCGCATGATGATCTATGCCTCTTGTTGACACCACTTTTTATTCATGTTCCTCCAACGGCTGGGAATCTTTGGGATTGAAGTAACAAAGGTTTTCAGAAACACAGTTTGCGTCCACTGGTCAGTAAAGGGGTTAAGAAACACGCGAGTGCTTGTCTGTGACTTTTCGGCCGAAGAGTGCAGAGTCATTAAGCAGAAACTGAGAGACTGACACAGAAATATGTCAAAGAAAGATTTTCTTTTTAAATTATATGCCGTTTTCGTTCTTTGTACTTGCAGGGTTATGGAATATATTGCTACTCTCAAAATGAACCCGCCTTCAACACCGACAAACAAAACGATTTCAACGCACGCTTAAGAGACATTTTTAAAAGTCTAAACCATCAAGCTGTCATGTCAAGTCTATCAAACTGTATAATCCCAGAAGCAAAAGAATTTAATAACTGTTTTCCATACACCGCGTAGCCGCTAAAACTCTCCGCGATCAAGAGATTTCATCCAGCGTCAGTCAGGCGTGACAATATCAATTCAGATATCATTAGCGATAAGATGCTTCAACAATAAATGCTGTCAGAACAACTCAAAAAAACATTCCCGCTCTCCATTCCTGTTGATTAGACCTTTCATGACGTGCAGCAAGCACAGACTCACATAGGCGCCTGCGTGAGTATCTATGCCTCTGACTGGTATGAATGTGCGCATTTAGATGTTTGCTATCTGCGAACAAATTCAGCAAGAGGCATAGATTCTCATGAGCCTCTGAATTCACGGGGGCTCATGAGAATCTATGCTTCTTGCTCGTAAGGATCGTCTTTATTCGTATATGTGCCTTCCAGACAGAGAACGTCCATAGGGCTTTACGAGCGTGGGACTGATTCCGTAAAATTCGATTAGCGTTTGACAAGGCAAACAATGCAATCCCGAAGAAAAATTTGCAGAGAATGAAGATTGAAAAGATTATATGCATTGATCTGAAGGAAACTCCGCCGCAGAAGAGAGGTTGCTTGCACTCTCCATGAAGTTTCCATCTGCCCTCACTAGGACTATTCTGATAAATGTCTTGCACAGTATCACAAACCACCCTCCTGAGTCCCCCCCTCCCCCCTTCCATCTCCTACCCCGTTTCCCCCCCCCCCCCACACACACACACCTAATAATGAAAATGAACTGAACTGAAGTAAAATAAATGAAAATAAAATTCAGTAAAACAGTGACAGCTTTTAGCATAATTATGAATAAATAACAGGAAATAATCGAATAAAATAAAGCAGCCCACCTTCCCACTATACCCCCACCCCAACCCCTTCCCCTCCCCCACCACCACCTCTAAGTGAAATAAAATAAAAAATTAAAACAAAAAACAGTACAATGGCAGTATTTATCATATGTTCACAGCAGAAATGGTCGACGGAAATAAAGCAGAGTGAATGACAAAAACCACATTTTTATTCCTGTGGGCATATCAAAAGCAGAGATTACTAACTCATTCGCGCCCAGCCGCATCCGGACGCGCGGCTTATACCGCGCATCCAGAAGTGGCTGGCCGCCAATGAGTTAAACCATATGATGCCAGTGATCACGGATTTCGCGTCTGAAACCACTGCACATTGGCCGACATTCGCGAGAAGAACACAAATGACATAGAACCAAACATCTCGGCAAAGAACACAGGACTACCAAGAGACATAAATCCGCATGAGCCCCCGCGACTGCGGGGGCTCATGAGGGTTTATGTCTCTTGCAGCCAGGTAGAGTTCGCCTTGCCTCGACATCAAAGAGGTCAAAGCAACAGAATATTAATTACTGGCCGGGCAAGCACTTAGAGAAATTACGATGAAACACGCGTGGGACAGACAGGTCAGGATTTGAGGTCGGTATTTCTCTGCTGAACGTGACGGACCGCAACTGTCAAGTCATACCAAAATCATACCGAATCATGCCCAAATCGTACCCGAAACGCAGTTCTGTGAGCCAGGGTCAGATCAGTTGCATGAGTGAGCTTGGTCCTGCGCCAGCCAGTAAGCAAGGTGCTCCGCTTCCGCGGAGCAACTTGCTTAGTGGCTGGCGCAGGACAAGCTCACTAAAGGCCCCGCTACACGAGCCCGGTTTTGAGGCCGATTCCCGATCAGTT
>BTPG01000007.1:53418020-53433709 GCA_036245525.1 Semisulcospira habei
CTCACGTACCACAAACAGTGAAATACATTACGACGGTCAGCTTGGGGTGGGGAGTGCGGTGATATAGTGCTAAAACTGTTGAAAGAGGTGAGTTTTGAGGGCGGACTGGAAGGAGGAGAGAGAGTGTTTCTGACGGAGAGAGAGTGGGAGAGTGTTCCAGATGGATGGACCGTAGACGGAGAAGGAGCGGGGACCGAAAGTGTTAAGTTTGGTGCGAGGGATGTGGAGGCGGAGAGGGTCGGAGGCAGAGCGGAGGGAGCGGGAAGGTGTGTAGGGGTGAAGTAAGTTGGAGAGATAGGCAGGAGCGCAGTTGTTCAGGGATTTGTAGAAGAGAGACAGAACTTTGTATTGGATGCGTTGGGGGATGGGGAGCCAGTGAAGGAGTTTGAGCAAGGGTGTGATGTGGTCGGATTTTTTCTTTCTGAGGACGAGGCGGGCAGCATTGTTCTGGACGCGTTGGAGAGTGAAGATGGTGGATTGAGGGAGACCGGAAAGGAGAGAGTTGCAATAGTCGATGCGAGATAAGATGAGAGAGACAGCAAGTTTGGTGGCAGCTTCGGTAGTGAGGTATTTTCTGATCTGACTGATGCGGCGAAGGTGGAAATAGCATGCCTGGGTCGTGGCGGAGACGAAGTTGGTCATGGACAGAGAGGAATCGAGGATGACGCCGAGGTTCTTGGCCGAGTCAGAGAGGGAGATGGGGGTGCTATCGAGTTGAAGGTGGAGAGAGGGAGGGAGCTGGTAGAGTTTTTGGCGAGTGCCTATATAAGACCTATATAAGACCTATATTATATTTATATATATATATATATATATATATATATATATATATATATATAATATAGGTCTTTTATATATATATATATATATACATATATATATATATATATATATATATATATATATATATATATGTATATATATATATATATAAAAGACCTATATTATATATATATATATATATATATATATATATATATATATATATATATATATATATATATATATATATATATATATATATATATATATACCTACTCCTTAAATCCTTAAAGTTTTCTCTTATTTGACACGTGTATTGATATAGCGTATGACAAGCAAATAAATATTCATGAGCTTGCAAGATATACTTTCCTTCCCAAAATCCCTTGCGCGCCAAAAAGACTCGATCTGATAATACTCGGATTTTCAAAACGGAAACGCGAAATATGCTCATACCGCAGGATTAACAAGCGCCTTATGTGTAGCAGTAATTAAATACTTCTTAGTGTGTATGAACGCTCGAAATTTATATCCAGTACACACACACACACGAACGATGAAAAGACGCCAGGAAACGTGCGAGTCGCAGGACTGACAGGTGAAATTGACGAGATGTCAGCTGGCGATATCGACAACCTGAGAAAAGATCTAAATAAACAAACATGCTGGCATTTTCCGCAATTATGCGTGATCTAGTTACATGTAGAATTTACTCAGTTACACGCACAATATACAATGCTCTGATGTCTTCTTAGTCAGACGAAATCTACGCGCTGTGTGGACAACGATATGCAGGCCACGGAACACAGTGCCGTTTCCGTACTGTTCAGTCTCTTAGCCATAGTCAGTCCCAGGCATCCCCTAATATTTCAAACCCTAGAAACAGCACTACCGCCCACCAGCAGCACATTTGCCATGCACAAAATAACAAAAAGAAAAGCATATTGACAGTCTCATTTCTTGGCTATGAACCTGGTTCCTTACCAACCCAACATCCAAGCACAGCTGAAATCAGCGTGCCCCTCAAATCACTACGTCAACGGCAACTCAACATAGTCCCACAATTGTCCACTGGATAGCTCAAGATGGTATGAATCAAAGCACCAAACATGCCTCCTCTCATCTAATCAGAAATTTTCAACAAATTCCAATATTCAGCCCTACTACAAATTTTCAAACAAGGCACAAATTATTTTTGAAAACACCGGTCCTCTTACTGCCTCAACTGCCAAATTTGAAAATGTAACATAACCTGTAAGAGAAACTCTCCCACTTGAACACCATTCAATCTGCCATCAGTGCAACCCTTAGACTTAGACACTAGCTAAGTCAAACCCAAAGTGACACCATTGAATGTTGCTGCATCTTTATGTTATGGCCCATTATGTGAAGCGTGTTGTTGTGGCGTTCACAATGCTGTTGTTGATGTGTTGGATCATGCATATCTGATGCCATGAAAAACAGACTTAGGGCAGCCCAAAAGACAACACCCAGGCATCCTCATTGACCCTGTTGTCTGGTGACAAGAAGCTGGAAGAGGCCTGTAACCAGCTGCCATGCCCTATATGCTGCTGGCAATCTTTCCCTAGGCAAAAGGGGTCATGAAACAGCTCTGCAATTTAAACATCGTCTACTGAACTAACCCACAGACAAAAGACTACACAAAACAGCCAAAACTATGCTATGCGGGACACACCACATACCCAAACAAGTGTCTGGGGTGCTTATGTAGGAGGTAGCAGGGAAAAATGGTTATGTACAGTTCATTTTTATATAAAACAGCCTTGCCAGAGTCTCAAAAGACCTCAACTCATGTTGCAAATACAGCAGGCATGTGTGTGCCAAACCTGTGAACACTCCTGTAAAAGCCTGTACTGGTGGCCGCAACTGCTGGTCCCATAACATTGCACTCAAATGAGCTTTACGCAGTGTAAAAGTACTTGTGTTTAGCTCAGAATAGACTCCAGAGACATCCTTAATGACAATTATAGCAGAATGACACCTCAGACGCAGGCAGTGTAGCTGTTTCATGCAAAATAACACTTCGACATGTCACACTATTTTGGCGGCATATTTTACTCTGAGGTCAGCTGTCTGATGACATGAACATGCTGACACTGTTTCATTGTAGTTTTGATCTTAACCTTTCACCTTAAGCCCCCCCCCCCCTGCCCCCCAGAACTTCAATAACTGAAAGAGTGCATTTTTTACGCATTTATCAAACTTAACGCCGCAAAACCCATCCCTTTCAATGTCAAGGTCAAAGGTCGCAGCTCAAGGTCGAAGGTCAGAATCATGACTACCTGTAAGACAAAAAAATAAATGAACAAACACACTAACCATAGCTCACAGTGCAGGTAAACAGGGGGTTGCGACATAAAACATGCAAAAACGCCTATAAAACTGCAATTGCAGCGATATTTTGACAAAATTTCTAATTTTCCATGCTTTCTCAGTGTTACGATTGTGGTTGTGTTGTCCTGTGAGAGCATACATGTGTTAATCGTAGGAAACGATCCGGTATTTATTTGAGCTATCATGGTTATGATTCACGTACTTTTTTTTTTTTTTTAGTAACATTTTCTTTTGGTCGCGCAGAGAGAATTCACTTTGTTATGATAAGTTAAGTTTAGTCCGGAACGTTCTAGAAAGGTCGCGCTGTCTAGTGACCTCGTATGTGTGACCTTGGTAATTTAGCGACACCTCGCAACAAGTTGTTTACTGTGCGCGTGAAGCCGTCAGACGTTTTCTTGTGTGTTATGAAGGATCGTGGTAGTTCTCGAAGTTTCCGACTAATTATTACATGGTATTTATATGGCGCATTTCTCATATTTATAATATAACTCAATGCGCAGAATGTAGCCGCAAACTGAACCCAACAAGCACGCTCACGTGAATCACACGCATTCACTCACACACTGTACGTAAACACAGAACATTCACGTGGTGCTAAGGGCAAGCTCAAACGAGCTACTGACGGTATTTGGAAATCGTTTTGTATTTGAAATTTTATTAAGTTGGCTGAAACTGATACCAAAGTGAAGGGGGAGGAAGAGCCGGAGTACCCGGAGAAAGAACCCCCGACGGTCCGCCCGAATTAACGGTGACACTTACTAAGAGGAGAAAAATCCGACGCCGACTAGTTTGCCATACTTTTGTGAAATGTCATTTTACCAAGGATTTGGACCTGAAGTGAGCAGCCAAATTTTCGTAGCCTATTGTAGTTTTTCTAGAAAGTGGAGTTTCAGTTGCGTGTTTCGTTCTGATTGGTTGCGTTGAATGATTTTCGTTGATGATTCTGGAAATTGGTAGTATATATAAAGAGGGCGTTAGGAAAGCACGGATGTACATTATCTTGCATTGTCAGTGGTAGAGACACGCAGTTTATCGTAGGTACGTGGCCCGTATAGGGTGTACATTGTGTGAGACGCTGCGTATGAGAAACTTTGTGTTGCCAGTGTGGACATTGCAGAAGAGACTTTGTATCAGTGTTGATGCATTTGGAATTGCATTGTGTGGAGATCGCATCGCTGAATTAAAATATTGTTGGAACTGTTACTCCAGTATTGTCTACATCCTTAAACCACGTGTGACGGATTGCAGCTGAATGAAGTTTATTTAAAAGAACCTTACGTGCGTGCGTCTGGTGTGTTTATCATACTACGACTACAACTCCACCACGTAACACTCAGTTTTCGAACTGCAAAAGTCCAAACTCAATATGGTTACATTAAACCAGCTTTTGATCTATGTCACATACGGCATGTGGTGCCCTGTAAGAGAAACTCTCCCACCTGAACGCCATTCAATCTGCCATCAGTGCAACCCTGAGACACTAGCTAAGTCAAACCCAAAGTGACACCACTGAATGTTGCTGCATCTTTATGTTATGGCCCATCATGTGAAGCGCGTTGTTGTGGCGTTCACCATGCTGTCGATGTGTTGGATCATGCATATCTGATGCCATGAAAAACAGACTAGATACAATACAATACAATACAATACAATACAATAATACTTTATTAATCCCTCACGGGGAAATTCACTGTCTGCCCATACAACACATGGCATCATCAATCACTCATTTAAAAAAAATCATTAAATAACCCATGACACTCAATTAAAGAAATGAACTGTAACAGACATATTGTTACCTTTGAATAACAACAATAATAACACTAGTAATAATGCTGAGAGATATGTTCAGAATGCCTCCAAAATTGGCATGAACATCAAGTAATATATCTGCTTTTCAGAAATGTTGCATTTGAGACACAGGCACATGAAAGTGGGTTTTCTTTTCATATTTTTCCACTACCCACCCCCTACTTTTTCTGTTTTTCCAAATTTACACACACATGCAATACAGTCGAACTGACTTCTGGTGGGCTGGACAAATGAAAAAGGTTACCATGACACTGACATTGATGAAAAAATTTAATGAGCTTTTAGACCCAAGGCCATTTCCTTGTGTATCTCAGGGTAGCCAAAAAGACAATGCCCAGGCATCCTCATTGACCCTGTTGTCTGGTGACAACAAGCAGGAAGAAGACTGTAACCAGCTGCCATGCCCTATATGCTGCTTGCAATCTTTTCCACAGTCAAAAGGGGTCATGAAACAGCTCTGCAATTTAAACATTAAGTCTACTGAAATAACCCAAAGACAAAAGACAACACAAAACAGCCAAAACTATGCTACGCGGGACACACCGCACACCCATACAAGTGTCTGGGGTGCTTATTTAGGAGGTTACTTACTTACTTACGCCTGTCACCCCTACCCGGGTATAGGCCGTCGACGAGAGACCTCCAGCAACTCCTGTCCTGTGCCTCTCCTTCGATTCTACTCCAGGTGGTTCCCAGTCTCTTGATGTCTGCTTGGAGGTCTCGACGCCAGGAGTTTCTCGGCTTACCTCTTTTCCTCTTTCCCTGGGGGTTCCATGACAATGCCTGCCTAGTGATACTGGAAGCTGGCTTTCTCAGACTGTGACCGATCCATCCCCATCTTCTTCGCCCAATTTCATTCTCTGCTGTTATCTGCTCTGTTCTCTCCCAGAGTCTGGCGTTGCTGATCTTCTCTGGCCAGTGGATTTTCAAAATTCTTCTAAGGCAACTGTTCATGAAGGTCTGTACTCTGTTGACTGTGGTTTTTGTCAATCTCCAAGTCTCTGCTCCATATAAGAGAACTGCTTTTACATTGGAGTTGAAAATCCGGACTTTGGTGTGTTGTGACAGCTCTCTGGAGCTCCACACTTTTTTTCAACTGGAGAAAGGCTGCTCTGGCTTTACCGATTCGTGCTCTGACATCTGCATCAGTGCCGCCTTTTTTGCCTATGATGCTCCCGAGATAGATGAAGGACTCCACCTCCTCCAATGGGGTGCCAGCAAGCAAGACTGGTTCTTCCCTGGTTGCGTTCAGCCTCATTGTCTTTGTTTTCTGTTTGTGAATGGAGAGGCCCACTTGGGACGAGATGTCAGCAAGCCTCGTGGTCTTGTCCTGCATTTGTTGATGAGTGTGGGACAGTAATGCCAAGTCGTCTGCAAAATCGAGGTCGTCAAGCTGTGTCCACAGTGTCCACTGTATTCCACTTCGTCTGTGCTCTGTGGTCATCTTCATGACCCAGTCTATGGCCAGTAGGAAGAGGAACGGAGACAGCAGACACCCCTGCCTGACACCGGTTCTGACCTGGAGCTCCCTGGTGCACTGCCCTTCGTGGATCACGCGACATGTCATGCCATCGTAGCTGCTCTTGATCAGGCGGACGAGCTTTGTGGGTACACCGTAGTGTCGTAGGAGTTTCCACAGTCTCTCGGTCCACACTGTCAAATGCTTTCTCATAATCCACAAAGTTGACGTACAGCGGGGAGCTCCACTCCAGAGACTGTTCCACGATGATGCGGAGAGTGGCGATCTGGTCTGTACATGATCGGTTCTTCCTGAATCCTGCTTGCTGGTCTCTCAGCTGGGGGTCAACGGAGCTCTTCATTCTCTCCAGGATGATCCTGTTGAAGACCTTTCCTGGTACTGACAGCAAGGTGATTCCTCTGTAGTTGGAACACTTGCTGAGGTCGCCTTTCTTTGGAAGCTTGATTAGGTACCCCTCCTTCCAGTCAGCCGGCATCACCTCCTCTTCCCAGATCTTTCCAAACAGTGGGTACAGCATCTCCACTGTTGTCTCTAGGTCTGCTTTCAGAGACTCCGCTGGGATGCCATCTGGCCCTGCTGCTTTGCCGTTCTTCAAGAATGCCACTGCTCTTCTGATCTCTTCCCGGCTGGGTCTGTCACAGCTGATGGGTAGGTCGGTCTCTGCCGGCTGTATGTCTGGGGGTCGGGTGGGCTAGGTCTGTTCAGTAACTCTTCAAAATACTCGGCCCATCTGTCGAGTTGGTCTGCTCTGTCTGCAATAGGCTTGCCTTCTTTGTCTTTTACTGGTCTTTCTGTATGGCCATACTTGCCTGACAATCTTCTGAGTCGTAGAGCTGTTTCATGTTGCCGCTGCCTGCTGCCTTTTCTGCCTCTGCTGCCAGGCTGTCTGTGTAGGCCCTCTTGTCTGCCCTGATACTACTCTTCACCTCGCGGTTGGCTTCCGAGTATTCCCCCTGTGCCCTTACTTTGGCTGCTCTTGTGCGACTGTTGTTGACAGCTGCTTTCTTCTGCTTCCTCACATCTATCTTCTTCAAGGTCTGTGCCGACAGCCAGTCCTTGTGATGGTGTTTCCTGAACCCTACAGTGTTTTTGCAGGTTGAGTACAGCGCCTCTGTAACTGCCTTCCACTGCTGCTCTGTGGTGACCGCCTCCTCTTCATTTACTAGCTCCTGTAGCGCTTGAAACCGGTTGGACAGCACCAGTTTGAACTCTTCTCTAACTCCAGTTTCTCTCAGGAGGCCTACATTATAGTACTGTCTTCTTGTTGTCTCTGTGCGGCTTTTCTTTAGCTTGAGCGTCATTCTTAAGGTAAACAGATGGTGGTCGGAGGCAACATCTGCTCCCCTCCTCACTCGAACATCTTGAAGGGATCTTCTAAATTTCTTGCTAATGCAGATATGGTCTATTTGGTTCTCTGTTGTATGGTCAGGTGAGACCCAAGTTGCTTTGTGTATTCTTCTGTGTGGGAAGATGCTGCCTCCAATGACAAGTCGGTTTAGAGCACAAAAGTCTACAAACCTCTCCCCGTTCTCACTCATCTCCGAGCCTAGTCCCTGTCTCCCCATCACCTCTTCGTATCCGGTGTTGTCCTCCCCTATTTTGGCATTAAAATCGCCCATGACGATGGTGATGTCTCGCTCCGCACATTTGTCCAAGGCACTCTGGAGTCGGTCGTAGAACTCTTGTTTCTCTTCCTCGTCACTGTCATTAGTGGGCGCATAACACTGGATGACGTTCAGCTTGAGCTTTTTCTTGGTTCTAAAGGCTGCTGTGATAATTCTTGGCCCAAGAGGTTCCCAGCCCATCAGCGCGCTCTGTGCCACTGGTGACAGCATGAATGCTACACCTTCTGTATGGGGGGCATTCTCCTCTTCATGACCTGAATACAGAATCATCTCCCCACTTAACAGCCTTTTCTGGCCAGACTGCGTCCATCTGGCTTCACTGATACCTAGCAGGGAAAGGTTGTACTTTTGCATTTCCGCTGCTATCTGGGCGGCCTTGCCGCTCTGGTACATGGTCTTGACGTTCCATGTGCCCATGGTTGTATCCCTGGATAGAGAGAGGCGGCTCGGTCCTGTGGCTTCCGAAGACTTCCGGCTTTCACCACAGGACGTCATAAGTCTTCTGGTAGAAGAACCTTCCTCCTCCAGGAATGGAATTACTGTTAGTCTTTTCGTCGGCGTTTTTGTAGCTATTTCCTTTTTTGCAGGGTGGGGAAGCTACCCCCACGCCCAACCCCCTTACTAGGAGGACCAGGGGTTTTCTGTCGGGGTCACCTTCCCTTAGACCATGTTGGTTCACGGCACCTTATTTCATTCGGTGCACCCCTCTCACGAGGGACCCCCTATCCACCACCCAGGGGACGCGCCTCAACGCCATATGGTCCCAGCGCGAGGTATTAAAAGACTACACAAAACAGCCAAAACTATGCTACGCGGGACACACCGCACACCCAAACAAGTGTCTGGGGTGCTTATGTAGGAGGTAGCAGGGAAAAATGGTTGTGTACAGTTCATTTTTATATAAAACACACTTGTCAGAGTCTCAAAAGACCTCAACTCATGTTGCAAATGCAACAGGCATGTGTGTGCCAAACCTGTGAACACTCCTGTAAAAGCGTGTACTGGTGGCCGCAACTGCTGGTCCCATAACAATGCACTTAAATGAGCTTTACGCAGTGTGAAAGTGCTTGTGTTTGGCTCAGAATAGACACCAGAGACATCCTTAATGACAATTACAGCAGAATGACACCTCAGACGCAGGCACTGTAGCTGGATCAGGCAAAATAGCACTTCTGCATGTCAAACTATTTGGGCCTTATTCCACTCTGAGATCAGCTGTCTGATGAAATGAACATGCTGACACTGTTTCATTGTAGTTTTGATCTTAACCTTTAACCTTAAGTCCCCCCCTCCCCCCACCTCCAACCCCCCCCCCCCCACCTCCCCCCTCCCCCCCCCCCCCACCCACCCCACAATTTCAATAAATGAAAGAGTGCATTTTTTAACGTATTTATCAAACTGAACGCCCCAAACCCCACCCCTTTCAAGGTCAAGGTCAAAGGTCACAGCTCAAGGTCGAAGGTCAGAATCATGACTACCTGTAAGACAAAAAATAAATGAACAAACACAGACTAACCATAGCTCACAGTGCAGGTAAACAGGGTATTGCGACGTAAAACATGCAAAAACGCCTATAAAACTGCAATCGCAGCGAGCTTTTGGCAAACTTTCTAATTTTTCTTGATTTTCTCAGTTTTCTAACTGCAAAAGTATAAACTCAATGATATGGTTACATTAAACCAGCTTCTGATCTATGTCACATATGGCATGTGGTGCCCTGACAGGCCACGGAACACAGTGCCGTTTCCGTACTGTCCAGTCTCTTAGCCACCGTCAGTACCAGGCATCTCCAAATATTTCAATCCCCTAAAAAACACTACCGCCCACCAGCTGCACATTTGCCATGCACAAAATAACAACAACAACAACAAACCAGCACATTGACAATCTCATTTCTTGGCTAAGAACCTGGTTCCTTACCAACCCAACACCCAAGCACAGCTGAAATCAGCGTGCCCCTGAAATCACTACGTCAACGGCAACTCAACATAGTGGCACAATTGTCCACTGGATAGCTCAGGATGGTATGAATCAAAGCACCAAACATGTCTCCTCTCATCTAACCAGAAATTTCCAGCAAATTCCAACATTCAACCCTACTACAAATTTTCAAACACGGCAAAAATTATTTTTAAAAACACCGGTCCTTGCACTGCCTCAACTGCCAAATTTGAATATGTAACATGACCTGCAGTCGTCTGCCGTTCATGTGCTTTGTCTGTCTGAACACCGCAATCAACCGCAAAATGAATGACGCGAGGCACATTCAGTTTTGTTTTGGACTGGGAACATGCATTATATTGAGCAACAGTTATATATATATATATATATATATATATATATATATATATATATATATATATATATATATATATATATATATATATATATATTATATATATATATATATATATATATATATATATATATATATATATATGTGTGTGTGTGTGTGTGTGTGTGTGTGTGTGTGTGTGTATATATACTTTTAACAAAGGCGTCGCCCAAAGCCCGCCAAGAATATGCACTCAATCAGATTAGCTCCAAGGGACGTAATTTTTCATTCAATTCTGAGATGCTGTGCTAATGCCATGGAATTTCAGGCTGGTAAGCTTGCATTGTGTCATCAGGACATCAGCTGTCCTTTATGTGACTGCATCTCTCACTCTAGTTCTAGAAAGGAGAGGGTAGTGGGAGAGAAGGAATGACAGACCTATCATTTTGAGCCTTCCAATGAACACCTACTACATAAAGCAGTAGGGACTACCCTCAGGGGCCCCCGCCATCCGCTGGAGAATATCCAGACCTCTCCCTAAGGGGTGGGGGGGGGGGGTGGGTGCTAGAAAATATTCCCAAACAGATATTGGACCTGCTGAGTAGATTTAAGTTTTTGCCGCCTACGACCGGTTTCGCCCCAAGGGAGGGCTCTTCCGGTAGGCATACGGCGTAACCTGAAATTGCAAACACAACGCATGTACTAGAAGCCGCCTCCAGAATTTACTGGTAGCACCACTAGTACAGCGCTGATTTTATATATATATATATATATATATATATATATATATATATATATATATATATATATATATATATATATATATATATATATATATATATATATATATTCACTTACTGTCACATTAGCAAGCTCCTTATGCTCACTAGTAATGAAATACTTTTTTAGTGTACGTACGCTCGAAATTTTCCCATACACACACATAAAAAACGGCAGCGAACACACGAATCGAATCGCCATACTAATGAGATTGACGACACTGATGTCCGCTAGTGATAGTGACAACCTTAGAAAAGGACTAAATAAACAAACCTGCTGGCATTTTCCGTTATTATCCGTGTTCTAATTACTCGTAGACATCACTCAACAACACGCACAATTATAGAAAGCACTGATGTCTACTCAGTCAAAAGAGATCTCCGCACTGAGTCAGTCGACTTCTGTGCAATACGTAGCGCACAACAGGTCACCATTTGGACAGAGACAAACACACATCGGAAGTATCACACCCAGGTTCATAAATAGAAAAATGTTATTAATGTCTGTGGTCGCACCTACGGCAGATTAACCACCTGTTTTCTCCAACATCGGAGGCGTGCGAGAGGAAATTTGCGCGATGAAACATGTTCAGCAGTGTCAGATTTGCTGGGTTCTGTATGTCTGAAGAAGACATTTGGTGTTGGACGGTAAAGTTCCCGTCAGCCTATATGCATATAAACTTTACGTCGTGTCATCTCCTTTGCAACATTTCAAAAACGTCTGACGTGAACTCCAGACTATGCGGGCCCTAGAATGGGACGTTAAAGAGTTTTGTGGTGACGTGATGTTTCTAGTAGGTATAGTACACACACAGTGCCACTATCAGTTGCGCTGAAGGGGTAAGTTTCGCTATATTTTAGCGCAAAATCTTTTTTTTTTTAATATTTAAAAAAAAAAATAAACATGAAAATATCCAGCAAAAGCCTACTCAGCCTGAATGAAGCTGGGCATAAATATACCCAGTGTAAATTTATGCTCTCACTATTCCATTGAGATATATTTATTTGAGTAAATTCAAGCCTTTGTCGATTTATGCTGGATGGAATCATGCTGTGAAGATTCACGCAGAGTTTATTTAATTCTAAAAATAATGGAAAATCAGAGGAACAAATTATATGTACGCCTGGGTGGATTTTCTTCTGAATACATTTCGGTTAGTAGTGTCAAGCAGGGAAGTTTTATGTCCAAATATAGTGAAATTGACCACTTCAGCACCAATGGCGGTAATAGGAAGGACTCTGGTAAAGTTTTGTTTTGGACTGGGTGCATACATTATATTAAGTAACATTTTGCTTCATATAGTGCCGACAAACAGACAGATGTGATTACTGGACCCGATCAAAATGTCCTCGTCTTACGACTCTGACATTTTATTTGGGTCTCTTAATCACATCTGCCTGTTATCGGCATTATTTCAAGCAACATGTTGCTCAATATAACTTAATAATCTTACATTAATGGTTTGATGATAAAGAGAATCTCACTCGAGTGCTTTTAAAACCTTATCCTAGGAGCGAAAGCGAGTAGGATAAGGTTTTAAGACCACGAGAGTGAGATTCTCTGCATCACCTAAACGCAGAGGTAAGATTCTATTTCTTACTTACCTTTTTTCTGGGCATAAATATAATGTCAGCTGGTCTTCGGCAGGCCCCTAGTCACAATACTGCCGCTATTGTGTTTTGACGTAATTTGCTATTTAATGTGACGTCAATATTTTGGATGCTAGACAAATGTTCCTAATAGCGCAGTACATGATGCCAGAGTGCCAGTCGAGAGATAGTAAAGTGGACAGTTGATCCCCACCCCTCCCCCAATCAATTGATTTATTCTAATCAACTAGCCATTTAGACAAACCCACTCCAACCAATACACCCAATACCTTTATTACCTAGCCATTTTAGTTCCACTCCAGAAATCATTCAAGCTACGTTTTTTGATCAGCTACCAACCTGCGATTATTAAGGCAGATACCCCACCCAACCTAAATTATTAATGCTGTCATTGACTACTATCAGCCGTTTTCGGGAAATGATTACTTGCGTCATTGTGGAAATTCCCGTTAGGTGTAATTGCCACATCACCCACCCAAAAGTAAGTGACGTCAATGTTGCCAATAACAACGCCACGTGTCAACTCGTGACCCTAGTCTCGTGATCAAGTATTGCGTCGTTGAGACGTTCGTAGGGCGTGAAGACGAACATTCTCGATCTTTCCATTACTTTGTGTTGGAGTGCGGTTGTGTTCTCAGAGTGACGGACTAACTTATCCGGTGATAGCACTAAATCTTGTAAAATATCCTACGTGGTGAGCGGTAAGTGACTGTTAATTGAATGCTGACTAACGTAAGTTACAAATGACTGGTAGTTTGACGATAATTTGTCTGTTAAACTTGTAATATTTCAGTGCGCTATTGTTAACCAGAGAGTCAGTTACGTGATTTAGCCAAGCTGTTACGTAGGTATCGAAAATTTCATTTTCTGGCACTGCCTTTTCGGAAGGTGTATGGTTTGCGAAAGCAAATTAAAGAAATGTTAAAAGTCCCGGAAATAGCCGCTAATACCGTCAATACGACGCTTCAACTTTGATGAGAAACAGTAAGTGTAGTCAAAATGAGACAGAACACAGTCAATCCAATTTTGGCAACCGCGTTCTTGAATCAGTGGCAGGGTGTTTTGAAGGTGTTAACACAATATTGAGCTTTCTCAACTTTCTTGCCATGGACAACTAAGAAATTTGAAGACAGAACACAGAGTTAAATGACTCTGTTTAAGGGTCTTATGTTGGCTGTGTGGTAAACAAAGGACTGACCATGGAAACGGCGCTCATGGCATGAGCGCGGAATATGCTGTACTATGTCATAGGGTCTTAGTAACAGTGTAAATAAATGACGTAGTACGATAGAAACGGCGCTCATGCCATGAGCGCGGAATATGCTGTACTATGTCATAGGGTCTTAGTAACAGTGTAAATAAATGACGTAGTACGATAGAAACGGCGCTCATACCATGAGCGCAGTATAGGACCTTAGTAACAGTCTAAGTGCGCAGTGTCAATTTGAGTACACAGACGGTGTATCGCGTGTCATACAACGGTGTTTTCACCTGACGGTGTTTTGCGGACGAGTCTACAATATTCATGCTGAATAAAGATTTTGTGTTTGTTTGTCTGTCTGTCTATGCGTGTGAGTGTGTGCGTATGTATGCGTGCGTGTGTATGTATGTGTGCGTGTATGAGTGTGTGTGTAAGTGCATGCGTGTATGAGTATGCGTGCGTGTGTTCGTCTGTATGTATGCGTGCGTGTGTATGTATGTATGTATGAGTCTGTGTGAATGCGTGCGTATGTTTGTCTGTGCGCGTGTGTATGTATGTATGCATGCGTGTGTTCGTCTGTGTGAATGCATGCGTGCGTGCATGAGTGTGTGTGTGTAGGTATGTGTGAGTGCATGCGTGCGTGTGCGTGCGTGTGTGATTATGCGTGTCGGAATGCGCCTGTAATGTGTGTGTGTGTGTGCGTGTGTGTGTGAGTATGTAAATCCCGTTAATCGGGGACACACACAGGTTATACACCCACAAACGGGGACTTCCAGTAAACGGGGGACGTCCCCGGTTTGTATGGTTAGTGTGTGTGAGTGAGAGTGCGAGTGTGTGTGCGAGTGAATATGTGTGTGTGTGCGTCTGTGTTTGCTTGCGTGTGTGTTTGTGTGCGTGCGTGTATATATGTGTGTTAGAGATATAAGAAATGACATTCCAAGAACATTTTTTTTTATTGTCTCTGTGCCAATACCACCCCAAAACATAGTTTTTTAAATAATAACCACACACACACACACACACAAAAAAAAACTATTCCTATATGCACTTGATAACAAATTATTTAAGTTACCTACAGATACTTGTTAACAAATTTCCAAAGTCAATTATAACTGACAAATAACTTTACAGGTAACCTTTTAAGAACCTATAATTAGTTATTAAGTGACTTAATAATAAGTTATAAGTGACTTAAGTCAGGAACTTATAAGAACTTAAACATAACAAAATGTAAGTTCTTGACTCAAGTCACAACTTACTCAGACAGATTTGACAAGATACAAGGACAACAAGAAAACTTTTTTTTAGTAATAGTCTGGTGGTGGTGGAGCTGATGGGGTTAAATAGTTAGGTGCAAGCGACATGTCACCTTTTTGTGAAGTGTATGACATTAATAAATGATTACAAATCTGATTTTTATTTGTTTAAAAGATTGTGTAGTTTTTCTGTGGTTTCCTGAACACCGATCCTTTTCCCCATCTCTAAAAAACTAGCCTTCAGTTCTTCAACATTCACGGGAGATTGACTACGCATTTTATTCTGTATTTCAGATTTTTGTTTCTTGTAATTATTTAAATCATCCTGGACGCGCTTAAATTCTTCATCATCAATAAAATTATCGTTTAATGCCTTACTGATAATAAGTTTCATACTGCTCAGCTTTGCACCAGCCAGCGTACACAATGCTTCATGTTTCTGTAATTTCGTGTGAAACCTCTTGTTCAAGGCTTCCAAACCAAAACAAGTCAGGCATGTAGCAACGCTAACTGCCTCAGTTGCTATTCCAGCC
>BTPG01000007.1:53440662-53518162 GCA_036245525.1 Semisulcospira habei
AAACACAACAAAGCTTATCACAACCGTTTATTCATTTGGACTGACAGCAACATATACTTAGTTGACCCTGAGAAAAAACTGAATGAATACCTACAATATTTTTACAAAAAATTTGAAGGACAGCCAACATTGTTCATAGTCGATGACTGTTCTGCAGAAAAAGACATTGTCAAAAAGAGAAACACTTTAGCAGAACTTGCCTTCAGTGGCAGACACGCAAATGTTAGTGTATGGATTCTCACTCAAAAATATAATGCTGTACTGAAAGATTTTCGAGAACAGTTAAAGTTTATATGTTTGTTTTACTGTAAGGATCGTGACAGCTTTGAAGACTGTCTCAGAGAAAACGATGTCATCCCAAATAAGCATGAACGGGATGATGTAAAAAATAAACTGAAATCAACTAAGCATCTAAAGCTCATTTTAAAGACAGATCAGCCCACAGGGTATGGGTTAATAAATTAATTTATCTTTTGGGTTTGTCTATAAAAATGACGGACAGACAAAATTGGCCTATTGGTGAAATAATAGATATTACATGCTATTTTAAAGAAGTTAAATATGTAAGCCAGCTTTATAATAGAGAGTCACCCGGTAATTTATTTATGTTACCAACAACACTGTATATGTCTGGTAATATAACTTTATGTGTTGATAATCCATTTATTAAAAAAATAACTGTTGATATTAATACACAATCATTTACTGTTAATGATTATTGCAGTGATTGGTTTGGTAAAGTGTGTAGTAATTTAGCAAAAGAACTATATAAAATAAATTTATATTTTAACGTTGTTACATTTAATAAAATGGTATTGCACATACAAAACCAATAATGATGATTGAGTCAGTGTGTAAACAAATCTGTTTTGTAGGAGTTACAGTCAATAAAGTGCCATTTTCATTATATAATTTTCTATTTATTTTTTTGTCGGACAAATAAAAAAGATGGACAACCATCAAAGATTAAGAAACGTGTTTCACACAACTGACTTACCTATATCTAATATTTACAATGTCTATGAATCAATAGAAAGATCTTTTTTAGTCATACAAAATAACCTTCTTTCTGATAGTGTAAAGATTCAGATTGTTGCAAAAATAGAATTTGCCAGAGATGTTGGTGAAGTTATTGTAACGTATATCTCGACAAGGCAGCACACAGTTAATTCGAGAAGAGAACTAGAGAAAGTGTTTAGAGAAAGATTGTTACCAGACTTCCATGAAGCAATTGACAGAGCAGAAATGCAAGGGTCTGGCTGGCATGAAGGCCTTGTACATGAACTACAACTGAAGCAGTCAAGATATCATCCTATACTAGGTAAATCATGGATACCACTTCCAACTGAGGTTGCAAACAAAAAGGCTGTAGTCAATATTCAAAACAATGATAATTTATGTTTTATGTGGTGTGTGCTTGCTAAACTTCATTTTGTAAAAGCAAAACCTGATCGTGTATCTAACTATACCAAATTTGTAAACGAACTCAACTTCAGTGGCATTGAGTTCCCTGTTAAAATAGAGGATATAGACTTGTTTGAAAAACTAAATCCTGGTATATCTGTGAATGTGTTTGTGTGGGAAAATGAATCTGAGAATAAGTTACAGCCAATTAGAGTATCTCCAATTGCCCCAACCTATGGGCAGCCAGAAGATAAACATGTTGACATGTTGCTAATAAGATCTGGTGATAACTTTCACTACACAATTATCAGAAGTATGTCAAGACTAATTCATCATACAACAAAACATGACGGTAAACAGGAATTTTGTAAAAAATGTTTACAGAGGTTTTCCTCTATTAAAGTAGCACACAAACATGTGCAGCACTGCAGGTCGGCTGATGACATTCAAACAATACTGAGGTATCCAGATCCTGGTAGTCAAGTGTATTTTAAGAACTATGGGAATCAGCAAAAGCTGCCGTTTGTAGTGTATGCAGATTTTGAATCACTCGTTGTTCCATATGAGGGTCCTGTTCCAGAGTCATTACCAAAGACTATAAAATTGAGTGACCAAGTGGTGTGTTCTTTTGGATACATTCTTGTTAGGTCAGACGGTCTTCATTCAGAACCTGTTATCTACAGGGGTGAAAATGCAGCATGCCTGTTTTTAACAGAAATGAGACAACTGTATAGTCAGGTAGTACAATATCTCACAACATGTCAGATGCCTTTGGTGATGACAGAAGAAGACAAACTAAAATTTGATACAGCAGAGACGTGTTGGATTTGCGAACAACCTCTGGGGGGTGATAAAGTTCGTGACCATGATCACATAACTGGATGTTACAGAGGTGCTGCACATGGTGATTGTAACTTGAAATTAAAAATAGATCCAAAGACATATAAGTTACCAATCTTTTTCCACAATCTCAAAGGATATGATTCACACATCATCATGCAGGCTGTAGATGAGTCTTACAGAAAAATTAGTTGCATTGCCCAGACAACTGAGAAGTACTTGACTTTTAGATTAGACAAATTAGCATTTTATGACTCCATGCAACATTTGTCTTTAGGTCTTGCTAGTCTGGCAGAAGGACTGAGTGAGTATCCAATAACAAGTAAATATTTTGAGCCGGACTTGATTAAAAAAGGTGTTTATCCATATGAGTACATTGATCACTGGGTTGTGTTTGAGGAAACAAGACTGCCACCAAAAGAGAAATTTTATTCTACACTAACTGGTAAAGGTATTTCTGACTCTGAATACCAGCATGCACTTGATGCGTGGGATAAATTAGGGTGTCAGACAATTGGTGATTACCACGATCAGTACTTGAAAGCTGACGTTTGCTTGCTAGCAGATGTATTTGAAAGTTATCGTGAAAAGGGTTTGTTGCACTACAGTCTTGACCCTGCTTGCTACATAACTAGTCCTGGCATGACATGGGATGCATTTTTGAAATCCAGTAAGATATTTATAGACCTGTTGTATGATCGTACGATGGGTGAAATGGTGGAACGTGGATTGAGGGGTGGCATTAGTATTGCAGCAAATAATTATGCCAAGGCAAATAATAAATATCTTGACGACTTTGACCCCTCAATGTCAAGGTCATTTATTACGTACTTGGATGCTAATAATTTGTATGGATTTGCAATGTGTGAATTGTTGCCATTAAAAAACTTTTGTTTGTATGATTTGTCACAGTATGGCATAAAAAAATTAACAAAATATATTATGGATCGAGGTCAAAATGATGAAAAGGGTTGGATCTTTGAAGTAGACTTGGAGTATCCACACCATTTACATGATTACCATAATGATTATCCATTAGCAGTTGAGAAACTGAGTTTGACTGGGAAAAAAGAAGACACCAAACTTGTACCAAATTTGAATGACAAATTCAATTACGTTTGCCACTATCGATTGCTGCAGTTTTACATCAGGCATGGGTTAGTACTAAAAAAAGTTCACAGAGGCATTCAATTTGATCAGAGTGCTTTCATGAAAGATTACATAATGAAGAACACAACCCTTCGTGCGAGAGAAGGTAACACTGCATTTGACAAAGACTTCTTTAAGCTTATGAACAATGCCTGTTTTGGCAAGACAATGGAAAATCCTCATCACCGCAAAGATGTGAGACTGGTCACAACTGAATCGGGTGCAATTAAACTTACAAGTAAGCCTCAGTACACAGGGTATAAAGAATTTCATTCATCATTGTATGCAGTGTCACTCAAAAAAAAGATTGTTAAACTGGACAAGCCAGTATTTATAGGTATGGCTATTCTGGAGTTGTCAAAATTATTAATGCTTGAATTTTATTATGATTACTTCAAACCAAAGTATCCTGACTGCCGTCTGTTATACACTGACACTGACTCTATGATCATTGATGTGTGTACTGAAGACTTTTATGAAGACATGAAAACAGAGTTACACATGTATGACACGTCTGACTACCCTAAAGACCATCCACTGTTTAGCACACAAAACAAGAAAGTGCCTGGTAAGTTTAAGGATGAACTAAATGGTGTGCCTATAGTTGAGTACGTTGGACTGAGATCAAAAATGTATTCTATACTGCACCAGAAGGGTAGTCAGTCAAAAGCCAAAGGTATCAAGAAAACAGCGATAAAAAATAAAGACATTCGTCATGAACATTACAAGCAAGTGTTAGATGGTGCATTAATGCCTGATTATCCAAACAAGTCACTGAGATCAAACAAACATAATCTTGAAATGATCCAAACACATAAGAAGTCTCTGGCAGTTGGAGACACAAAACGAGTGTTTCATAGTAAGGAAAAAGCTTATGCACCTGGTCATTACAGACTCAAGTTATCTGAAGAAATAGCTGACGAACTGGTTGATGAATTAATTGATGAGTTAGTTACTGAAATGAGTAACGGTGTCTGGGGGAATAATCTGTAATTCTTCTCTGACAAATGCCCTCTTTGGTGCAGGCTCATACAGATAATATATTGTTGCATTAGCTGAAGGAACTATTTTTTTTATATTATGAACAGATGTAGACCAAATTGGATCAGTTGCCCTACGTCTAACGTCATTTTCAGCCTCACCAGGTTGATACAAATATCTCACCTGTTTTGTAAATAAGTTAGTGTCTGGAGGTGTTATTGCTTTTATTTCTGACGGTATTGTTTTCAATTTAATAGAATCAACAGGTTTAGGGTGACCATCATTATTCATTGCTTTTATCACAGAAGGTAATCTTTTAACCCACTCAGTGTTACGTGCGTCATGCATGAGTTCCTTAGAATACTGATAGCTAAAAAGTCTCTCCGATAATTGCTTGTTAAAGTTTTCAACAATTGCCTGTGATCTATGCAAGCCTGGAATACCGCGTCTAACCAGTACGCCATGCTTTGCAAATAATTGATTAACAGCCCCTTTAAATTCACTCCCATCATCAACCTGCACAAGCCTAGGGTATTTTAAAGGACCTCGACTATATATTTTTGATAATGCAGTGGCCACTGTTACAGCTTTTTTGTCAGTTATGGGTTCTGCATCCTTATACCTTGAAGCTATGTCAACAACAGTTAATGCATACTTGTATCGTTTCTTTCTTATTGTGTCATGCGGAAGAAACAGGAGGTCCATTTGGTGTGTGTCATTAGGTGATGTGTTTTCAAAATGAGGCCTTGTTATTTTTCTTGGAGCAGGAAGATATATTTGCCAAATTGCCTGTTTTTTAAGCCACTGTTTTATTTGGTTAACATCTCCACCCACAGCAGCATGTAATTTTTTTATTGCAGTATTCCCTTTCCAGTAGCCAATTGGGGAGTAATATATTTTTGATAGTTTAGCGTCTGCCATTTTTTCTAGCAATATAAACTCCTGTAAAATATACTAATGTCATTCCTACTAGAACAAATATTATTTCTCCATTTCTTTGTTCTGAGCTTGGTTGGTAATAGTCGCTAAGTTTTGGTTGAGGAATAGATATGTCTTCACCAGTTACAAGATAGTATTCTTTGATCGCGTCATCAACATTTGAAAATGTATGCTGTGCATGACCCTCAAGTTTTAGTTTTTCATTAATAAAATCAAGTTTCTCAATTCTTTGCTTTTCATAATCTTGTTGAGCTTGAGCTAGTTTTTCAGATGCCTCATTGTGTCGCTTCATTTCTTCTGCTGATTCTTCTTTACTAACTTTTTAAAAGAAATAGTTTGATCCACTAAAAGCTAATGCGTTAATAACTGCACCACCAATCATAATAGCTATTGATGCCATACTTTTATTTACGTAGAAATATTTTCTGGAATAAATCTTTTGTTGCAATCGATGCTGTTATAACAACTACTAGTTTAGCACTGTCTTCGAAGTCTAATTTACTAAGGTCTGCTGATTTCATTTTGAGAAGACTTTTTCCCAGCATAGAATAAGCTACTGCTAGTCCACTTATTACAGCAGAGTGATAGACAAGGTTCATTAAGTTCTTTGTGTCGCTCATTTTCTTATGCTACAAAAATTAAAATAATAATAAATTTATTTACTGCATGTAAAATGGGTCCAAAGGTTTTGAAACTGCTGGTAATGTGGAGACTTCTTCTTTTGTTTTTGGAGTGTTTGATTTTTTGGACACTGTTCGAGTGTTTGGTTTGTATTTTTTATATAATTGGTAACCTACGTAACCAAATCCGACAACAAATCCAGCAACTATATATTTTGTTGTTTCAGGTTTAGTTGTTTTTTTTATCACTTTGTGGGGTATGTGTTGGTTCTAATGGTAGTGTCACTGATGATGTTACGTCAGTCTTTTCTGTTAATGCTTGAAGCTGTAATTTCTTTTGTCTGTTATATTCAGCTAATCTTTTCCCAGCCTCTATTCGACCTGGACTTTTAGTCTTAGTCACTGTTTGAACCTGTGTCAAGACATGGCTCTGTTGTGGAGTCGTCTCGTCCATTTTCTTCTAATTTAAAATTTATTTTAGAAAAATCAATATGACTACTAGTAACAAGTAGGGTTACAGCAGGTGCAAGATAATTCCCAAACTTGTAAAACATGACACATGCTAATTTGCCAATCGAACTTGAAACAATAGGATTACTTTCAAGGTCGTGTGATAGACTATCAGTGTCTACAGGTAAAAAGTGACTCACTGCTTTTGTGTATAGGCATACAAGAGATCGACTCAAATCACGAGTCATTAGTGAAGCGATATGATTTTCATATTTAGAATGTAGTTTAATTAATTCGTCGGGTGAGAGGGATTCTATATCTTCTGTCATGTACTGTTTTCCGAGATAAGTTTTGGACTTCCCTGAAACAATCACAGACAAAAGACGCTGTTTTTTAGAGTCTAAGTCTTTGTTCTCTACAGCATTGATATCATTCAATAGAAGTAATTCGTCTTGATTCATTTTATAATGTAATATAATAATTTTGTTTTAAAAAGTCAATGACAGCATTAATTATTTAGGATCTGCCTTAATAATAGCGGGTTGGCAGCTGATCAAAAAAAATGTAGCTTTAATAATTTCTGGAATGCAACTAAAATGGCTAGGTATTTAAAACGTTGGTGGGATTTGCTGGAGCGCGTTAGTCTAATTACCGATTTAATTAGAATAATCATTTGATTAGGGGAGGGGTGGGGATCAACTGTCAGTTTATCTATCTCTAGTCGTCACTGTGAAATGATGGCATTTCGCGTGAGCTGAAAATAGGTAAAATTTCAATATAGCGTGAGCCCATACCTTTTTGTTGACCGGACTTCTACATGACACTGTTGTGCACACCTAGCCGTTCACGCAAGACGGCTATATCACACACGTGTTATACACCCAAGCAGTACGTGTGTGATACAGCTTTTCCGCTCAAAGGCGGCAAAGAAGAAGGTGTGTAAGAAATGTGCGTACCTGCCCTGCCGCCTGACACAAAATGAGCAGCTAACACATGCTGTTGCCTGTGTTTTATGGTGTTTTGTGTGTCATCAGAGTTGACAAGTTTACTTTGATCTGCATATATATGCACGTACTTGCCAACTGACACAAAAAGAGCAGTTAACACATGCTGTTTCCCGTGCTTTATGGTGTCGTGTGTGTCAACACAGTTGACAAGTTTCTTTTGATCTGCCAAAGACACCGAACAATCACATTTCTGTGATCATTGTGCTGGGTGTCAACCGAGTTGAAAAGTTTACTTTGGTCTGCTGAAAACGCAAAACAATCCCTCCGCGGGTCCCGTCCTTTTTGCAAGAGTCATAGAATACTCTATGCAACCCCTGCACGAAGCTTGAAAAGATCCAAAATGTTGTGCGCACGATGTCTGCGGAAAATATAGGGGATAACAAAATTTCCAAACGTTTTCTAAAATGTTTCCAAAAACGTGGCATTTCATTTGCTCGTCAATATACTCACATGGGTTTTAGCCCTTCTTTGACTTAAATGCAATATTCACCGGCTCATAAATTCCTTTGGCATCATATTTCATTCGTTAATCCATTTATGTAGAGCAAAACAGACTGTCGGGAAAATAAAAACAAGAAAGGAAGAACCATGTCCACAAAGTTCCTTCCAGATGAGAGCTGTCATGGCTGTCAAAGGACATTGCCTGTTGTCTTTGACCTGAGTCTCATGTTGCAATAACTCCTATTGAAGGTTTGCACGCATTCGCTCTGAAGACAAGCACAGTACAAGACAAACACAGGACATTCACCCGGTGCGAAGGGCCAGCTTAGCTATTGAAGTTTCGGAAACTTTGATCACTTGTATTTGAGATACAAAAAGTGGCCTGAAACCGGTACCATAGTGCAGGTAGAGGAAGAGCCGCAGAAAGAACCCGCGCCCGAATTACGGTGACATAATCTAGAAGAGAAAAAAAGTCCGACTGCTGAACCGGATATCGAGCCTCGCATTTTCAGCCTTGGTGGCTGGCGCTTTACCACTGCGCCACCCTCTAAGTTTGTAGACCCTATGTGATTTCTGTCTTTCCAGTAAGCGTAGATGCTTTGTCATTGCCCTGGATTCCAGCATCTGTCTTCTGAAGACAAAAGACAGTAAATCCATTTTTTGTGTCAAACGAGACTTTCGTTGTAAGTAACACAAAATTAATAAATGGACTTTGCTGTTGCTTTCACGTGGCATGCATGTCCAGGATAGGTAATTCACAGACGTCTTTACAGTTGTATAGGAAAAACCCGTTAAATGTTAGGGCTCAATGTCTTTTGTCCACCACGAAGGTGATTTTAAAGGCGGGGCACCGAATAGGGTCTGAACAAAGCAGTTGTATAGATAGATACCTGTTTAAACTTCCCATCTCCGCCTCGACTTTCTGCAGCAGCAGCAGTTGCATGAGTGAGATTAGTCTTGCGCCTGCCAATAAACAAGGTGCTCCGTAATAGGTTGGAGTTTAGCCCAGTACTAAGCTCACTCATGCAAACGACCCCAGGCACTTTGAGTTTGTGAGACGTATGGCGTAACGTGAATGATTTGGCAAATGGGTGCGAGAAAAAATAAATCATGCTACGCTGATAATAAAAGAAACACAACAGCTTATAAGATGCGTCTGGCTGTCAGCTCTTATTCAATTTTTTAGCGCAAGTTTTTTCAATTCAATATTGGTGTTTAACGCCGAGCAGGCGACTAAGGCCATCTCACGGCGTATGACGAAGAGCATATATACAAAAGTTGAGCCGCTGCACGCTGAAATCAGTGACGCCATAACTATCGTCAATACGCTACAAAGTTATCACTTGTTGACGCATTCTCCATAGCAACTCCATCAGTTCGAGCACGGCTGTCGACGCTTTGTCTCCTCAATCAGTCCCAGAACAGAACGGTAAGTAACGCGTGTGCTGAGGACCTTTCTGTTTTCAGTCGCAAGGTAAAAATATCAGAGACCGGGCTAGGCTAGGCTGGTCTGATTTTTCAGTGTGTAAAATAAATGCTAAATAAATAAAGAAAGAAGACACGAAAATAAAAACATTATGCCATAATATATAGTGAACCTTATTTTTTGAACAGCGCGGCTCGCAACCCATTCCGGTTTTAATCAGCGATTCGTGTCCTCCGATCTACCAGCAGTGGCAAATTCTCTCTCTCTTGGCTTGACTTCGCGAACGAAGATTTTATAGGAGTTGCCCACGACGTCTGCAGGCTTGTTCGTGGCTGCGGAGGCCAATCCGAGACAGGCAGGTTCGACCGCAGTGGCTGCAGGGGAAGGTATGGCCAGGGTTCTGAGCTGCGGCATCTCTGTTTTTTTCTCCTGAGCCGCTTGTCCTTAAGGCTAGCTCTGTGAGAGTCCTCAAAGGAGACAGCTGCCTTGTAAATGGTGGAGCGCCAGGTGTCACGGTCCGCAGCAAGCGAAGACCACTGGTGGTGGTCGATTTGGCAGGCACTAAGTGACTTCTTGAGACAGTCTTTGTATCTCTTCTTTGGTGCCCCTCTGTCACGGTGTCCAGTAGCAAGCTCGCCGAACAGGGTGATCTTTGGTAGGCGATGATCATCCATCCTGGAGACATGCCCCGCCCAGCGGAGCTGTGTCCGCAGCAGCAAAGCCTCGATGCTCACAGTTTCAGCCTGTTCAAGGACCTCGACGTTGGTGACATAGTCACTCCAGTGAATGCCCAGGATGGTACGCAGGCAGCGCTGGTGGAAGCGTTCGAGGAGTCGTAGTTGGCTGCGGTAGAGGGCCCAAGACTCGGAACCATACAGCAGGGTGGTGAGGACCACAGCTCTGTACACGCTGATCTTGGTGCCTGTTTTCAGCTGTTGATTGTGCCACACCCGCTTGAAAAGTCGCCCGAAAGCGCTGTTCGCTTTTGCCAGCCTGCTGTCAAGCTCCTTGTCCAGCTTGGCGTCCGACGTGATAATGCAGCCAAGGTAAGTAAACTGGTGCACTGACTTTAGTTCAGACTCGCCAATGGTGATGTGAGGAGGGCGATACACTGTCTTGGGTGCCGGCTGATGGAGGACCTCTGTCTTTTTCAGACTGACCTCGAGTCCAAAGAGCTGGGCAGCATCTGCGAAGCAAGACGTGATGCGCTGCAGGGCTCTCTCTGTGTGTGCAAAGAGGGCAGCATCATCAGCAAAAAGCAGCTCACGAATCAGTTGGTCTAGGGTTTTCGTGTGGGCCTGCAGTCGTCTAAGGTTGAACAGGCTGCCATCGAGACGATACCTGATGTACACTGCATCGTCATCATCGATGTCCACTGTGGCCTGCTTCAACATTGTGCTAAAAAAGATGGTGAAGAGGGTCGGTGCCAGCACGCAGCCCTGCTTTACGCCGTTGAGAATAGGGAATGGTTCTGAGAGATCATTGTTGAGTCTGACCTGGCCTTGCTGGTCCTCGTGTAGCTGGACAATCATGTTGAGGAACTTTGGGGGACAGCCAAGTCGCTCCAGGATCTGCCACATGCCTTGCCTGCTCACAGTGTCGAACGCTTTTGTTAGGTCGACAAATGTTACGTACAGCCCTTTGTTCTGCTCGCGGCACTTCTCCTGTAGCTGTCTCAGCACAAAGACCATATCGGTGGTGCTCCTGTTTGCTCTGAAGCCACACTGGCCCTCTGGGAGTTGGTCTTCAGCGATGGCAGGTACCAGCCGATTCAGGAGCAGCCTTGCAAGGATTTTCCCAGCAATGGACAGCAGGGTAATTCCCCGATAGTTGGAACAGTCAGACTTCTCGCCTTTGTTCTTGTACAGGGTGATAACGACTGCATCACGGAGATCGTTTGGTAGTGTTCCTTCCTCCCAGCAGCAGAGAAAGAGGTCATGGAGCTTGTTGTGCAGTGCTGTGCCTCCATGTTTCCAGATCTCTGGCGGTATTCCATCAATGCCTGCTGCTTTGCCACTCTTGAGCTGGTGGATGGCTGTGAGGGTCTCTTCAGCGGTGGGCGGTTCGTCCAATTCAACCTTTACTGGGAGGTGTGGGATTTGTAGGACGACTGCTTCTTGAACAGTGCGCTCAGCGCTGAAGAGGCTCTGAAAGTATTCCGACCAGCGGTTCAAGATGGAAGTATTATCTGTGAGGAGTGCCTGGCCATTCGCGCTTCGCAGGGGACTTTGTACCAGGTGCCTGGGGCCATACACTGCTTTCAGTGCTTCGTAGAAGCCCCTGTAGTCACCATTGTCAGCACAAAGCTGGGTCCTCTGTGCAAGTCTGGTCCACCACTCATTCTGGAGATCTCTGAGCTTGCGCTGGAGACTGCTGCAGACGAGGCGGAAGGCAGATTTCTTCACAGGGCAGGAAGGCTGGGCTAGGTGGGCCTGATGGGCGGCTCTTTTTTTTGCTAGGTGTTCCTGGATCTCTACATCGTTTTCGTCAAACCAGTCTTTGTTCTTCTTTCTGGCGAAACCCAAGACTTCTGCAGAGGATTTTGCAATAGCAGTTTTCAGTTGTTCCCAAAGTGTTTCAGGGGAGGAGTCTACTGGGTCCGCTGTGTCTTTGAGCCTGCGCTGTAAATCTGTCTGAAAGGCAGCTTTCACATCGTCACGCTGAAGGCTGGCAACGTCAAGCGTTTTCTTGGGGGGCCCCCATTTCTTGGGTTTTGGCTTGAAGTGGAGCCTGAGTTTGCAGCGGACAAGGCGGTGGTCAGTGTGGCACTCTGCGCTGGGCATCATTCTGGTGAGGAGGACGTCACTGCGGTCCCTCTGACGCACTAGGACATAGTCGATAAGGTGCCAGTGTTTGGAGCGAGGATGCATCCAGGTGGTCTTTCGACTGTCCTTTTGCTGAAAAGTAGTGTTGGTGATGACCAGTTGCTGCTCCGCACAGAACTCCAACAGTAGGCGGCCATTGTCATTGCAGTTCCCCACGCCATGCTTGCCGAGGACTCCTTTCCAGGCTTCAGAGTCCTGGCCCACTCTGGCGTTGAAGTCGCCAAGGATGATGACTTTGTCGTCTGCAGGGGTACTCTGTAGGAGGCTGCGCAGGTCAGTGTAAACTTGTCCTTTTCAGCAGGCTCTGCCAGGAGGGTTGGGGAGTACACACTGAGAAGGGTGACGTGCTGCTGGTGTCTCAGTGGGAGGCGCATGGACATGATGCGGTCTGAGTGGCCCGTTGGTAGGTTTTCCAGCTTAGTCGCAATGGATGTCTTGACCATGAAACCCACGCCTGAAAGCCGTCTTTCTGATGCAGGCCTGCCTGACCAGTAGAGGGTGTACCCAGCACCAAGTTCTTGGAGGCTGCCTTCGTCCGGAAGGCGTACTTCGCTGAGCGCGGCGATGTCGATGTTTAACCTCCGCAATTCATGGGCAATGAGGGCGGAGCGACGTTCAGTGCATCCGCTGTCTGCTTTGTCGAGCATGGTACGGACGTTCCAGCATGCTACGTTGAGTCCGGTCGTGGTCGTCATGAGAGTGGATCCGTTATTCTTTCTTGTTTTTTGACCGCAGGAGAAGATGCCCGTTGACCGCGGCTAGCCAACTGGGGTTGCGAGGGGACGAGCTTTGGTTAGGCCACCTTTTCTAGGCCCCTCTCCGTGTGGAGCAAGCAGTGCTGTCCCTAGAGAAGGCTGCTTGGTCGTTCAGGGTGTGCCGAGTGATGTTGTCATCCCCAGGTCAACATCAGGCGACCAATATCCTGAACCGCCTGCATGCAGGTTTGAGACTGCGGCTTCCAGTGACATCTTTCACCTGCCGTTTCGCCCCTCGCCCGTCGCTACAGGACTTGGAATGGTCAGTGTCATGGTCCGTGGACGTTTCCTAAAGCCTGCGCGGTGGAGCTTTTCGGTGGAGTGCAGTGTGCGCAGTACTGGCCCCACCCTTTAAACCCTTGGTTCATCTGCCATGGCCTAGCAAGCTGGGACGATGGCATCGAGGTCCTCGGGTCGTAGGTTTTATATCAGACTGTCCTTGTCCTAGTCTCTGGCTCAAAAGCCTTCCCCGGAGACACGGGGGCTTTGATGTCAGGGGTTTCCTCCCTTAGCCTTTCCGCAGCCAAGCGGCCAGGCCTGCAAGGCAGCAGGCGACTCGTGGAGGGCGGGGTCGTCTATGTCCCGTGCAGATGTGAACATCTGCCCACTGCCCACAATTATTATTATTATGCAAAACATATTGTTTATTATTATTATTATGCAAAACATATTGTTTTGGACAGAATGTTAATTTATGCAAAATCATATTCCTTTGTACAGTGGGAGACTGTGGCTGGTTATTGATAACTTTGACCATCTCTACGCCATTATCATTGACGTCGCAATGGCAGAAAAAGTTCTGCCGCCTTCCAGGTGCTGCCTGTGGCTACTCTTCATGTGGTTAATAGGTAAGAGAGGGCTGTGTATTCATTCTAGTCAGCCAATCAGTCACGAATGCACGCATTTTGTCACATATTCATTTAACTATTCATTCGTTCATTCATTCATTCATTCATTTATTCATTCATTCTTTCATTCATTCATTCATTCATTCAGTTATTTATTCATTCAGTCATTTGTAAATCCAACTGTCAGAAACACATAGATTTTGTGTGTGATTCTAACATAAGTAGTTCATTTATTCGTTCGGATTTTCCTTATGTACACGTCATCATCACAAACCCCAGGATAACAATGTTAGGGTTTTCCCACAGTCCGCGCAGCAGCAATTTATCCGTGTCTGCACATTGAGGTTGGACGCACGGCTGTCCAGGACGGCAATGGATTTTGGAAATTCCCTGTCACGTGCTTTGCGCTCGGGACTGTGACCGGCGAATATAAACCCCGCCTACAGGTCAGTTTGTTCTCTCTCTTTTGTTACCTGAGTTTTGGCTCACGTGCGATAGTAAGAATGAGTCTATGTCCAGGGTCAGTAGTCGTCCGTCTGTCGTTCGTCCGATGTGAACTATAACGTCGTCATTTTCTCGCAGACTCTTAAGCAGCCCTTACAGGAGGCTAGAAATATAGAACCTTACATCGGTGTTTAGGTGATACTGAGAATCTCACTTGAGTGGTTTTAAAACCTTATCCTACTAGCTAAAGCGAGTAGGATAATGTTTTAAGACCACGAGAATGAGATTCTCAGTAGCACCTAAACACCGATGTAAAAATCTATTTCTCACTCACCATTTTCTTGCATAAATCCGATCCGAGTTGGTTTTCGGCACACGCCTAATCACAACACAGCCGCCATTGTGTCTTGTGGAAGATCTTAACGTAAGTTAGTTTGTAATGTGACGTCAATATTTTGCATGCCAGACAAATGTTTCTAATAGCACAATACATGTCACCAGAGTGCCAGTAGTCATTGTAACATCTCATTGCCCGTTAGCTGAAAGTATGTCAATTTTCAATATCGAGTGTTCCCATTCCTTTTTGTTGACCAAACATTCTACAGGACAATGTTGTGCACACTTGGCCGTTCACCCAGCACGGCTGTAGCCAAGCTGTAACACACGTGTGTGATACAGCTTTCCAGCTCAAAGGCAGCAAAGACGAATGATGTGTGTAAGAAAAATAGATTCTTACATCGGTGTTAAGGTGATACTGAGAATCTCACTCGAGTGGTTTTAAAACCTTATCATACGAGCGAAAGCGAGTAGTATAAGGTTTTAAGAAAAGTCGAGTGAGATTTTCAGTATCACCTAAACACCAATGTAAGAATCTATTTCTTACATTTTCTTTGCATAAATCCGATGTGAGCTGGTTTTCGGCACACACCTAGTAACAACACAGCCGCCATTTTGTAATTTACTTTATTATGTATATTTTGGATGCCAGACAAATGTTCCTGCATGATGATGTAATAGCGCAATACGTGACGCCAGAGTGCCAGTCGTCAGTAAGGATAAAATGATGTCATTAAGCGTGAGCTGAAAATAGGTCAAGTTTCAATATTGCGTGTGCCCATCCTTTATGTTGACCAGACTTTCTACAAGACAGTTTTGTGCACACTTCGCCGTTCCCGCAGCAGTGCTGTATCACACACGTGTGATACAGCTTTTCCGCTCAAAGGCAACAAAGAACGAGATGTGTAAGAAATGGGACTATCCTGTCCTATCCGCGCCTATTTATCCCCACGATAGTTTGTTGATAGGTCTCGCTAGCTCGGCGATAATTTTCTATCCACCCGATAGTCCGAATAGAACCTGCTTCTATTGCTCAGGCAAGTTATCAACACCTTTACTAAAGGTCACAATCACAGAGACATGAACATTGCACCTGAGCTCACTGCAGATACCTTCAATACCCACTTTCTTAGCATAGCTGAGACTTTAGCACGCACTAATACAAATGATCCTGCGAAATACCAATGTTCTGAGCAACTACGATTTCACAGTAACAATACTGCTGGTTGTGTTTTCTCACTCCCCCCAATGACTGTTTTTGACGTGGGTAAATATATATCTAATATGAAAAAGAGGTCATGTGGTTCAGATGGCATCAGTTGCGAAATTCTTAAAATAGCTCTGCCCTACATAGTTGAGTCTCTAACGTTCATTTACAATCTTTCTATTCAAAGAAATATTTTCCCTGATGAGTTAAAAACAGCTAAGGTCATTCCCCTTCCCAAAAGCAAAAACTTAAACTCATTGAATGATTATAGACCTATCTCCATTCTACCAGTTATCTCAAAACCTATTGAAAAACATATCTATACACATCTGCAAAATTTTCTAGAACAGAACTGTCTACTCAGTAAAATGCAGTCTGGGTTTCGCCCGCAACACTCTTGCCAAACTGCCCTTATACATATCATTGATAAATGGCTTACAGCCATTAATAATTCTCAGTTATCAGGTGCAGTTTTTCTTGACCTTAAAAAAGCTTTTGATTTAGTCAACCACTCTATCTTATTAAAAAAAACTACCGATGTATCTCATCGATTCCAATACAGTACATCTGATATCATCCTATCTAAGTGACAGAAGACAGAAAGTTTTGCTTAATGGTAATTACTCGAGTGAAGGTTTAGTAACGTGTGGTGTTCCTCAGGGGTCAATTTTGGGCCCATTGTTATTCAACATATTTATCAATGATTTACCATTCTCTATCTCACATCCCGATGCAACATGTGACTTATTTGCTGATGACACTACCATACATACATCAAACAGCGAATTACCAAAAATAAACGAAGTTCTCCAGCAAAGTCTTGATGAGGTTTCAAGCTGGTGCCAACATAATCATATGATAATTAGTGTCCAAAAGACAAAGAGTATGTTAATTACATCACGCCAAAAACATCAACGTGGTTTCCTGCCCTTAACATTATACCTGAACTCTGAGCCCCTTGATCAGGTTAAAAAAAACATCGTTTGCTTGGAGTCACAGTAGATAACCAGCTCAGCTGGGAACCACATATCGAAAACACATGCAAAACAATATCTAAAAATCTATTCCTGCTATCAAAACTAAGTCAAATAGTTAACACTGAGACTAGAAGACTCTTTCTCCATGCCCATATTAAGACACACTGTGATTACTGCTCCACTATCTGGGATGGATGCAGTGACGTACATTTAAAGAAACTTAACTCATTGTATCATCGAGGGGTAAAGTTAACTGTGCCTGGTCCCTCTCCCACCGACGAAAAGTTTAGAACCATCCGACTGCTAAACCTAAACAAACAGTTCACATTTAATCGATGCATACTTATGCATAAAATTCTTCACCATAAAACCCCATCTTACCTTCGTATGTTATTTTTGGATAGTCAAAGACAAAACACGAGAACAGTTTGTTACAGCTACCATGGGCCAGGCTCGATATATATAAAACCAGCCTTTCGTTCTCAGGTGCCAAAGCCTGGAACAAACTACCACCCCAAATTAAATCCATTTCTAATTCTAGAACCTTCAAAACTCGTTTATATAACATCTTGTTACAGTAACTTACTACCTGAACGGACTACTTATATTATCGATATTATCGATATCGATATTATATATATATATATATATATATATATATATATATATATATATATATATATATATATATATATATATATATATATTGCCTTTATTGTTGTTTCTTGTTGGTTAATTATATAGAAAAAAAAAATATATATATATATATATATATATATATATATATATATATATATATATATATATATATATATATATATATATATATATATATTTCTATATAATTATTATTCACTATTATTGATATGTGTGCGCATTATTTGCATTGCTAAGTTTTTCCAGTTTATTTCTTCATGTTTCGATTTATTGTGTTATTGTGTTTCTTACTCTTTGCTGTTAATATTTCTTTTCTAACAGGACAGTTTGTAAGAGAGGCGTTTCGCCTAAAACTTTATCCTGTCAATAAAACGTTTCATCATCATCATATCCTAGCCAGCTCCCTTTCCACAAACAACCAATCAGGCATCACTGACGGTATCTCGCAGTTGTTTCGCGCGACTGCGAACTTCATTGTGTTGTAGCTGTATAGATCTTTCGCACTCATCTCTAGCGTCGCTCTCAACACAAGGAAAACAAGAGCGACGATTTACAAGTACTTGTCAAGTTATGTAAGAGATATTTTTACTGACTAGTCTCCGCTGACTAAAAAGTTGAAAAGAGGTACAAATTAAAATTTGCTTTATCTGTACAGAAATGAGAGCACATCATTCCATAAAGTAGACTTCATAAAGATACCTTACAGCAAAGATCTAGTGCCACGTAAAGTTGTATTGCATAGATCTAAAGATCTCCGTAAATTATGCATGTCAGAGATTTTCATGTCCGTGTTTGTTTTAATGTTCGTGCTTGCTTTGGTTCTCCATTTTAAGACACCCAAACATGGTGATTTGCGCCCCTAATCAAGCCATCTCTAACAATCCCGTGTTTGGCCTGATAATCGCTTTTGACGTAGATTGTTGTCGAATGTACATTGTCGTCTACTAGCAGCTTAAAGCGGAACAGGCGAAACAGGATTATAACTTGACGATCTCAGTCGCCACAAATATTTCAAAGTAATGTTTGGTATTTCAAGTAGGACATTCGCCGCCTTTGCCATAAGGTAGTATGTGTGTTTGAAATACTGTCACGGAAAGAAGTTGGACTGTTGCGCTTATCTTCCCGCCGAGACTGAGACCACTGAAAGAACTTCAACTGTGGTGTCAGGGAGCATTTCGACACAATGATGTTCCGAGCAAAAACCCAAGCTAGACCATCATTTTGATGCGGTGTACGAAGAGCGACAGTAACTTCACTTTTTACATGGCATTCGGGTCTAATACATGTTTTAACAAAAGACTTACATTTTGTCCAAAATAAACACAAAGAAGAAACTTGTAAATGATTTTAGGCAGCCTTTCTTCTATAATTTTTATCTGCACAAGTGTCCGATGTTGATATTCTTCCAAACAAGAAACTTCTAGGTTTGTCCACATTTCATTTTAGGCGACAGTAATTGACAGTAACAATATTATTTCCAGAAAGTTAGCTGGGAGCGGTGCGGTTTGATGTTTGTTGTAATCTGATTGCCTTTATTGTTGTTTCTTGTTGGTTAACAGACCCCTCAACAAGGTGTTACACTAAACTACACTTCATCAGCAAACAGTAGATTTCTCTTCCTACTGGATGACCAATCGCCTCTGTCCGGACGTTACTCGTGTCTGTTCCGTGAAACAGACTGTTTGAACAGCAGCTACTCCGCTTACATAGAAAAGGAGACAATACTGTCAGTGGTGTCTGAAACTCGCCTGAGGCAAGTCCAGCGGATGGCACAGCTCTGTAAATGTGAGAGAACACTTCTCCGGTAACAAAACGTCTTTGTGCCCGCGCCGGCCGCAGTGGGTCTCCGCACGGACGTGAGCGAGCCCCCTGCGGCCGTCGCGAGCCTGAGGGCCTTTGCTTACTGGGTTGTACTTTAACTCATTCTACCCCAGACACACCACAGCAAGATATTCATCGACCATGATAGTTCAAGGCTGATGCCAGAATAGCTTGGCGCCGATAGGCGCCAAGCTATTCTGGCATCACCCTTGAACTGTCATGGTCGATCTGTGTCCTGCACTGCAATGCAGTCTTCAGAGGACAACCGCAACATTTGGGGATTTCGGTGATGGGGTAGAATGAGTTAAACCAAACAAACAGAAAGCTATACACATGTTTACCATTCTCATTCTGTTTTTCAGTTTAAAAATGTTTCATTATTTTAGTCCAGGAGCGTGTATCCTTCTTTGTTCGTTATTTCCTTGCGAATGGAAGCCACCACCACAATCAAGATTTGAAGGTGCACATTTGCATTGGAGCCACACATTGCGATACACATGCATACGTCACTTTTGGATGTCAAAATACTTCGAGGATCACCAACCGACATCGTTCACTTTCATTTCCTTACTTTGATTTCGGATATCTGATAAGATGACACACAGTTAAAAACCACCGTAGCCGAGAGAAGCAGCCGTCATTGTTTATGAAAAATTACGTCGTATACAGTGAAAAGTGGATGGAAGTTGAAATAAGAAAGGTTAACCCTTTTGTGCATGTGGCCCCCAATACTGTTCATAGTACCGTGGGCTAGCTGCAAGCACAGTAAGGTTAAATAATCGCCGTTTAAAACATGACACCACTCCCTTTCCGCCCCCTATCCCAGACAAGAACTAATTCGTTGGAATAGTCACTACACTAACAATGTTTTATGTGATTTGTTTGACTTAGTATACTTGCAGCGGTTCCCCGTCACCTGTCAGTATGCCATGTTGTGTGAAGACGAGTTAGAAGGAGTGAGTACTGTGTTTGCCTCAGATCGCACCTGGTCCTTTTACTGTGACCAGACGACAGATGGAGGGGGGTGGACGGTACGTTCTCTCTCTCTCTCTCTCTCTCTCTCTCTCTCTCTCTCTCTCTCTCTCTCTCTCTCTCTCTGATTTCAAACAAACCTATAAATATGTAGTAAAACTGTTGCCGCTAGGGTTTCACGTGAAAGAAAAACAGAAGATAGTGGTAGAAAACCCTTTAAAATAGTAACAGATAACGACGTTTCGGATCAAAGATCCTTCCTCAGGTGACATGGAAACAAACGTAGAACAGAAAAGAACACGACAGAAAGAAAAGACGTCATCCTGTATAAAGAGAATTTAGAATGACGTTAAAAAAAAAAATAAAAAAAAAATAGTGACGCAAATACACATTGCACAAAACACGTAGCACAAAACTTACGTCTATATACATACACGTCACTGCATACATTCGCATTTACTCGTGCCTGCTGCAGCTCACGCACATGCACACACACACACACACACACACACACACACACACACACACACACACACACACACACACACCCACACACACTCAAAGGTAGCATCCAGTATCAACAGTGAGGTCAAGTCTGGCACCAACTACCCATCAGGCCGAGCATACATCCCTAGGGGCGAATGTTCAAGCCGCGCGGATGGCAAGTGCCAAGCCTGTCCGCGAAAAAGGATTCTGTCATTTTGCGGCGGATGAAGTGGGATGTATTTTGCCAAAGAATGCGTATGCTGAAATGTGTGAGGCTCTGAGGAGGTTGGTTGAAATGACGTCCAACCTGGTTGTTGTATCCGAGGCGGATCGAACGAACATGCTCCTCGCAGCGTTCAGGGAGTGTACGGTATGTCTCCCCCACATACAACATCTTTGGGCAGTGAGAACATGAGATGACATAGACAATATCCGATGACTGGCATGTGAATGCTCGGTGGACATGAAAAGATGACAGGGGTCCGGTGATGACGGGGGATGTGTTGATGTATGGACATGCTTTGCAGTGTGGTTGCTGACAAGGGTGTGTGCCAGGTGGTAAGGTGTTAGATGTGCGAAGTGAACTGTGAACAAGATGATCGCGTAGGTTAGTGTCACGTTTGTAAGCGATAAATACACCTATAAATACTTTTTTTCCCATCAAATTGCGCTTATTGTAAGCGTGCACAGTGAGTAAAACTGTTTTTGAATAACACTTCTTTTTCCACGTTGCATGTTCCGTAGACACACTGGTCACCATGGTTTCATTCCTGTGTTGTGACATAACTGGCAACAACCCTCCTCTCTGTGACTCAAGCGCCAGCGGCTGTGTTTACACAAGGCGATACCATCGGATCCTGTCGCGGCGAACGTCCCGTCGAGTGGACACGCCTGACCGCTTGTACAAATAACTTCAGTTTATCCGACCAGGCTCAGATTCTTGGCAGATCTGCCATCCTCCGTCATTAGCCCATGGCAGCAAATACTTAGCGCATAACGTCACCTTATCCCCACTCCCCATCCCTGCACCCTCCCGCCTCGGAGCGCCACCCCACCCCTTCCTGTCCATGCTTCTTTACTCTCCTTAGCCCATGAAGCTCCATTGTCTCTAATCCGCCCCTGAACCCCCCTCCCCCCCCCCACCCCACACCCCCTTCCAACTACTCTTCCCTTCCCCCTCACACCCCACCTATCATGGCGTATTCATCTACCGCCTTGTTACGCCAAGCCATCTTACAGTGCCAAGCCCCCTCGCAGTCTCCTAATCCCAGTGATCTTATTATGAAAGACACTCTTGACGACAAGCAGAAAGTTTTAAATGATACAAATATCGATGTCCTGAAGCGCTGGAAGAAGGCACTGTCCATCCGCTACGTTGATCTATTAAACTCAGTCAGCTGTAGATACGAGGTAGTGTGGAAAGACACAGACTTTGATAATAAATCAGTAACTGGGACTGACTTCAGCGTTCGCACCCGTGCAGCCGGAATCTCCGACACCCTTGCCAAGACCTTTGTGCAAGTGAGAAGAGAGTGTGTGGACTGCATCACGGTCAGTCAATACTATAAACTCAACCGTAGTCTTGGCAGAACATGTCTGATTCAGGGAATACGTACTGAGGAGTGGGTGCAAACAGACTTCCGTCAACTGTGCGCCCTGGTCAGGTCACTGCAGAATCTAAAGATGATGAGAGTGATGTACCCCACCCATCTTCAGTCATCTACCCCAGTGTGCCGCCAGCCACCAACCTGATCTATTCCTGTCCTCCAGCTTGCTGAGTGAGAAACTTGACGATGACAAGGGGATTAACAGCCTGACCACGCCCCGTCGTCCTAGCCTGGCGCTCCCGGCTCCTGAGCCCCGCGCAGAATGTGATACGTCCTCGCCTGGCCCTTCTTCCAACCCGCGAGCCCCGCACATCCCATACTACTGATCTTGCATCAGGGTGTGTGGGCGGGGCTCCGGCCACCCTTGTTCTCCGCCAGCCAGCATCCTCGCCACTCATCCCCCGGACTGATCACTCGACTGAGATTAGTGTTACGTCGTGTGATGAAGTGACCAACGGAACCCCGGATGTGGCTAGCACATCTTCCGTCTACCCCCCCCCCCCACCCCACCCCCCTCCATACGTGATACGGCTTACCCCTCACTCTCTCCCGTCCACCCTCCATCCACCCGTGATATGACAAATCCCCCACCCTCTACCGTCCACCCTTCCCCCACCAGTAACACGCCTAGTCTCCCACCCTCTCCAGCAGCAGGCCACGCCAACCACGCGCCCTCAGTCAAACGTGGCCAAATCTCCTCTGGCTGCGTGTCCGCCTGAGGTCACCAGCAGCAACGGTCCCACTACTAATCCAGACGAAGAACAGGAGCCAGGTATCACCCCAGACCCGGAGCCAAGAATCATCCCAGCGCTCAACACCGTCCTGCCTCTCAGCCAGTTGGCGGCCTTGCCAGCACAGCGGTTTTCAGCGCGGCTCCAGTCCAGTCCGGACAGCCCATGACCTCGTCACGCGCCTTCGCCAGGACGTCACCACACTGTCTGCAGGTCTATCAGCAGCCATGGCCAGAAGCAACCAGCTCGACAGCCTATTGCGTGATCAGGCCGTGAAAAGGGCACGCGACCTGAAAGCGTCAGAGCAGTGTCTGTGCCGCAAATTGGGTGGCCTGGAGGAGAAGCTAACCGGCATGGAGACACTACAGCATGCCACTGACGACAAAGGGGACAGACTGTCTTCTGCCCGACAAAGCCACGACCATCTAATCCTGGAGATGCAGAAAAAGATGAACACACAGCTTGCTGTAGCACCCACTCCCTTCTCACACCTACCGCCATCTCACCACCCCAATACACCCTCTTACCGCCCCTACGCCCCACCCCAACCACCAGTCGCGCCCCAGGCCACAAGCACTGACTGCCAGAGGATTACGGTCCGGGTCACGTCAACAAATCCCCGTACAAAACCCGGCCCCACTGGACCTCAGTCAGTCAAAGCTACCGTTGCCAAGCCATGACAAGACGCTGCCCGTGGCAACAAGCAGGATGGTGTTAACCCGCGTGGCTCCCAAGGCCATGTTACGTGGTAGAATCGTAGTCGTAGTATGATAAACACACCAGACACACGCACGTAAGGTTCTTTTAAATAAACTTTGTTCAGCTACAACCCGTCACACGTGGCTCAAGGATGTAGACAATACTGGAGTAACAGTTCCAACAATATTTTAATTCAGCGATGCGATCTCCACACAATGCATTTCCAAATGCACCAACACTGATACAATGTCTCTTCTGCAAATGTCCACACTGCCGACACAAAGTTTCTCATACAACGTACACCACACCGTTACGCTGCGTTTCTCACAATGTACACCCTATACGGGCCACGTACCTACGATAAACTGTGTGTCTCTACAACTGACATGGCAAGACAATGTATATTATGTGCTTCCCAGCACCAATCTTTAATAGTACAACCAATTTCCAGAATAATCCAAGAAAATCATTCAATGCAACCAATCAGAATGAAACCCGTAACTGAAACTCATAAATATTAATAAAGAAAGAATTTTCTAGAATAACTACAATAGGCTACAAAAATTCGGCTGCTCATTTCAGCCCCAAATCCCAATGTAAAATGACGTCTCACAAAAGTATGGTAAGCAGTTCACGACCTAGTCGGAATTTTCCAGAACTTTCACGATCTTTCACAACACACAAAAAAACGGCTGCCAACTTCACGCGCACAGTAAACAACTATGACTATTTCAATGTCTATAATACAATGTAGCGAAATGTTTCTTACTCTACTGACGACACACGTACGCGGTCACAAGACAGCGCAACCTGCTCGAAGGTTCTAATCTATATTCCGCGAATCCACGCAAAACAAAGATCGACCGCTATTCTCAGTGCGACTTTTCTAGAAGCTTCCGGTTAAACTTAGCATAATAACAAAGCGAATTACGCTCTACGCGCAAACGAAAGAAAATCTTACTAAAAAGGTATGTGAATCGTAACCATGATAGCTCAAATAAATATCGGATCGTTTCCTACGATTAACACATGTATGCTCTCACAGGACAACACAACCACAATCGTAACATTACCCCCTTCTTTAGAATGAAATTTCACAAAAATTTCTTCTCAAATCTCAAAAATACGGTTGTGGCTGTGTAAAACAACACAAAACCATAAATAATAAAAATTTCACATCAAAATGAAATCAAATCAACTACTTTACAATAATCGTCTCACATCTCCTTTAAAATGTCCTGAGCGAAGACATGTCCCTTTAAACTCTCATGGACGCCAAAATGTTTCTTTAAACTGTTCTGGACACAGAAATGTTCTTCTAAACTGTTCTGCTCAGGTAATCTGCTCCACAATTATGCGAACCCTTGACTAATCTAAAAATTAATGTCAAAGTTTGTTTCAGGAACATCACCAAATCATGGGGTACAGTTCACAGTTCACACAGTTCAAAGGTTACTGGTCCTGGGTCGAACACTGTCGGTTTACGGAAAGTATGAAAGTCCATACACACCAAATTAGATCCATCTGGTTTCTTCACAATGACAACTGGGGACGCATATGGTGACTTGGACTCTGATGACTTCCAGACTCAACATTTCCTTGATATCCTTTTTCAATTCTTCCCTCGTGTTATAAGGAAGACGATAAGGTTTGCTGCGAACTGGCTCGTTTGACGTCAGGTTAACCTCGTGCTGGATGGTATCTGTTGTCCCTGTGTCAGGTGTAAACCGATGCTTGAACTCTTGAGTCAGGACGCGCAGTTCTTCTCGTTGAGTTTTGGTCAGATTCTGACCGAACTGGATGTCTTCTACATCCTCCTTGTGGCGAACTTCATTAAGGTCAAACAGGTTTTCGTCGTCTAGTCTTTCGTCATCAGCAAGACGCACCGATGCCTCCAGTTGTGGTCTGTCTTGACGATCTCTCTCAATATACTTCTTCAGCAGATTGGCATGGAAAGTCTTCACCTTGTTGTTGACCTTGATTCTGTAGTCGTTGATACCAACCACCGTGTCGACAACGTAGGGTCCCTTCCACTGCATCAGGAGTTTGTTGTTGTCGGTAGGGAGAAGAACCAACACCTGGTCACCTGGCTGGAATCGAGGTTTCGCCTTACGATCATAGTAATGCTTCCCCTTGTTTTGCGCCTTCCCTAGTTCTTCTCCAGCCATTCTGATGGTATCTTCCAGCTTCTCTCTCAGGTCGAAGACGTAATGATAGCTGATCTTCACCTCAGGCGCGTCGATATCCTTGGTCCACAGCTCCTTCAGGATGTGCATGGGCCCCCTTACAGTTCTGCCGTACAGTAATTCAAAAGGGGAAAACCCTGTCGAATCCTGAGGAACTTCACGGTATGCGAAGAGCAAGGCATTGATATATCTATGCCACAACCTTGGCTGTTCAGCACACAGTTTCTTCAGCATAACCTTCAATGTTCCGTTAAACTTTTCAACCAACCCGTTACACATGGGGTGATAAGGGGTGGTAGTAAGGTGTTGGATGCTCAATAGCCGGTTGACTTCCTCCATGCAGTCGGAGACGAACTGAGTTCCCAGGTCACTCAGGATCTCCTCAGGAATCCTCAAATGGCTGAACATGTCGACGAGCGCCTCTGCTACTGTTGGAGTGTCGATCTCTTCAAGGGTATGGCCTCAGGATAACGTGTAGCGTAGTCCACCAGGGTCAAAATGTAACGATGACCATCTTCACTTGGAGGGGATATTGGCCCCACCAGGTCCACAGCTACGCGTTTGAAAGCATATCGATCAGTGGCATTTTCTCTAGAGGAACCTTGGGCACCTTTCCCTTGGAGACTGTCTTCTGGCATATGTCGCACGATCTGCAGAATCGGGTGACGTCGCCTCCCGTATCAGGCCAGTAGAAGACGGCTCGGATCCTATCGAGGGTCTTGTTGATTCCCAAGTGTCCTCCCAATATAGAATCATGGGCCAATTTCATCACCTGCATCCTCAATGGTTCAGGAACTACTACTTGACGCACAGGTTTATCTCCATTGCTGTCGAATATCCGATACAGGATATCTTTTCTGGTCTCAAAGGTTATCTCTTTTCCCTTTCGCGTCACGAGCTCGGTCTGACCTCGAAACTTGTCAAGCGTGGGGTCGGCTTTCTGTAGCTCCACCAGCCTTTCCTTATTCACCACAGCTGCTTCCGTGTTGTCCGCCACTTTTAGAGGGATGGTCTGGTGACTCTTCTTTGCTTGACTTCTTGTGGTAACAGCACATCTTTCAGGTCTCCTCTCTGGATCTGGATCGTCTGCTTTTCTGGTACCATCAATGTTTCCGATGATGAGGTCGTAGACTGGTGTCTTCACACACAACGCCTTCACCTCTCCTCTCAGGTACGGGGTGTCGACGCTGACATTGGCAAGGGGGATAATCCTCGCAGTTACGTCGGACAAAATGAGGGTGGTCCACTCCTGTAATTCCTGGTCTTCAGTTACTAGGTCCTCTCTCACGATGATACAGCTACAACCAGTGTCTCTCAACACTTCACTGGTGTGTTTCCGACGAATCCTGACACCACCGGCATGTTCGGCACTTCATTCTCAGGCAGCGCGATGTTTGAGACTGGTAAAAATGTAGCCCCATCTCCTACTGGGATGCGTCCATTCTTTCTGAAAGATTCAATCAGCTCTGGTGTCGCATGCCTTTCTCTAGATTCAAAGTCACTGGATGACGTCACATCATTGGCTAATACAGCGGCAGCTCTGTGTTGAGACGTGGTACTGCTTCTGCCTGATATCCCGCGATCTTGGTTGGATCTTCTGATGTTGTCGCCTCGGGGAACATCTTTAGAAGGACACCGTATCGCCTTGTGACCTTTCTTTCCGCAGAGAAAACATGTCAGATTCTCCACCGGCTTGTATTTCGGAGTGTCTCTGACATTGTGGATTTCCTCGGCTGGTGCAGACACACGCTGCGGCTTACTGGACCCGAACTTCATGTTGTGGGCATCAAGGTATCTGAGCGAAGTCGGCCAGGGCCTTCAGGGACTGGTCTTTTTGCTCCCTGAGGTGGGCGGCCAGGTCCTTTGAACATGCGTTGAAGACTTGTTTTTTGATGATGAGGTCACACAGGTCCTGGTACTCTTTGTTTAAACCAGCCAGCTCTATCCATTTCTCTAGGTAGCTTCTGATTCTCTCAATGAATAGGCCGGGTGTTTCTTCTTTTTCAGGCTTACAGTTCCGAAATCGTCGCATGTAACCTTCTTCAGTGAAGTCGTACTGTCTCAGCAGGGCGGCTTTAAACTGCGTATAATCTTCGGCTTCTTCTCGTGGCAAGCGGGTGTAAAATTCAAGCTCCTTGCCAGGAGAAGATAGCCCAAGTCTCTTGTCTCCAGTTATTACTGCTTGCGAAGCGCTCGAATCGTTCTAGATAAGCGTCCATCTTATCTGAATTTTCAACGAAAGGTGGAAGTTTTGGCGCACGGGCTGTTTGCTCTCTACTGGCTAAGGTTGTTGCTTCATTAGCCCTCTGGCTCTGTGCCTCTATATCCATCTGCTTAAAATGATTTTCATGTTGACGCTGCCTCTCTGCCTCTTCTCGCTGTTTCTCTGCTTCTTGTCGCTGTTTCTCCGCTTCTTCTCGCTGTTTCTCTGCTTCTTCTCTTTGAATTTCGAGTTTCCTGATTTCACGCTCTTTAGCTCTTTCTTGTCTCTCCCATCTCTCCTTTTCTACTCTCTCTCGTCTCTTTTCTTCTCTCTCCTCTCTCTCCAGTCTCTCCTTTTCTTCTCTCTCTCGTTTCTTTTCTTCTTTCTCCTCTCTCTCCTTTACAATCTCGAGCAGTTGAGCTCCTTCGAGTCCACATTCCTTTCCAATTTTCAGAAATTTCTCCATTTCCGATGTCGCCATCTCTGCGTTTCAATGCTGGCTGTTTTCTCCTGCTACCCTGTCCACCGAGTCAACTGAAGAAGTCCCGTCGGAGGTGCTAAAATGTTACGTGGTAGAATCGTAGTCGTAGTATGATAAACACACCAGACACACGCACGTAAGGTTCTTTTAAATAAACTTCGTTCAGCTGCAACCCGTCACACGTGGCTCAAGGATATAGACAATACTGGAGTAACAGTTCCAACAATATTTTAATTCAGCGATGCGATCTCCACACAATGCATTTCCAAATGCACCAACACTGATACAATGTCTCTTCTGCAAATGTCCACACTGCCGACACAAAGTTTCTCATACAACGTACACGACACCGTTAGCTGCGTTTCTCATAATGTACACCCTATACGGGCCACGTACCTACGATAAACTGTGTGTCTCTACAACTGTTATGTGATAAAGTGGTAGTCGTAGTATGATAAACACACCAGACGCACGCACGTAAGCTTCTTTTAAATAAACCTCATTCAGCTGCAACCCGTCACACGTCGCATAAGGATGTAGACAATACTGGAGAAACAGTTCCAACAATATTTTAATTCAGTGATGCGATCTCCACACAATGCATTTCCAAATGCATGAACACTGATACAATGTCTCTTCTGCAAATGTCCACATTGGCGACACAATGTTTCTCATACAACGTACACCACCGTTACGCTGCGTCTCTCACAATGTACACCCTATACGGGCCACGTACCTACGATAAACTGTGTGTCTCTACAACTGACAATGCAAGACAATGTACCCCCATGCTTCCCAGCACACAATTTTTATAGTATAAAAACTTTCTATAATAATCTAATGAATTTGCACAACGTAACCAATCAGAACGAAACACGTTACTGAAACTCATAAATATTAATAAAAGAAGAACTTTCTCGAATAACTTAAATTGTCTACAAAAATTCGGCTGCTCATTTCAGCCCCAAATCCCAGTATGTAATGATATCATACAAAAATATGGCAAACCGTTTACGACTTTTCACAACACCCAAAGAACGGCTGATAATTTCACGCGCACAGTAAACAACTATGACCAGCAGCTTTGCTACTATGTTACAAAAATGTACCTTACTCTTTTGACGTCACATGTACGAGGTCACTAGACAGCGCGACTCTGTTTCGAACGTTCTGGTTCATTCTCAACTAATCTACGCAAAACGAAAATCGACCGCTCTTCTCCGTGCGACTTTTCTAGAAGCTTCCGGACTAAAATTAACGTATCATAACAAAGCCAAAAACGCTATCATGGACGAACGATAAAGAATCTCACTGAAAAGGTACGTGATACGTAACCATGATAGCTCAAATAAATATCGGATCGTTTCCTACGATCAAGACATGCATGCTCTCACAGGACAACACAACCACAATCGTAACAACAACTGACAATGCAAGACAATGTATATGTGCTTCCCAGCATCAATCTTTTATAGTACAACCAATTTCCAGAATAATCCAAGAAAATCATTCAACGCAACCAATCAGAATGGAACCCGTAAATGAAACTCATAAATATTAATAAAGAAAGAATTTTCTAGAATAGTAGCATTCATGCTGTCACCAGTGGCACAGAGGGCGCTGATGGGCTGGGAACCTCTTAGGCCAAGAATTATCACAGCAGCCTTTAGAACCAGGAAAAAGATCAAGCTGAACGTCATCCAGTGTTATGCGCCCACTAATGACAGTGACGAGGAAGAGAAACAAGAGTTCTATGACCGACTCCAGAGTGCTGTGGACAAATGTGCGGAGCGAAACATCACCATCGTCATGGGCGATTTTTATGCCAAAATAGGGGAGGACAACACCGGATACGAAGAGGTGATGGGGAGACAGGGACTAGGGGAGATGAGTGAGAACGGGGAGAGGTTTGTAGACTTTGTGCTCTAAACAGACTTGTCATTGCAGGCAGCATCTTCCCACACAGAAGAATACACAAAGCAACGTGGGTCTCACCTGACCATACTACAGAGAACCAAATAGACCATATCTGCATTAGCAAGAAATTTAGAAGATCCTTTCAAGATGTTCGAGTGAGGAGGGGAGCAGATGTCGCCTCATACCACCATCTGCTTACCTAAGAATAAAGCTCAAGTTAAAGAAAAGCCGCACAGAGACAACAAGAAGACAGCGCTATAATGTAGGCCTCCTGAGAGAGACTGGAGTGAGAGAAGAGTTCAAACTAGTGCTGTCCAACCGGTTTCAAGCGCTACAGGAGCTAGTAAATGAAGAGGAGGCGGTCACCGCAGAGCAGCAGTGGAAGGCAGTTAGAGAGGCGCTGAACTCAACCTGCAAAGACACTGTAGGGTCAGGAAACACCATCACAAGGACTGGCTGTCGGCACAGACCTTGAAGAAGATAGAAGTGAGGAAGCAGAAGAAAGCAGTTGTCAACAACAGTCGCACAAGAGCAGCCAAAGCAAGGGCACAGGAGGAATACTCGGAAGCCAACCGCGAGGTGAAGAGGAGTATCAGGGCAGACAAGAGGGCCTACACAGACAGCCTAGCAGCAGAGGCAGAAAAGGCAGCAAGCAGCGGCAACATGAAACAGCTCTACGACATTACCAGAAGATTGTCGGGCAAGTATGGTCATACAGAAAGACCAGAAAAAGACAAAGAAGGAAGGCCTATTGCAGACAGAGCAGACCAACTTGACAGATGGGCCGAGTATTTTGAAGAGTTACTGAACAGACCCACCCCACCCGACCCCCCAGACACCCAGCCAGCAGAGACCGACCTACCCATCAGCTGTGACAGACCCAGCCGAGAAGAGATCAGAAGAGCAGTGACATTTATGAAGAACGGCAAAGCAGCAGGGCCAGATGGCATCCCAGCGTAGTCTCTGAAAGCAAACCTAGAGACAACAGTAGAGATGCTGTACCCACTGTTTGGAAAGATCTGGGAAGAGGAGGTGATGCCGGATGACTGGAAGGAGGGGTACCTAATCAAGCTTTCCAAGAAAGGCGACCTCAGCAAGTGTTCCAACTACAGAGGAATCACCTTGCTGTCAGTACCAGGAAAGGTCTCCAACAGGATCATCCTGGAGAGAATGAAGAGCTCCGTTGACCCCCAGCTGAGAGACCAGCAAGCAGGATTCAGGAAAACCCGATCATGTACAGACCAGATCGCCACTCTCCGCATCATCGTGGAACAGTCTCTGGAGTGGAGTCTCCGCTGTATGTCAACTTTTTTGATTACGAGAAAGCATTTGACAGCGTGGACCGAGAGACTCTGTGGAAACTCCTACGACACTACGGTGTGCCCACAAAGCTCGTCCGCCTGATCAAGAGCAGCTACGATGGCATGACATGCCGCGTGATCCACGAAGGGCAGTTCACCAGGGAGCTCCAGGTCAGAACCGGTGTCAGGCAGGGGTGTTTGCTGTCTCCGTTCCTCTTCCTACTGGCCATAGACTGGGTCATGAAGAGGACCACAGAGCACAGACGAAGTGGAATACAGTGAACACTGTGGACACAGCTTGATGACCTCGATTTTACAGACGACTTGGCTTTACTGTCCCACACTCATCAACAAATGGAGGACAAGACCACGAGGCTTGCTCACATCTCGTCCCAAGTGGGCCTCACCATCCACAAACAGAAAACAAAGACAATGAGGCTGAACGCAACCAGGGAAGAACCAGTCTTGCTTGCTTGCACCCGTTGGAGGAGGTGGAGTCCTTCACCTATCTCGGGAGCATCATAGACAAAAAAGGTGGCACTGATGCAGATGTCAGAGCACGAATCGGTAAATCCAGAGCAGCCTTTCTCCAGTTGAAAAAAGTGTGGAGTTCCAGAGAGCTGTCACAACACACCAAAGTCCGAATTTTCAATTCCAACGTAAAAGCAGTTCTCCTATATGGAGCAGAGACTTGGAGATTGACAAAAACCACAGTGAACAGAGTACAGATCTTCATAAACAGTTGCCTTAGACGAATTTTGAAAATCCACAGGCCAGAGAAGATCAGCAACGTAAGACTCTGGGAGAGAACAGAGCAGATAACAGCAGAAATGAAAATGGGCGAAGAAGATGGGGATGGATTGGTCAGTCTGAGAAAGCCAGCTTTTAGTATCACTAGGCAGGCATTGTCATGGAACTCCCAGGGAAAGAGGAAAAGAGGCAGGCCGAGAAACACCTGGCGTCGAGACCTCCAAGCAGACATCAAGAGACTGGGAACCAACTGGAGTAAAATCGAAGGAGAAGCACAGGACATTAGTCGCTGGAGGTCTCTCGTCGACGGCCTATACCCGAGGAGGGGTGACAGGCGTAAGTAAGTAAGTAATTTTCTAGAATAACTACAATATGCTACAAAAATTCGGCTGCTCATTTCAGCCCCAAATCCCAATGTAAAATGACGTCTCACGAAAGTATGGTAGGCAGTTCACGACCTAGTCGGAATTTTCCAGAACTTTCACGATCTTTCACAACAAACAAACAAAAAACGGCTGCCAACTTCACGCGCACAGTAAACAACTATGACTATTTGAATGTCTATAATACAATGTAGCGAAATGTTTCTTACTCTACTGACGACACACGTACGCGGTCACAAGACAGCGCGACCTGCTCGAAGGTTCTAATCTATACTCCGCGAATCTACGCAAAACAAAGATCGATCGCTATTCTCCGTGCGACTTTTCTAGAAGCTTCCGGTTAAACTTAGCATAATAACAAAGCGAATTACTCTACGCGCAAACGAAAGAAAATCTTACTAAAAAGGTACGTGAATCGTAACCATGATAGCTCAAATAAATATCGGATCGTTTCCTACGATTAACACATGTATGCTCTGACAGGACAACACAACCACAATCGTAACAGGCCACAACTCTCCTTCCGGCGCCATCCCCGTCCTCGCCTCCGCCACGGACAGTGCCAGCGTGACAGTGCCACACAGTCAGCGGACAGGTCAACGCGCGGCGGGAGCGTGGCGGCGCGAGTCGGGACAGTGCCAGTGTCTACACAGCTAGCGGTCAAGGCAATGCATGTGGGCGTGGCGGCTTGACTAGTGACCCCGCTGAGGTGGTAATGCAACACGCCGTGCGACCTGACATCACCACCTTGATAGTCGGCGACTCTGTCCTCAAGTAAATCCGTGATGACAAGATGCAACGACCATCAACGACAAGGTGCAGGTGATGTCTGTGTCAAGCCTGTGGACAGCCCACTTGTGTAACTGGCTTACCGGACAGCCAGTAACCCCCAGTGTGCGCCTTGTCACCTTCCAAACTGGTGTTAATGATTGCAAAGGCGGGCACGAAGTCACACCCCACATGTAGAAAGCTCTTCTTGACCTGACCATGTGCGTCTTTCCACATGCCTACATACAGGCCTCAGGCATCATCACCGCCATCTTGACCTGACCATGTGCGTCTTTCCACATGCCTACATACAGGTCTCAGGCATCATCACCGCCATCTTGACCTGACCATGTGCGTCTTTCCACATGCCTACATACAGGCCTCATGCATCATCCCCGCCATCTTGACCTGACCATGTGCGTCTTTCCACATGCCTACATACAGGCCTCAGGCATCATCACCGCCATCTTGACCTGACCATGTGCGTCTTTCCACATGCCTACATACAGGCCTCAGGCATCATCCCCGCCATCTTGACCTGACCATGTGCGTCTTTCCACATGCCTACATACAGGCCTCAGGCATCATCCCCGCCATCTTGACCTGACCATGTGCGTCTTTCCACATGCCTACATACAGGCCTCAGGCATCATCACCGCCATCTTGACCTGACCATGTGCGTCTTTCCACATGCCTACATACAGGCCTCAGGCATCATCACCGCCATCTTGACCTGACCATGTGCGTCTTTCCACATGCCTACATACAGCTCTCAGGCATCATCCCCGCCATCTTGACCTGACCATGTGCGTCTTTCCACATGCCTACATACAGGCCTCAGGCATCATCACCGCCATCTTGACCTGACCATGTGCGTCTTTCCACATGCCTACATACAGGCCTCAGGCATCATCACCGCCATCTTGACCTGACCACGTGCGTCTTTCCACATGCCTACATACAGGCCTCAGGCATCATCCCCGCCATCTTGACCTGACCATGTGCGTCTTTCCACATGCCTACATACAGGCCTCAGGCATCATCACCGCCATCTTGACCTGACCATGTGCGTCTTTCCACATGCCTACATACAGGCCTCAGGCATCATCACCGCCATCTTGACCTGACCATGTGCGTCTTTCCATATGCCTACATACAGGCCTCAGGCATCATCCCTGCCATCTTGACCTGACCATGTGCGTCTTTCCACATGCCTACATACAGGCCTCAGGCATCATCACCGCCATCTTGACCTGACCATGTGCGTCTTTCCACATGCCTACATACAGGCCTCAGGCATCATCCCCGCCATCTTGACCTGACCATGTGCGTCTTTCCACATGCCTACATACAGGCCTCAGGCATCATCCCCGCCATCTTGACCTGACCATGTGCGTCTTTCCACATGCCTACATACAGGCCTCAGGCATCATCACCGCCATCTTGACCTGACCATGTGCGTCTTTCCACATGCCTACATACAGGCCTCAGGCATCATCACCGCCATCTTGACCTGACCATGTGCGTCTTTCCACATGCCTACATACAGGCCTCAGGCATCATCACCGCCATCTTGACCTGACCATGTGCGTCTTTCCACATGCCTACATACAGGTCTCAGGCATCATCCCCGCCATCTTGACCTGACCATGTGCGTCTTTCCACATGCCTACATACAGGCCTCAGGCATCATCACCGCCATCTTGACCTGACCATGTGCGTCTTTCCACATGCCTACATACAGGCCTCAGGCATCATCACCGCCATCTTGACCTGACCATGTGCGTCTTTCCACATGCCTACATACAGGCCTCAGGCATCATCACCGCCATCTTGACCTGACCATGTGCGTCTTTCCACATGCCTACATACAGGCCTTAGGCATCATCACCGCCATCTTGACCTGACCATGTGCGTCTTTCCACATGCCTACATACAGGCCTCAGGCATCATCACCGCCATCTTGACCTGACCATGTGCGTCTTTCCACATGCCTACATACAGGCCTCAGGCATCATCACCGCCATCTTGACCTGACCATGTGCGTCTTTCCACATGCTTACATACAGGCCTCAGGCATCATCACCGCCATCTTGACCTGACCATGTGCGTCTTTCCACATGCCTACATACAGGCCTCAGGCATCATCACCGCCATCTTGACCTGACCATGTGCGTCTTTCCACATGCCTACATACAGGTCTCAGGCATCATCCCCGCCAAAGGTAACGTCCCCTACAATGACGTGATCCAGCGGTCCAACGCCAGCCTCCAGCGGGTGTGCAGTTGTGGGGATTACCTACATCGACAACAACGGGTAATCTTCACTGCACCATCCGGCGCTGCCCGCAAGGCCCTCTACAACAAGCAGGACCACATACACCCCAGCATGCAGGGCGTCATCAGTCTCGCCCTACACATCAAGCGTGGTGGCCGCCTGCTTCCCCAGCCCAACAGAGCCGAGCCGGGATAGCGACAATGATTACCGAAATCACACTGGTTCTCTCCTTCAATTCGCTATGCGTAGCAAATCAAGGGAGGCAACCAGTGTGTGTCCAGACGGAACGGAGCACAAGCAGTTCTGCTCTAGTATGGTTGCCGAGCAAGAGCGAACACGAACACTCAGGCTACTTGGTCCTTCACTGCAAGGGACACTCATCGTGGGGCTGGAAACCAGTGTTTCGTGCCAGCCGCGCCTTTCCAAAGTTCAGCCATGCAGTGTACGTACTGAAAGCCACAGACTGTCTACACTCCGCACACCTTTAACACCAGACACGGCGCGAACCAGATATTCCCAGCACTATATGGTCATGCTGGCCACCCCTTTTTTTCATGCCATTGGCTATTGGGCTCGACAACAGAATGCGGCCAGATTTCATTAGCTTTTAGCAGATCATCGTCAACAGTTCTATTTCATTTACAAATGATACGACGTTCACTGTCAAGTTCATTTTGTTGTATTCTGCACGTTTTTGTAGGACTGATTTAGTTAGGCTGCTGACATTTTACAGCAAGATATTTTCAGTATTGCGGTGTGAGAGTGTACATCATTCATTCTGCGTGTGTTGCTCGTCTGCCTAGTGCTTTGAGGCACACAATTTTTGCCTCTTTAGCTTTTGTATCTGAATATCAGGTATTAGGGATTTTAGATTTTATCTCTGTGTGCCTCTACATAGTGCTGACGGACGTACCCACCCCCCACCCCCCACCCCCTGCCACGCAGCGGGACTGTTCAGCCGTGACTGTGTATAGTGTGAAGGGCGGATTAGTCCCGCTAAGTGACCGCTGTGTCTTATTTACTGGTCGCAGTTCGGTAGGCCCATTCATCAAACTTTTCACTTATTTCTTTTAGCTTTCGCCGACAAGTACTTGGTTGATTTGAACATTCCTCTTGTATAATCTGCACTCAGCGGAGACTTTTTCAATTTACATTTGTGTACAACCAGAATATTCTCTCACGTTCATGGCATCTAGATATTGGCCACTTAAATGTGTATCATTTAGCCAACAATTTCATCTATTCGGTGTCACAGAATCGCGCCTCAACTCTAATAATATATCAGTGATGAGGCCGTTTCTATCCAGGACTTTACTGTCTTGCGCCGCGATGCCGATTACCCGGGTCAGACGGCTATTGCAGTATACATTCACAGTTCGGTCAGCGGTATTACCCGCAGGCGTAAAGACCTGGAGTCACAGACAGTTGAATGTGTTTGGGTTGAGTTGAGGGCAGACAAATCCAGCCCCGTGCTGATCGGATTCCTGTACAGAAACCCAGCATCAGCGTTTCAATGGTTTGCCGAGTTTTCCGCTATGATGGATAAAGTGAGAAAGTCACGCTCTGAGATGATGTTTCTGGGTGATTTTAATATCAATATGTTGATGCTCGATGCACTGAAATGTGAGACAATCCTTGCGCCAACGCGCGCGCACAGCTACCACACTCACGCACTACTAATAAAGTGTATTACTACTGAGCGACTGTGGTGTCTGATGGCGCGTGCTGTGCCGCCAGTGATGTTATTGGATACTGGCATTGTACTGTCCACGAGTCAAATGCAGCCAAAAGTATATGCCGTTTGACAGCAGAACTCACAATGTCTTTTGTAAATGTCTCTGCTAAGTCTCTGCAAATATATCTGCTACCATGTAAACCTACATAACGTTTCATGCAAAACGGTTACCAATTGTCTTTCTTTTAAGTCTGCATCCCACGACAAACTTAATTTATGCCGGAAACAGACTCTTTTGAAGAAGAGAGTATAAGTGTTTCTTCCCGGTGTATCGTTTTTAAGATAAGGTTCGAGTTTAATCTATTTTAATTTGTTTCTTACTGATATACCGAATCTGATAGTGTGCGAGGTAAGATTTATTAATATTGAAAAAAATTAATGTGTTATGCTAGAATAATTAAGTTTTTATTGCGTTTTAAATTTGTACCCGCTTTGTCATGTCTTATTACATTTAATTCTTTTAGAAACAACAGAGGGCATGGAACTTAAGACAATTTTATGTTTTATTTATTTTATAACAGACAATAAAGTGTTCTTGAATCTTGAAGTTTTCTTGCCTCCCACACCGGCTCCAGTAAAGATCCCGTGTTTTGAGAACAAGACGTGCACGGCAAATCAGGCGTCTTTACTATATCTATATATAATGTCGGTATCTGTGCAGTCAACTCCACTGTCCAATGTGCAAAAGGCCATCGGGCCGACGTCGGCTGCAGTTGGCCCGCGCACGGCCGTGCGCGGGCCAACGGCGTCCAACGTCGGCCCCATGTCATTTTGCGCATTGGGTGTATACATTTTGCAGGTGATACAGCGGCGTCAGAACGGAAACGAGAACTTTTTCAGAGGATGGGATGACTACGTCAAGGGCTTTGGCTTTTTCAGAGATGAATTCTGGCATGGTATGTCTCCCATTCTGATTTTCGGGGCGAGAAAAGAGAGTGAAACGGAGGTAGGAGCAAGGGGTAACAGGTAGGTAGGTGTGTCGGTCGCTGGGTAAGCGTGGGCTCATGTATTGACTAAAACAAGTTTTGATTAAAGAAGGGACATTTCAATTTAATAGGCTGAAATTCGGAGCCTTGTCTAGGCCCACGTATGATTTGTGACAGCAAGAACAAGAAGATGGGATAAACCAGCCCACAAAGTCTCTTCTTTAATGAGCTTACACGCATTTTCACACTTTTTGCACAATACTCCTGCAGGCATCACAACAAAGATAGAGACTGTATTCGTAACTAAATCAAATTGTCGAAGAGAAGGAGAGCACTGCCTTAATTCATAGTGACGTGCTGGAGTTGTGTGTCAATTCAGGAACATTGTGTAAGACTGACGTGTTTTGTGCTATTATTCTCCACATTCTCTTGTTTTACAGATTTTCTTGTTTACATACATCCGCACACACACACACACACACACACACACACACACACACACACACACACACACACACACACACACACACACACACACACACACACACACCAGGGGCGAATCTGGGGGGTATGGGTGGGGGTTCCAGGGGTTCCGACCCCCCCCCCCCCCAAAAAAAAAAAAAAAAATAAAATAATAATAATAAAAATAAAAAAAATAAAAAAATCAATTTCTTTTTTAATGTTATAACAAAGTCTCCGCCCCCCTCCCCCTCTCCCCCCCTCCCCCTCTCTCCTCCCCCCCCCCCCCCCACTCCCTGGAAGCAAGGTCTAGCGTAGGGGAGGCCTTTAGTAATGAGGTTGAAGGTCCCAAACGAAAAGCTGGACCCCCCCCCCCCCTCTTCCCCCTCGAGGTAACTGATTTGCTCCTGCACACAAACGGCGCTTCGTGCCAAAAGTACGTTCTGCAGCGATATTGACGTAACCAGAAATTACGTAATTTTTATCTTGTTACTTCACTATCACAGTTTGAAGCAAGCCCGCCTATGACGTGTGCGTTGTTGCTGAATGCTCTCCACTGCATCTCTAAGCGCAAATATGCTAATAAATTAACAATTTAGGGGTTACAAAACAAAATAAACTGTATACTAGTGTTATGTGATACCTTTGGTACCAATTTCGTACAAAATATAACTCAAACATTGGATAAGTTAAATTGTATAAATGATTAAAAAAATTCCAACCGAAGGCCTTACATAGGTTTTACTACTGACCATAGTCGCAACGGCGAAGAAACAAGTGAGACAATAAAAACTGAGGGGGTTGGTTACGCAATCAAAAAACGTTATATGCACGCTTTATGACTGTGATACTTGGGGTTTTAATTATCTCATACCCCCCCCCCCCCCAAAAAAAAAAAAAAAAAAAAAAAAAAAAAAAAAAAAAAAAAACCAAGAAAGGCAAAGCCATTGTGGCTCATGCGTATGACCGAATTACATAGTGATGTGTGACTTTTGTGACAAGGGCTGTCTTCTGCAGCAGTAAAATCCATATTTTCTGAAAATGTAAGCATTTTTCACACATCTGTCAACATCCCGTGACCTTAAACTATGTGATGAGTTGACTAAATTAGTATGCATAGGAAGGTCTGATCAGCTATCTTTGTGCCAAATTTGGTTTAAATATTTGCAAAAATGTTGATAATACCTACAATTTTATCAAAAATTGGCATTTTTCACACATTTGCCAGCTTCTTGTGACCCTTGACCTTTCCGAAGGGTCTTCCAAATTAGTATTCATAGATAGATCTTACCATCAGGTATCTCTGTACCAAATTTGGATTTGAAGTTTTGTAAATAGTATTTGAGAAAAAAACAACATCTTTTTTCAAAATATGGCTATTTTTGACCAATTTCCTGAGCTCTCGTGACCCTTGACCTTTCTGAGGAATCAACCAAATTAGTGTGCATAGAACGGTTTTCCCATCAGGTATCTCTGTAGCAAGTTTGGGTTTAAAGTTGTGAATAGTATTTGAGAAAAAAACCAAACATCTTTTGTCAAGAAATGGCTATTTCTGACCTATTTTCTGAGCCCTTGGCCTCTCCGAGGGGTCCTCCAAATTAGTATGCATAGATAGGTCTTACCATCAGGTATTTCTGTAGCAAGTTTGGGTTTGAGGTTGTGAACAGTATTTGGAGAAATAAAATTGTCAAAATATGGCCATTTTTCACCTATTTCCTGAGCTCTTGTGACCCTTGACCTTTCCGAGGGATCAAGCAGATTAGTATGCATAGAAAGTCTTACCATAAGGTATCTTTGTACCAAGTGTGGGTTCAAAGTTGTAAATAGTATTTGAGAAAAAATAAATTTGTCAAAATATAGCTATTTTTTAATTAAAGTGATAAAAATTTATCTGAAACAGTCCAAAACCAAAAGGTAAGTGGTTGAATTTTGTTTCACATTCTATTTTTTATTATAAAATGAATCAAGACGAATTACTACTCCTGAGTGATATTAGCACTGTAGAGAACAAAGACTTAGACTCTAAAAAAACAGCTTCTTCTCTCTGTAGTTGTTTCCGGCAAATCAAAAGCTTATCTCGGAAAATGTTATTCCACAAATGATTTTGGATGCCTTAGTGAAGAAGAAATAATCAAACTACATGCTAAATATGAAAATCACATCGCTTCACTAATGACTCGTGATCTGAGTCGGTCTTTCGTGTCCCTTTATACAAAAGCTGTTAGTCATATTTTTGAAGTGATACTGACAGATTAAGTATTGATTTGGAAAACAACCCTATTGTTTCAAGTGCAATAGGCAAATTAGCATGTGTCATGTATTACAAGTTTGGCAATTACCTTGCACCTGTGGTAACTTTGCTTGTTGCTGGGAGTCATATTGATTTTTCGAAAAAAAATGTTACTGCAGAAGAAAATAGACCAAATGGACCAAATGGACGACACTCAGATGACCTCACAGCAGAGCTCCGACCCTGTTTTGACGCAGGTTCAAACTGTGACTAAGGCTAAAAGCCCAGGAAGGGTAGAGGCTGGAAAAAGATTAGCTGAATGAAACAGACCAAAAAAAAATAATAATAATAAAAATAATAATTATGGTATTTATAATGCGCTTATCTTATAATAATTATAACTCTAAGTGTGCACTCACAACTCACGCACGCATGCACACGCTTAGACAACGTCTCACGTACCACAAAAAGGGAAATAAATTACAACAGTCGACTTGGGGTGGGGAGTGTGGTGATATAGTGCTAGAACTGTTGAAAGAGGTGAGTTTTGAGAGTGGACTGGAAGGAGGAGAGAGAGTGTTTCTGATGGAGAGAGAGTGGGAGGGTGTTCCAGGTGGATGGACCTTATACAGAGAAGGAGCGGGGGCCACAAGTGCTGAGTTTGGTGCGGGGAAAGTGGAGGCGGAGAGGGTTGGAGGCGGAGCGGAGGGAGCGGGGAGGAGTGTAGCTTCAGCCATTAATACAAAAGGCTCCTGTAACTGACCCTCCATCATCAGCCCCGACCCCATCGCCGATGTCAATACCAACACCCTCACACCCTCAACAAAGTGAGAGATTATCAACTGAACCTGCCACCCATCAGTCTAAATGTGAAATAAGAAGATATATAGTTGGCGGACTTGTTGTTGGATTTGGTTATGTAGGTTACCAATTATGGAAAAATACAAACCACACACTAGAAAATGAGCGAAACAAAAAACTTAATGAACCTTGTCTATCACTCTGCCATAATAAGCGGACTAGCCATTGCTTACTTTATTTTAGGAAAATGTATTCTCAAAATGAAATTGGCAGACTTGAGTAGATTAGACTTCGAAGACAGTGCTAAATTAATAGCAGTTGTAACAGCGTCAATTAAAAGATTACTGTCTGTGATAAAAGCAATGAATAACGAGGGCCACCCCAAGCCCACCGATGCTATTAAACTAAAATCAATACCCCCAGCATCAGCGTCAGGGATAAAAACAACAACACTACCAGACACAAGTTTGTTTACAAAACAGGTGAGATATTTGTATCAACCCGGCGAGGCCGAGAATGACGTCAGACGCAGGGCAACTGATCCCATTTGGTCTATGTCTGTTCACAATATTTTTTTTAAATGGTCCCCGGCAATCCATCGATTTATTATCTATATGAGCCTGACCCACAGAGGGCATTTGTCAGAGAAGAATTACAGATTATTCCCCCAGACACTGTTACTAATTTTTGACCATTTGGATCATTTCATCAACTAACTCATCGATTAGTTCATCTACTAATACATGTGCTATAATTTTTTCAGATAATTTAAGTCTGTAATGTCCAGGTGCATAAGCCTTTTCTTTAGTGTGAAACACTCGTTTTGTGTCTCCTACTGCAAGTGATTTTTTTATGTGTTTGGATAATAAGACTGTGTCTATTTGACCTCAGTGTCTTGTTTGGATAATCAGGCATTAGTTCACCATCTAAAACTTGCTTGTAGTGCTCATGACGAATGTCTTTATTTTGTATTGCTTTTTTTTTTTTTTTTATTCCTTTGGCTTTAGACTGACTGCCTTTTTGTTGCAGTATGGAATACACTTTTTACCTCAGTCCAACGTACTCGACTATACGCACTCCATTCAGTTCATCTTTAAACTTTAAACTTCCCAGGCACTTTCTTGTTTTGTTTGCTGTACAGTGGGTGCTCTTTAGGATAATCAGACATGTCATACATATGCAACTCTGTTTTCATGTCTTCATAAAAGTCTTCAGTAGGGACATCAAGAGATCATAGAGTCAGTTTCAGTGTATAACAGTCAACTGTCAGGATACTTCAGTTTAAAGTAATCATTGTAAATTTCAAGCATCAACAGTTTTGATAACTCAAGTATTGCCATGCCAATGAATACTGGCTTGTCCAGTTTAACAATTTTTTTTTTGTTGAGCGTCACTGCATACAATGATGAATGAAACTCTTTATACCCTGTGTATTGTGGCTTGCCTGTAAGTTTAATTGCACCTGATTCAGTTGTGACCTAGTCTCACATCTTTTCGGTGATGAGGATTTTCCATCATCTTCCCAAAACAGGCATTGTTCATAAGCTTAAAGAAGTCTTTGTCAAATGTCGTGTTACCATCCCTCGCACAAAGGGTTGTGTTTTTCATAATGTAATCTTTCATAAAAGCACACTGTTCAAAGCTTATGCCTCTGTGAACTTTCTTTAGTATTAACCTATGTCTGTTGTAAAACTGCAGTAAGTGATAGTTACAAACATAATTAGATTTATCATTCAAATTTGGCACAAGTTTAGTGTCTTCTTTTTTTCCTGACAAAGACATTTTCTCAACAGCCAATGAATAATCATTGTGGTAATCATGCAGATGGTGTGGGCACTCTAGGTCTACTTCAAAGATCCAACCCTTTGCATCATTCCGGTCATGAGTCCTAATATAGTTTGTTATGTCTGTTATGTCACATTGTGACAAATCATGCAGGCAAAAGTTTTCAAGGGCAATAACTCACACTTCGCCCAGCCATACAAATTGTTAGCGTCAAGGTACGTAATGAATGACCTTGACCTTGAGGGGTCAAAGTCAAGGTCGTCAAGATATTTGTTGTTGGCTTTGGCATAGTTGTTTTCGGCTATACTAATGCCTCCCCTCAATCCACGTTCCACCATTTTACCCATCATGCGATCATGCAACAGATCTATAAATATCTTGCTGGATTTTATAAATGCATCCCATGTCATGCCAGGACTAGTTATGTAGCAAGCCGGGTCAAGACCATAGTACAACAAACCCTTTTCACTGTAACTTTCCATAACGTCTGCTAGCAAGCAAACATCAGCTTTCAAGTACTGGTCATGGTAGTCACCAATTGTTTCACACCCTAGTTTATCCCATGCATCAAGAGCGTGCTGGGTATTCAGTCAGAAATACCTTTTCCATTTAGTGTAGAATAAAATGCCTGTTTTGGAGGCAGACTCCTTTCCTCAAACACAACCCAGTCATTAATGTACTCGTAGGGGTAGACACCTTTTTTGATCAACTCTGGCTCAAAATATTTACTTGTTATTGGAAACTTAGTTAGACCTTCTGCCAGACTAGCAAGCCCTAAAGACAGATGTTGCATTGAGTCATAAAACACTGATTTGTTGTCTAGCCTAAAAGTCAGATATTTTTCAGTTGTCTGAGCAATGCTACTAATTTTTTTGTAAGACTCATTCACAGCCTGCATGATAATGTGTGAATCATACCCTTTGAGATTGTGAAAAAAGATTGGTAACTTATGTCTTAGGATCTAATTTTAATTTCAAGTTAGAATTGTTATGTGCAGCACCTCTGTAACGCCCAGTTATGTGGTCATGGTCACAAACTTTAACACCGTCAAGGGCTTGTTCACAAATCCAACATGTCTCCGCTGTATCAAAATTTGGTTTGTCTTCTTCTGTTACCATCAAAGGCACCTGACAGTTTTCCAGATACTGTACTACCTGACTGCAGTTGTCTCATTTCTGTTAAAAACTCAGCTGCTGCATTTTCACCCCTGTAGATAACAGGTTCTGTATGCTCACCATCTGACCTAACAAGAATTTATCCAAAAGAACACACCACTTGGTCACTCAATTTTACAGTCTTTGGTAATGATTCTGGAACAGGACTGTCATACGGTACAACAAGTGATTCAAAATCAGCATACACTACAAACGGCAGCTTTTGCTGATTCCCATAGTTCTTAAAATATACCTGACTACCATGATCTGGATACTTAAGTATATGTTTGCATGTCATCAGGTGACCTACAGTGCTGGACATGTTTGTGTGCTACTTTAATGGAGGAAAATCTTTGTAAACATCTCTTACAAATTTCCTGTTTGCCATTGTGTTTTGAAACAATACTGTAAATTAGCCATGACATATCTCTGATAATTGTGTAGTGAAAGTTATCACCATGGTTTATTAATAACATGTCAACATGCTTATCTTCTGACTGCCCATAGGTGGGGGCAAGTGGCGATACTCTAATTGGTTGTAACTTGTCAACAGACTCAGTATCCCATATATACACATTTACAGAAATACCAGGATTTAGTTCTTCAAACAAATCTATATCTTCCACCTTTACAGGAAAATCTATACCACTAAAGTTGAGTTTGTTTTCAATTTTTTTTATATTTAGATACATGCTCAAGGTATGTTTTTATAACATGCAGTTTGGCAAGCACACACCACATGAAACATCGATTGTCATTGTTTTCAATATTAACAACAGCCTTTTTGTCTGCAACCTCTATTGGCAATTCTAACCACGATTTGCCTAAAATAGGATGATATCGTGACTGTTTTAATTGTAGTTTATGTACATGACCTTCATGTCAGCCAGAGTCTTTCATTTATGCTCTGTCAATTGCTGCAAAAAAGTCAGGCAACATTTTGTCTCTAAACACTTTTTCTAATTACCCTTTTGAATTGACTGTTTGTTGTCTTGTCAAGATATACAATACAATCACTTCACCGTCTACTCTGCTAAATTCTATTTTAGCAACAACCTCAATCTTTACACTTCCTGAAAGAAGACCACCTTGTATGACAGAAAAAGAGTTTTCTATTGATTCATAAACATTGTAAGTGTTTGATATAGGCAAGTCTGTTGTGTGAAACACATTGCTTAAGCTTGACAGGCTTTGAGTGTTGTCCGCCATTTTTATTTGTCCAACAAAATAATAATTTAAAAAATTAACGCTGGTGCATTTTGTGTAATACCACTTTATTGACTGTAACACCTACAATAAACAGATTCAGTTTGTTTAGTTGTCTGAATATTCATACACACACTGCCTCAAACCAACCCTGACGGCCCTGATGGCCTGACGGTCATCAACTTCAAAGGTATGTGTCTTTAGATCAACAGGCATGTACTCTATAAATGTTTTTTATCAATATATTCTAAAGTCACATTATATGCCACATATATTGGTATTGTTACTGGCATTATGTCTGGCTGCCTAAAATCTTTTCTTAACTGATCAAAGTGCTGGATATATCTGAAGCAGTCTATTACATCGACCACGTCATCCATCATTTTTATTTGACAAAAACATATTACCACTGTTAGCGCCCTTAGACCTGTATGTGTAATTTCATTTTATTAACTGTAGATCTGGTAAAATACAAATTTAGTGGGTATAGCTGTTTTTATATCTCATTAGACACTTCCTTTAACCAAGCACTGTAATATTCATTAACACTAAAAGTGTGTGTCTTAATATCAACAGTTATTTTTGTTGTTGTTGGTCTAAATAGATGATTGGTACCCAAAGTTATATTACCTGACATGTACAGTGTTACTGGTTTCATAAATAAACATCTAGGTGTCTTTTTCTAAGCTGGCCCACATATTTAACATCTTTAAAGTAGTTTGTAATATCAATAGGCCAATTTTGCTCTCTTTGTCCATCTGTCATTTTTTAAAAACTGTCTGTTGCATAAGTCACGTTGTCCATCATTTTTATTTGTCAGACAAAATAATAAATATAAAAAATATTACTGCTTGCACTGCTAGCTCTGCTAACGCTGCTCATGCTGTATGTGTAATATAATAACTGTTGATATTAAGACACAAACTCCTTCACTGGCTCCCCATCCCCCAACGCATCCAATACAAAATTCTGTCTCTCTGTTACAAATCCCTGAACAACTGCGCTCCTGCCTATCTCTCCAACTTACTTCACCCCTACACACCTTCCCCCTCCCCCCGCTCTGCCTCCAACCCTCTCCACCTCCACATTCCTCGCATCAAACAACACTTTCAGCCCCCGCTCCTTCTCTGTCTACGGTCCATCCAACTGGAACACTCTCCCACTCTCTCTCCGTCAGAAACACTCTCTCTCCTCCTTCAGTCCGCCCTCAAAACTCGCCTCTTTCAACAGTTCTAGCACTATATCACCACCCTCCCCACCCCAAGCTGACCGTCATAATGTATTTCACTATTTGTGGTACGTGAGTCATTGTCTAAAGCGTGCGCGAGTTGTGAGTGCACGCTTAGAGTTATAATTATTATAAGATAAGCACATTATAAATACCATAATTATTATTATTATTATTAATATCACCTTATTTACTGTAACATGTTCACTATAAACATTTAGTTTGCATTGTTGACAGTATATGTGTTTACACAGTGTCTCAAACCAGTCACAGTTAGCATCATTAACTTTAAAGGTACATGTCTTAAGATCAACAGTCTTGTGCTCATAGCATGGTAGACCATCGAAATATCCCAAAGTCACATTATATGTCATGTAAATTACTGATGGTGTTGAGATGACAGGCTGTTTAACGTGTGTTTTTAAGTCATAAAAGTACTCAACATCTCTAAAGCAGTCTGAGATAACAACCTCTTGCTCCATTTTGTCTGTCTGGCATTTTTATTGGACAAAACAAAAGTATAAATTAATTTACTAATCCATACCCAGTGGGCTGATCTGTCTTTAAGATAAGCTTTAGATGCTTAGTTGATTTCAGTTTGTTTTTCACAATGTCTCATTCATATTTATTGGGTATTCCATCATTTTCTCTGAGACAGTCTTCAAAGCTGTCACGATCCTTACAGTAAAACAAACAGATAAACTTTAGTTGCTTTCGAAAATCTTTCAGTACAGCATTATATTTTTGAGTGAAAATGCATACACTTATATTTGCGTGTCTGCCACTGAAGGCAAGTTCTGCTAGAGTGTTTCTCTTCTTGACAATGTCTTTTTCTGCAGAGCAATCAACAACAATGAACAATGTTGGCTGCCGTTCAAATTGCTTGTAAAAAGACTGCTGACAGTCGTTCAGTTTTTTCTCAGGGTCGACTAAATAGATGTTGTTGTCAGTCCAAATAAAAAAACAGTTGTGATAAGCTTTGTTGTGTTTGATCGTAGGACAGAATATTACAATGTTTTCGAAATGATGAATGTATCTTGTTTGCAAGAGATCAATTATAAATTCAGTTTTTCCACAGCCTGTGGCACTACAAACAAACCACAATGAGGGTCGAGTGTTAGCAAATTCATTTTAAAACACAATATAATTTCAATACACGTGTCCACTTAGTCTGCTTTCTTGGATATTTAGTTGTGCATCATAAATTAGATACAGGTTTATGTTATGGCTCCTCCTGTTTCACTCTTTTTTTGTATTTGAATTGTGATCCTGCCGTTCTCAACATCATGACCTGACCCGTGTAGGTAATCATCATCTGTACTATGTAGGTCCAGCCAAAGTGCATACTGGTCTGTCAGGTATTGACCAATTCTTACGTCATACAGATGTAGATCTTTGCATGCCATGTTTGCTGGTTTTTCTCTAAGTCTACCACCTGCCCATTTTGTGATCTCGTCATAGTGTTGATAAGGTAGCATACCTGATGCGTACACTTGGTTGGGACGACCTTCAATTGTACAAGATAAATGTGTAATCTTTGGATTGTAAAACTTTTCTGACTCTCTTTTGAATGGATTTTTCTGTTCAACAAACAACATAAGAATGCCTTTCAGTGACCTAGCAGGCGTGTTTAGGTTGATATGCCACATTGTATCCCCTTTGTCTTTGGGTATTGTACTGTGTCTTATCACGCGGTCGTAATAAATTGGAAGTTTTGACTGGTAGTGATTTTGAATTAGTCTAGCTAGTTCAGTGTGTGTGACAATTTCGTATTCCAAGGAAATGTTTGAGATCTTGTATGTTGCGTCTGTGTCAGTTGTTTTGATAACTTTTGCACATTCATTAAAAGTTAGTTCAAAGCTTAGACGGTCATTTAGTGCTCCTTGGTAATAAGGCAAATGCGCTGTGAGGATTTCAAATTCAAGTGGAATGTAAAAATCTATTACAGTATGTTTCTGCTAATATAACGTCCTCAATCGCCTGCATCGATTCTAAGTTTAGCAACGTTAGCAGACTGTATGCATTGATGAATATGATCTTCTCTCTCTTCTCTTGTAAGCCATAAATCTTTATAGCAGTAAAACACATCAGCATCATCAAGACTAAACACTTCTTGACCTTATAGTTTAACTTTAATAGTTCTAATAATTGCTCTGCCAAGATTGTCAACTAGTGTTCTGTTTACGTCAGATTCTGATAAAAGTTTGATATTAAATGCAAGACGAGGAGTAGAAGGAACGATAACATCATTGGGACCTAGGTTTTGAAACTTAACATTTAGAGTTTGGTTTTGATCTATGGTGCTAGGATTGTTTGTAATGACAATTGATTGCCTAATGCCCATAGCACCAAGAGGTTTATGTAGTTTTCTGTATGAGTCTAACTTTGATCCGTAAGACGATGACATTTTATAATGCAAAATTTTAAAAAAAATAATAAAACAATAGCAGTGGGAGAATTTGATCATGATATTGAAATGGATGACATGTATGATTATGATACTACAACAGATATGACTGGTACAAGAAATACTTCTAGTTTGCAACAGCAACATTTACAAAGCAAAGTAAATTAATTTTATGATAGTGTTGTGTTCGCCCATATGTAATAGATCCTAATAAGTTTCAATATGATAAGGTCACTTATTTGTAAATACAGACAGAGATAAAGTGTATCTAACCCATAAAAACAACCCTTCTAAGTTTAGAGCTTTAAGTACAATTAAAGGCGAAGTCAGTGGTAATACCAGGTTGGCAGGGTACCTTGGTATTGGGGGTCTCCATGTACGCTTGCGCCTCTGGTACCACCACGAATTGTTACTGCCCTTCATGACCTGCAAACAAAGTTGCCAACGGGACAAGAAATTGAAATGACGGAAGTGAAAAGACTGCCAGAAATAGCAAACAATGTAGAACAAGAAACCTCATTTACTGGTGAAGTAATGAAAACAATAGACGAGCCTTTACCCATGCGGGATTTAATGGGGTTAAATAAAACACTGCAGACAATCAGAGGTGAGTTGGCAAATAATGTAGCCAAACTAGGTGAGCTTGATAATCAAATAGAAATGAAAAAAAAACTAGCAACAGCAGACAAGGAGAATTATGACACAGAAATAAAAGAAAGAATACAACACAGATTAAATGATTTGCAGATAGAAAGATCAGGGCGGCTAGAAGTGATTAGTATTGGAAAAGAAAACTTAAAACACAGGTCAACAGGATACGAGAAACTATCCAGAAAATACTTCACGAAGACACACGTTTGTCTGAGAGATTGAGAACACTTTTCAGAGAGCAGGGTATCACTATTGCAAGTTTAATTACTGCTCTTGGATTTGTTATCAGTACTGTTGTAATGGCTGTAACTGGAGGACCAGGGGTTGGTTCAACTCTGTCTCCACCAGCCCCTCCAGCTTCGTCTGACCCAAAAGATTTAGAGTCATGGGTAAAGAAACAGTTGTCACATATTTTAGACTTGATTAAACAAATTGGCTGTGAAAGCAATGGATGCTTTGCCTGGCATAATAGGTAGTGTTGTCAGTTGGCTGATTAGTACTGCAGCAAAGGTAGTAGGGTTTATGGCAGAACATGTATGGGTCTTTTTGGTGACAGTAGGAGGGTTAATAGCTGGGTATTTAATGAAACAGATAAAGAAGTAATATCCCTAATCCAGTAAGGCCTATTACCAATGCAGTTCTCTCTGACTCGTGTGTTTGGTGTCGGTGTAGCGTTACTGCCTGTGTGGATAATGATGTTACTGGCATTATTAATGGTTTTAATGACTGTAAATGTGTGGTTGTTGGGCCCAAGTTTACAGATTGATTGAGTCCTAATTTCCGATCATGCTCTGCAACAATTATTTCATTATTATAATTTGTTATTGCCCCCATTTGGAGTTGAAGATCAGATGGCAACATATATAACCTGATGCCAACTACAAAGTCAACTTTTGATCTGGCATATCTGAGAACGTCTTGGTAGCGTTGTATGCTTAATGGGAGATCTACTACTGAATTGATTAAGTCTTCCAGGTTTGCAAGAAACTGTTTTTGTACTTCAAATTTGCCACTCCCATTCCAGATGTTTGATTTTGTTTGAGCTTGTGCTCCTAGTATACACCACACATACGTTCTGATAGACTCATTAATGTGTTCGACTCCTGCTTGTGTAAACCCATCACTCTTGTCTAAAATAAATGTGGTCCAGGCATTAGACTGTTTCTGTTCTATTGAGCCTAATCAGCCTTGTGATTTTGATGAGAATGAGGTGTAACCTGGGTAGTAATCTTGAGAGTATTGTCTGTGACTCATAGCATAATATAATGTACCCATGTCATGGTGATCATCACGTTTTTGCGTAAAGTCATACTTAGTGCCGATGTTAAATTCATTACAGATGCGTTCAAACACTTTCATATCCATGGAAACTGGATTCAGTGGGCAGTGGGCATGGAGTTCTGACAGTATTCTTCTAAGCTGATAATATGTGTGAAAATGATACACAGACCTTATCAGTTTGTTTGAGTGATTCAAATAGTCTGAACATAGTATAGCAAAGTTAAGCTGGTTTTGAAACATCTGTAGTGGGCTTGAGGACCACTTTCTTGCAGTTGCATCATCTGTTATTGGTGGGTTTAGGTAATGATCATATGGATTTGGCACTTTCACTTGAAATAAATCTTCTTCGGACACAGCTATATCGAGCTGATTTAGTTGAATTATTTTTTTTATCATAAGTCGGAGTGATATTGTACTTGGCATCTACGTTAAATTGAAATGTGTTTGAAGTAACAATTGTTGGTGATTTAAATTCCATTGTGCTTTTTTATGAGATAATACAAATGTTTATTACCTTAACAAATCTTGACACAAGCAAACCAGTGTGGTTAACTAATGGGATTGGTAATCATGATGGTAACAAGGCTGTAGCTATCCATAAAATGTTTTAAACTGTAAAGTGGTTAATGTAACAGATGACGGTGAATATGCTGTGCATGGAACTATAAATAATATAAGTGTTGGCTTTGGTCACTTACAGCCTGGGTATTACGACTTTTGTAATTTAGCTGAATATTTACAAAATGGATATAAAATTAAAGCAACTTTAAATCCGGCTAACTTGCTTGTTACATTAGAATTTCCGGAAGGTAGTAAGTTTGTATTAACTGACAGACTTATAATGTTACTTGGCTTTTTAAGCAAAGATGACATAGAACTTTTATATTTAATTAATGATGGAAATTTAGGTATTAATGATGAAGATTGGACATTAGATGGAAGAGCTTTAAGGCCAAATAAACTTAAAATAACTGGAAGATATCCTGTTCATTTGTCAGTACACACAGTATTTAATGTTTATTTGAAAGAACTAAACACAACTGAAAATGTACACAATGGAAAGCCTTCAACTTTGTTGAGATGCGTGCTGACTGGAACTGCTCCCTATTGTGAAAGCGTAGTTGTTAGCTTTCCTAATTTACAGTTTAAAAAATTAGGTTCCAGTTTCTTTGAATCACTGTGTGTATCTGTAACTAATCAGGATGATAAACCAGTTCTGATGGATGATTTTAGTGTTGTGTTAGAACTAAAATAATTTATTTTTGCTGAATAAAAAAATGAGTGTTGGTCCAAAGCCAAAAATTATACCAGTTGCCTGTCCAGTAACAGAGTTGAAAGATTTAGCTGATGTGCAAGATTTTGATAAAGAAGGTGAGGTGGGAGAAGTGTATGGTTTTGAACTTGATTCTTTTGGTATGTACAAGTGGAAAGTAATCAATGACATAAAAGATGGGACTGAAAGGCCAATTCCTAAACTTGGTCAGCTGCGTAATGTTACTGTTCCTACTCCTCCTGTAAATAATGTACCCTACAACTTAAAACATATTATGGGTAATAAGTGGGTAGTTTCACCTGTACCTGTTCCACCTGTAATTGTGCCTGTAATTGACTGGGACATAAAGTATGAATTTATTAGTCATTATGTATATACTGATGATGAAGGAGCCTTAGTATTTAGAAAAGTTGTTAACTCTGGGCCGTTGATTGTAGGCCTTGTTCCAAGCTTTGCCCCAGACAATAATAGCAGAGATAAACGAAAAATGCAAGAGTATGGAAAATGGCGGTATCTTCTAACAAATAGAAAGGGCAGATCAGATACTTCTGTTGTGTTTATGCCAGTAAACTTTACCATAGCTAGAGAAGTGACAATAGTATTTGAAATTATCATGAGATCTGTGGCTGATGCCAAAGAAGCAGATGTTGCACAGGGAATCAAACTTACATGGGATGACTCAGTGTCAGATTCAACAAAGGTCTTTATTGCTATTAAAAGGTGTTGATGTTGTTGAAGTTTCGAATAGTATCCCTGCTGTAAAGGTGGTGGTCGATAAATCAACTTTTGTTCATCTAAGTTACATAAAGCTGGAACACATAGATCTTGTTTCATTTTATTATGCCAGCAAATTGTATACTTTTGACGAGTTGCAAAATGTAATCCCTGATTAAATAATAAAAACATATTTGTCATAAAAATGGTGAACTAGTATCAGCAAATACCGACTGAGCAGAATGCGCCAATTGTGCCAGATAAAACATTACAGGCAGATTCATTCTGATTAATAATATTACAGAAGCATTAAAGTATTTGGAAGGTAAAGAGGCAAAATACACCAGGTGCAAAAGACGGTATAACACAGTTTTGAATTCTGTACAAAACACATCAATGGCTGTGGGTGCGGTTTCAGCTGCATGTTCTGTAGGGGGTACTGTTCTGTTTGTGACAGGAATTGGAAGTATAATTGGAATTGCTATTGAAGGAGTTAGCATTGCAACAAGTCTGGCATGCTTTGGTTTGGAAGCCCTTAACAAAAGATTTCATACAAAATTGCAGAACATGAAGCATTGAGCACTCTTGCTGGTGCAATGATAACTAGTATGAAACTTATATCACTAAAGCGTTAGAGGACAATTTTATTGACGATATTGAATTTAAGAGAGTGCAGGATGATTTGGCCAATTACAAAGAGCAATAGTCTGAAATTGAAAATAAGATGTGCAGTCAACCCATGAATGCTGAAGAACTAAAGGCTACTTTTTTAGAAAAAGGAAGACAGCGCCGGATAAAAGAGACCACAAAAAAATTTCAAGGACTTTTAAGCAAATAAAAATCAGTTTTGGTAATCGTTCGTTTTTATGTCATACACTTCACAGAAAGATGAACTTCCACCTGTCTATTTAACTCCATCAGCTCTGCCGCCAGACTATTACTGATAACAAATATTTTGTTGTCTTTGTAACTTGACAAAATTGTCAAAGTATCTTGTTGACTTAAGTCAAGAACTTATAACAACTTATGATAAGACACTTATAAGAACTTGTTTTAAATCACTTATAAGAACTTATAAAAACTTATTTTGAGACTTAAAGGAACTTGTTTAAAGACACTTATAAGAACTTATTTCAACTAACTTATAAAAACTTGTAGAAGTAACTTTAAAGTTACTTGTTAGTTAAAGGTACCCTAATAATTTACTTTTCTTTCTTTTTTCTTTTGTTAAGACGTAACAAGGTAGGTACCTAATGTTGTGTGATTTTTAATTGTGGATGTTTAGGTGCTGGCAGTGTCAATGATTAGAGAGATAGATAACTAGAGAACACAAAGTGAATAAAATCGATTATGCAGCATTGGTCATGGTCGCGTTTTTAAAAAAATTAACAGGGTGATTTGGGTATGGTGGGGTGGTGATGGGGTCAATGGCGGGTCATTACCAAAAATGCCGTAATTTGACGATTGATGCGGTGTAATCAATTTTATTTTCTTTGTGTTCTCTAGTTATCTATCTCTAGGTTAGCTGTGATCAGCACAACAACTTTGGTTCTTGATTGGACATACAAACTGTACACAAAATCCTGACCCAAAACCCCAACGAAGAACGACGCACGTTTAGAAAAGACATACAACACAACTTAGTAACATAAATTGTTTTTAAAAATAGAAAAACAAACAAGAAAACACTTTGCTACTTATCTTATTAGTGCGTTAAGAAAGTTGTAACTGTCTTTTCTAAGCGTGCTTCTTTCGTCGTCGGGTTTATTGTTGACCTGTATACAGTTAATTATCTTTTTTAAGTTTGCTTCCTTGTGTTCCTTTCTTGTACACCTGTACAATTATTGGTGTAGGAATCACTAGCTGGTATAGCAGGCTTCTACCTCACAGGCAGAGGTTGACACAGCATCATCTACCTAGGGGAGGGTGGATGAAACGTTTTGTTTAGGACCTTCAACTTGACACAAAAGGCCACACGATCCTAGACCTTCCTTTCAGTAGATGAAAATCAGACAATCAGGCGGAGGGGGTGGGGGCGGGGAGGTGGGGGGACGTACAGGCATTTGTCAGAACTCTCACCGCTCGGCAAAATATTAAACAACAGGGGTGTGCGGGTGGCGGGGGGATGGGGGATGTGGGGGGGAAGGGTGGCGGGATGCTTGTGTCAAGAACCTCACCACTCATCGAAATATCAAACATTCTAAAGAATTATTGGTGGGGGGAGGAGGGTCCAGAAACCTTTAATCCCCCTCTCCGGATCTGCCCCTCCACAGTGACTATAATTTTAAACAGAGTTTAAATCATGAGTTTTGTCTGACGTCGGCACTGTATGGTGACCACAAAATGATTGTACAGAAGCCAGACAATTTCAGTTTCGTGGACCAGACGACAGTACCTCCCAAAATCGGTTAGTTGTTACATTGCTTAATGTCCAGACAGCAACAAGACTTCCCAAAATCAGAATGATGTATCAGCGATAGATAGATTTTAGTATTAACGTACCTGCTCCAGGCAAAAACGCTGCTAATAGGTCTTACAGTAAGGTTGCGCAGAAGAACTATTCTAACAAATGTGGTACAATTAAATTCTAACGAATGTGGTACAATTAAGACCTGTCTGCTATGTTTTCCTTCCATACGCAGGAGAGTTCTCCCGCCCCAACCCCATATGAGTACCAGAAGCAGTAAAAAGCCGCCTGTGCCTACTCGTATGGATTGTGAAAAGAAGGATAGAAAAGTCCTAGTTAAAGTAAGACAACACCGAGAACCCGGTCGATTGTATGGGCGAAGACCCGCCCTACAGCAGGTCCCTTCAACTCATTCTACCCCATCACCGAAATCTTCAAATTTTGCCGTTGTCCTCTGAAGACTGCATTGCAGTGCAGAACACAGATCAGCCATGATAGTTCAAGGGTGATGCCAGAATAGCTTGGCGCCCATAGGCGCCAAGCTATTCTGGCATCACCCATGAACTATCATGGTCGATCTTTATCTTGCTGTGGTGCGTCTGGGGTAGAATGAGTTAATGTTGGTTCGAACTTACAGAAGAGTGTTTATTTACTGGAGCGATCAGTAACGATAATACTTGTGAAGCAAAAATAAAATTACCATTGAAGATAAAACTGCATCGCATCCACATCGCCAAAACAGAATCTCGGGTTGGTTTGGGAATGAACGCTTAATCCACCCCAAAACAACACTTCGTATTATTTTTTGTTTTAATTAAAGTGGACACGTGTTAAACAGTATCTACATTAACGATGTAGCTGTAAGACATTTGTTAAACTTTATTTTAAGAATCGAAAACTTTTCTTATAACATAAAAAGCTGTGCCCCCTGGCAATTTGTTGTATCACGTGTTTGTTATACACGTAATTGTGGGAAAAAAACTTATCCAATCCAGTATTGAAAATATGGTAGACTTTGAGATGGGGCTAGTCGGAGTACGTTCCGTAGCATGCAAATGACGAACATAGGCGGGCACACATCAGACTCTGACAGTGAAGTAACAGGATACAAATTACGTCATGCCTAGCTACGCTAACCGAGTGTGTGTGTGTGTGCGCGCGTTATGCGTGTGTGCGTGTGTGTGTGTGTGTGTGTGTGTGTGTGTGTGTGTGTGTGTGTGTATGTGTGTGTTTGTGTGTGTATGTGTGTGTGTGTGTGTGTGTGTGTGTGTGTGTGTGTGTGTGTGTGTGTGTGTGTACACAAAACCCCTGAAATGGGTGACTTTCTTTACCATCCTTATGGAAAATGGGTGTGTGTAAAATTCTGGGTGACCAAGTCAGGCACCCATTTTTTTCTGAGGGTTGTTTCTGCATTATCTTTCATTCAAAAGTCAGAAAAAAATATCAAAATAGGATGTCCCCATTTGACGAACTTTACTTCATGTTGTGTTTCTGCGACGCACTGGGCCTGTGTGTTCACACGGAAGCGAGTGTCTAGAGATGATCGCTGATTGGTCAGCTGAGCATTGACACTGATGAACTGAGTTGTTTCCCTTTCCCCTTGTAGCGTCTTTCGTCTCTGCCGGCCATTTTTTTCCGTTTGCGGAGGTACAGTTTTATTTTACAGTTATATTTCTTAGTTAAGAGCACGCCCAAATGTACTTGTTCAGTGCAGTTATTTAACTGAGAGATGCTCCCAATCTGATTCAATTGCACAGTCAGCCAATACTGACCCGTTTGGCCCAAAAAAACTGAGGCGTCTGCTACTGCTGCAGGTCGGTTGGCGTTTTCTGCTCAGTCTTGTAGTAAAGGATAATAGAACCCCACGATTTTAACAAAAGCTTTCTTCTTCAATGAAAAGAATTCGTTCAATAACACCATTACAAGGTCAATCTGTCACGCGATTTTGTTCCTTTTTTTCTGACATGTGTGATTGTGTTCGAAAAGTAACTTGACACATGCATGCACTATGACTTAAAAACATGGCACCAAATTTCAATCCTCCTACGCAAAACTGCCTCGCGATTCGAAGAACAGACTTCCATGAACAGGTTTTTTTGGATTGTACAACTGAAGTGTCGCTTTTTACTGTATTACCAGTTATTGTGCGTAGGGGGCTAGGGGTACTTCAGTAATTATGTATATATCTGATTCAAAGTGTCAATGGTTTACATGGTTGTATTTGACATGTTTGCAGCAACACCGTTTTGGTCACACTCAGCACTTTCTGCACACACCCAGCGCCGGATGGCAGCAGGATGTCCAAAGTGAAAGTGGACAAGCACGCCCCTTCCTGGCACATGACCAAGGCCCATGGCAAAATTAGTCAGCTGCAGGATCATAGCCCCCCAGCCTCTGCCACAGAGGGTGCGTCGGGTAGGAGGGTGCATAGATGGCAGCGGAATGCCCCCAATTACAAACTGGTAAGTGATTCTATGATCATCTTCATTTTATTGGCTCGCGTGCGAAGCAAAAGTGAGTTTATGTTCTGGGCCACTGGTCGTCCGTCCGTCGTCCATGGTAAACTTTAACTCATTCTACCCCAACACCAAAATCCTTAAATTTTGCCCCTGTCCTCTCAAGACTGCATTGCAGTGCAGGACACAAAACGACCATGATAGTTCAAGGGGGATGCCAGAATAGCTTAGCACCCGTAGGCGCCAAGCTATTCTGGCATCTCTCTCTCTCTTGGCTTGACTTCGCGAACGAAGATTTTATAGGAGTTGCCCACGACGTCTGCAGGCTTGTTCGTGGCTGCGGAGGCCAATCCGAGACAGGCAGGTTCGACCGCAGTGGCTGCAGGGGAAGGTATAGACAGGGTTCTGAGCTGCGGCATCTCTGTTTTTTCTCCTGAGCCGCTTGTCCTTAAGGCTAGCTCTGTGAGAGTCCTCAAAGGAGACAGCTGCCTTGTAAATGGTGGAGCGCCAGGTGTCACGGTCCGCAGCAAGCGAAGACCACTGGTGGTGGTCGATTTGGCAGGCACTAAGTGACTTCTTGAGACAGTCTTTGTATCTCTTCTTTGGTGCCCCTCTGTCACGGTGTCCAGTAGCAAGCTCGCCGAACAGGGTGATCTTTGGTAGGCGATGATCCTCCATCCTGGAGACATGCCCCGCCCAGCAGAGCTGTGTCCGCAGCAGCAAAGCCTCGATGCTCACAGTTTCAGCCTGTTCAAGGACCTCGACGTTGGTGACATAGTCACTCCAGTGAATGCCCAGGATGGTACGCAGGCAGCGCTGGTGGAAGCGTTCGAGGAGTCGTAGTTGGCTGCGGTAGAGGGCCCAGGACTCGGAACCATACAGCAGGGTGGTGAGGACCACAGCTCTGTACACGCTGATCTTGGTGCCTGTTTTCAGCTGTTGATTGTGCCACACCCGCTTGAAAAGTCGCCCGAAAGCGCTGTTCGCTTTTGCCAGCCTGCTGTCAAGCTCCTTGTCCAGCTTGGCGTCCGACGTGATAATGCAGCCAAGGTAAGTAAACTGGTGCACTGACTTTAGTTCAGACTCGCCAATGGTGATGTGAGGAGGGTGATACACTGTCTTGGGTGCCGGCTGATGGAGGACCTCTGTCTTTTTCAGACTGACCTCGAGTCCAAAGAGCTGGGCAGCATCTGCGAAGCAAGACGTGATGCACTGCAGGGCTCTCTCTGTGTGTGCAACGAGGGCAGCATCATCAGCAAAAAGCAGCTCACGAATCAGTTGGTCTAGGGTTTTCGTGTGGGCTTGCAGTCGTCTGAGGTTGAACAGGCTGCCATCGAGACGATACCTGATGTACACTGCATCGTCATCATCGAGGTCCACTGTGGCCTGCTTCAACATCATGCTAAAAAAGATGGTGAAGAGGGTCGGTGCCAACACGCAGCCCTGCTTTACGCCGTTGAGAATAGGGAATGGTTCTGAGAGGTCATTGTTGAGTCTGACCTGGCCTTGCTGGTCCTCGTGTAGCTGGACAATCATGCTGAGGAACTTTGGGGGACAGCCAAGTCGCTCCAGGATCTGCCACATGCCTTGCCTGCTCACAGTGTCGAACGCTTTTGTTAGGTCGACAAATGTTACGTACAGCCCTTTGTTCTGCTCGCGGCACTTCTCCTGTAGCTGTCTCAGCACAAAGACCATATCGGTGGTGCTCCTGTTTGCTCTGAAGCCACACTGGCCCTCTGGGAGTTGGTCTTCAGCGATGGCAGGTACCAGCCGATTCAGGAGCAGCCTTGCAAGGATTTTCCCAGCAATGGACAGCAGGGTAATTCCCCGATAGTTAGAACAGTCAGACTTCTCGCCTTTGTTCTGGCATCACCCTTGAACTATCATGGTGGATCCTTATCCGCCAGCCTTTGCCACAAAGGGTGCGTCTGGTAGGAGGGTGCATAGACGGCAGCGGAATGCCCCCAATTACAAACTGGTAAGTGATTCTATGATCATCTTGATTTCATTGGCTCACGTGCGAAGCAAAAGTGAGTTTATGTTCTGGGCCACTGGTCGTCCGTCCGTCGTCCATGGTAAACTTTAACTCATTCTACCCCAACACCAAAATACTTAAATTTTGCCCCTGTCCTATCAAGACTGCATTGCAGTGCAGGACACAGATCGACCATGATAGTTCAAGGGTGATGCCAGAAAAGCTTGGCGCCCGTAGGCGCCAAGCTATTCTGGCATCACCCTTGAACTATCATGGTCGATCCTTATCCTGCTGTGGTGTGTCTGGGGTAGAATGAGTTAATGGTGGCATTTTTTCAGAGACTATTCAAGCCACATTCTTCACGCTTGGCCCAAGGATACTTTGTGGCAAGACCTTTTTAAACATACCAATTTGAGTGACCTCTCTGAAAGGGTCACGCGGGGTTGACAGATGTGTGAAAACTGCTTACATTTTCAGAAAACGTGGATTTTGCTGCTGCAGAAGCCAGCCCTTGTCACCGAGGTCACACATATACATGGGATTACTCTTTTTATTCTTGTGCAAGGCCCCTTAAACCAAAATTGGGCTGTTTCTGTCCTAATGCAGCATTTTTTTCTTTCTTTCACCAATTGGCAAATTGCGCCTGGGGTGGACCTGAGACTGAGAGTGCAAGCGCATCACAATACAAGGACAGTGATGACGAGGTGTTTGTTCCTGGCTCGAGCTCACCGGATTCAGATGGTGTGTCGGCATCAATCGCTGGGATCTCTGACACAGACAGTATTGTATTGACTATGTTAGATTTCATCAACGTGGCAGGTTCAGGGTGGGCAGGTGTCCGTAAAGCTAGTACCAGCAAGGTGCAGTGTGCATTAGGGGGTGAATTAGGGGGTGGCAATGAGAATGTGGATAGGCAGAAGGAACATGATGTTGGGGGTGGGGAAGGAGCACTTGCAGAAGAAACAGGTGTGCACGTGTCGCAGAGAGGGAAAGGAAAGTACAAATGGGACAAGAAACATGCATGCAAATTGTGAGGCAAGCTTGTCTTGAAAATGAGCACGCACTTACAAGATGTCCATGCAGATGAGGCAGACGTTGCTAAAATTTTGTTGATGAAAAAAGGGACAAAGCAGAGACGTCAGGCATGGATCAGACTACAAGATGAGGGTGATTACATGCATTACGTTGCTGTTCTTGAAAACAAATCAGGATGTTTGATTCCTAAGTATCGCACCAAAACTAGTAAGGTAGACGACCTTCTCGCCTGTAGCCATTGCAAAGGGCTCTATCAAAAAAAGCTGATCTCTGTACACTCAAAACGTTGCTGTCAGAAACCAGGAGGGTTTCAGATCGCTAAGAGAGGTGAGGCGGCACGCCATGGTCGGCTAGTGCTTCCAATACCCTTAGACGTTGAATTTTCCTTCTATCATAAGGTATTAGCCAGGCAGAGAGATGATGAGATAAGCCGTCTCATCAGAACTGATCCCTTGCTTCTTGAATATGGAAAGAGATTATTTGACCGCAGGGACATTGAAGAACACACGGCTGGAAAAATCAGCTCCAGGATGCGGGAGTTAGGGAGACTATTAAAGATTATCAGAGTGAGGTCAGAAATGAAAATCGCAAGTTTAAATGCTGTGATCAATTCAGCTAGCTTTGATCATGTTGTCCTGGCTGTAAAAGAGCTAGCAGATTTTGATGAGGACACACATCAGTTCCAAAAAGGCAATCTCGCAATGCGCATAGGCCATGCTTTGAAAAAATGTTCACAGATCAAACAGTCACAGGCATCCAAACAGCTTGGGCAGGGTTCAGATGACAGGTGGCGACAGGAGCTCTCTGAGGCGCAGCGGTTTGACTCTGTCTTCAACGGGGACTGGTATGATTGTGTGTCCGCTACAGCAGCCCAGTCGGTCGGGAAAATGACCATGAACAAAACCAAGCTGATCCCATCATGTGAAGATGTGAGGAAGGTCCAACAGCTTCTTGAGAGAAGGATGGTTTTGGAAGATTATCCAACAGTGGTTAAAGCAACTCTTTGCGCTGTCTCACTTTTCAACCGAAAACGAGGGGGAGAAGTTCAGAGAATGAAGGTGTCAGACTTCCAGAATGCTAAGATTGGATTGATCACCAATCAAGATATCTTGAAAGGTCTCACAGAGGTTGAGAAGAAAATGGTGAATAATTTTCAGCGAGTGGAACTCAGAGGCAAGTTTAATAGGAGTGTTCCTGTTTTGCTGACGAAGAAGATGATGACATCTGTGGACAGAATCCTTCAAATGAGGCAATCAGTGCCAGCTCTCGCTGGTTCCCAGTACATCTTTGCCACACTTTCTGGTCAGAGGCCTTACAGAGGCCATGATGTTCTGAAGGCCCATGCGCTAGAAGCACGGGTGTCATACCCAGCCATGTTCACATTTACTCAGTTACGGAAGCAGGTTCCAACTTTGGCTCAATCAATGGCCATCTCGGAGTTAGACCAGGATCAGCTGGCAGACTTCCTTGGTCATGATATTTGGATACATTGCCATATCTACCTCCAACCTCAAGACGTCCTTCAAAAGGCAAAAGTGGCAAAGATTCTTCTGCCAGTTAACAATGGGATGACAGATTTTGAGAGTTGCATTAGAGCTGAGCTGGGCGATGATGAAGAGATTGATTTTGACAATGAAGACACGTCAGAAACTGGCAGAGAGGTCTCGGGGGAAACAGCACCTGTGAATGAAGCAAGTAGTAAGTCAACAACACAGGAATCAATGAGCATGACAGAGAAAAGACGTCCAGAGCCTGATGACAATCGAGATAGTTTTGATGATGACAGTACTGCGTCAGCTCCTGTTTGAAAGAAAGCTAGATTTACAAGGAAACCATGGGAGGAAGCTGAAGAGAAAGCTGCTCAAACTCGTTTCAAGACACACCTCGTCATGAACAAACTTCCTAGAAAGGCCGAGATACAGCAGGCAATCGCAGAAGAGCCCGCACTTAGACATAGGCACTGGACAAACATTAAGGATTACATCCGCAACAGACTGAAAATGTTACAAAAGTTACAAAAGAAATCAATTGAGATTCCCCGCCACTCGCGGCATTTTCGTTTTTCATGCAGATTTATTACAAGAGTGTTATTATTGGGGTGGTTTCAGCATGTATAGCCTGCTTTTTTTTATCTGATGGACGCCTAGATCATTTTGTATACTGTATAACCTTTGAATTTGCAAAACGAAACATCCGGCTGGGGACAAAAGACAATAATAAAATAAGAAAACCATTGACAACGTAAAGATTTATTACAAGAGTGTTATTATGGGGTTGGTCTGCCTGGATCATTTTGTATATTGCATAACATTTAAAACTCTGCAAATGGAAGAATGGTTGGGGACGAAAAACAATAATAAGGGGTAAGAAAACCATTGTCAACATAAAGATTTGTTACAAGAGTGCTAGTGTGGGGGCTGGTCTGCCTGGATCATTTTGTATACTGCATAACATTTAAAACTCTGCAAATGGAAGAATGGTTGGGGACGAAAGACAATAATAAGGGGTAAGAAAACCATTGTCAACATAAAGATTTATTACAAGAGTGCTACTGTGGGGGCTGGTCTGCCTGGATCATTTGTATACTGCATAACATTTAAAACTCTGCAAACGAAAGAATGGTTGGGGACGAAAGAAAATAATAAGGGGTAAGAAAACCATTGCCGAGCGACCGGTCTGGTGCCAAAATAGCAACATTGGCACGGCTGGTGCGTTTAACCTAGGCCACTGGACGAGGTATACCAACTCAGCTAAACTTTATTGTCGCACTTGCTAGAAGTCGGTATTATATTTCTCTCTTCATTTTATCAATAGAGGCACATAAGTCGCGGAAACCCTTTACGTGCCAAAGGCAAGAACTAGTTTTCCTCATCACAAAGTTGCCAGGAAAAAGTTTGACTGCTCTTGATTGTTTGATTTGAAGTGTTTACAAACAATTACTGTGTTTTTAAATGCGTGCACCTTTGATGTGATTAATAAAGGCTGAAGGTTCAAGTGATTTCTTATGTTGTCAGTTAATTAATTAATGTCAGTGTTCTGTTCTGTCATTTTAACTCATTCTATTCCCAGGGTCACCCTGGTCAGCCCCACAGGGTGGGTTTTTCTCTCTATTCTGGGGCATGTGTTTCTGTCTACCCTTTGTCCATTCACCTGTATTTGCCTTTTTAAAACTCTCCCTACTGTCTGCACTGCCTGTAGCTCTTGATATTGGATGTGTGTTGCTAAATGGTCTTAGCTTTATTTAGGCCCCATGTGTTAGGTTTATTTAACGTATTTGACCGGCTGGCGACATACATTCAATGTTCTGGGGTTTTTTTTTTTTTTTTTTTTTTTTTTTTTCACAAGCAGTGCAGGCACGTCCTGAGAAAGCCTTGTTGCTGTCGGGACGTTAAGCAATGTACAATCAATCAATCATTAACTCATTCTACCCCAAGACCGGAATCCCCAAATGTTGAAGTCGTCTTCTGAAGACTGCGTTGCAGTGCAGGACACAGATCCACCATGATAGTTTACCATAGGCGCCAAGCTATTCTGGCATCACCCTTCAACTATCATGGTGGATCTTTATTTTGCTGTGGTGTGTCTGGGGTAGAATAAGTTAAGTGTTAGTTTCTTCGTCTGGGTCTTTCATATTTTTCCACACTTTTTGACCCGCATCATACTGAGGCTAAAAGCTTCAAATTTGTTCACTGCCATAATTATATGCAAGCTACATTACAGTACCTACAGATGAGGACATAGACCAATGGCTTTAATTCAAGGGTGGTGCCACAATAGCTTGGCGCCTAGAGGCGCCAATCTATTCTGGCACTACCCTTGGACTATTTCAGTCACACTTGTTGCACACACTGGTGTATTCTGAATGAGAAGGGTTAATATTCAAAATGCTCTGTTGCTGTTTGTCTGAAACTCCAGAGTACATAAAAAAAAAGTCCTTTAATTTCCAGAATACATTATGTTGATTCTCACATAAATGCCATGATAAACTGTTTTGCCTCATAAGGACAAAACGCAGCAATGTTTAAAAGATTTCCTCTGTAAAAATCATAATCGAAAGGTTACGGGCCAGTGTTTATTGAATTTTGCACCATACAATGTTAAAAGTGTTAAAGCATACATACACATTAAGTTGAAAAAACAAAAAAAAACAAAAAAAATTAATGTCAAAAAGAAGTATTCCATAAACTTGACCTTATTACAGACGCCTAATGTTGTGAAGACACCCATTTTGACTGTAATGCCAATTTTTGTAACCCAATTTTTTTTCTATCTAGTGGCTCTGTTTCTAGAAAATGTCTATTTTATTTTAAGTTATAGAGCTTAGTTATAAGGTGAGTTCTAAACATTCGCATCAATTCCAGAGCCCTAGAATAAATAAAAATATGGGAACCCATTTTCACATAAAATGGTAGGTAACCCACTCTGAGGCTTTTGTCTCCATGTGTGTGTGTGTGTGTGTGTGTGTGTGTGTGTGTGTGTGTGTGTGTGTATCTCCGGTGTGTGTGTACGTACAGGCCTGAAACTTTAAGAATGCTTTGGTCGAGATGTAGTTCGGAGAACATTTGAGCATATTTTAAATGGTACACTCGTTAAAGAAAAAAATTGCCGTTTATATAAAGTCGGTTGGCCCACATTTGAGTCCGTAAATTTCGTTAAATTCTCTCGGAATTGTGGATATAACTAGCTTGGAAATAGACATTGGATGAGTTTGTTAGCCAACTTTGTACCTTTACAACTTTGTTCGTAAAAAGTAATTCATTCAAGAAAAAATTAAAACGTAAGAATTCTATACTTCTAGAGAAGGATCAGACAGTGACGGTGACGTAAAGGCGCCAGACACGTCAGTGGTACACAATGTTCCTAAATTGTCGCAAAGCACTAGATGATAGTGTTAAAGAGAAAAATGCCATTTATATAAAGTCGGTTGGTCTACATTTGAGTCCGTAATTTTAGTTAAATTCACTCGGAATTGTGGATATACCTAGCTTGGAAATATACATTGGATGAGTTATGTTAGCCAACGTTGTACCTTTTCAACTTTGTTCGTAAAAAGTAATTCATTCAAAAAAAAAAAAATAAAACGTAAGAATTCTCGACTTCTAGAGAAGGATCAGACAGTGACGGTGACGTAAAGGCGCCAAACACGTCAGTGGTACACAATGTTCCTAAATTGTCACAAAGCACTAAATGACAGTGTTTCTGAATTGACATAAAATTCGTCAATGTGTACACGGCGGCGTGGAACTAGCAATGCCATGACGTGAAGGTTACAGTGACGTCATTTTGCTGCTCGTGCTATTCTTCCTCTTTAGAATTCCTGTCGCTATTCCAGCCCGCAGAGCGTACTAATGGCGGGAAGTGCCATGTGTCAAGCTTTAGTTGTGAGCGCGGGTGTGTTTTGATCAGAGGTTGGGTTTGAGAGGAGAGAAATGGATCAGAAGGATAAGCTTTAAAATATGAACATGAGCTCTGAATGTTCCTAAAATAATAATAATAATAATAATAATAATAATAATAATAATAATAATAATAATAATAATAATAATAATAATAATAATAATACCGTTATTATATAGGCGCTTTTTCTCAATTTTTGGGCGAATCGACTCAAAGCGCCGCGAACTGAAACCCAACACGCACACTCACGTAACAGACACGGATTTACGCCATTTAAGACAAACACAGTACAAGACAGACGAAGGCCCAGTTCAACTACTGAAGTTACAGAGATTTTTTTTTATCGCTTGTATTTGAAATTTGTAAAGTGGCCTGAAACCGGTACCAAAGTGTGTGTGTGTGGGGGGGGGGGGTTGGGGGGGGGGTGGAAGAACCGGAGTACCCGGAGAAAGAACCCCCGACGGTCCGCCCGAATTAACGGTAACACTTACCAGAGGAGAAAAGTCCGACGCCGGAACCCGTTTTCGAACCTCGCACCTTTGGCATTGGTGGCAGGCGCCTTAACCACTGCGCAACGGACCGCAGTAAAAGAATAACGCATGTGAGCTCCAAACAATACGGTAGACTTTGGGATGAAATCCTCATCTTGTTTTGTTGTGCTGTTTGTTTGTTTGTTCTTTTATAGGTTTGGAGGAAATCCACCAATGGACGAACAACAGTAAAACGACGTTACGAATTGACATGTGGGATTTTGAAGGCAACACGGCTTATGCTCAGTATGACCGGTTCAGCCTGGGTGGTGCCGATGACAAATACCGTCTGCATATCAGTGGTTACTCTGGCACGGCAGGTGTGTATGTGTGTTCATGACTTTTCCGTTTGCGGGAGTATTTCCCACATGGACCGCTGGGGGATTACACCACAAATAGACGTCTGCGCAAGTTAAATGTATCTCATTTGAATAGAAGAGTACCTGTGGCGTGCACAGCGAGCAGTCCATCTGCAGATGTCTGGGGAACACTAGTGAGGCTTTGCTTGCAACAAACGACTCCCAGCTTCGATGGAGAGCGACGTCACAGCGGATAACCAGCTTCTATCCTAAGAATAGATAATCATAGGCAACGCTAGAAACATCTCTAAGAGACATTGATCCTCCTGAACATTTCAAACATCTCCAAGAGACTCAGATCCTCATGTGCCCTCGCGGGGCTCATGAGGATCTAAGTCTCTTGGAGATGTTCGGGGTGTTGTTTATACTGATGGTCCAAGCTGATTATCCGGCGTGACTTCGCCTTCATTTGTTGTTGGGAGTCGTTCGTTGCAAACGAAACCTTATTCCCGCAAAACTGTACTGGGGTATGTGAAATGATTTATTATTATTATATTATTATTATTATTATTATTATTATTATTGGTTTCATACAGTACCTGTCTAATAATCTGTCCCCGGTGTTTACCCAAAGTAAACAAGAACACGTTGAACAGATACATAATCAAACCCAAGTCAAGAAATTAGGGGAGAGAGAGAGAGAGAGCGAGAGAGAGAGAGAGAGAGAGAGAGAGAGAGAGAGAGAGAGAGAGAGAGAGAGAGAGAGAGAGAGAGAGAGAGAGAGAGTGAGAGAGAGAGAGAGAGAATTGAATTGAATTAAAACTTTATTTTCTAAGGATGAAGACAGTAGGCACGCAGGCCTTTTTACACGTCTGTCCTTAATAACATTTTAAATAAATATAACAGCAGAAAAGATAACATGACAAATAAATAAAAATAAAAAGAAGACAGGATAATAATAATAATAATAATAATAATAATAAACAGAAATATTTCGCGCGCGCGCACACACACACACACACACACACACACACACACACACACACACACACACACAGACGCACACACACACACACACACACACACACAAATACACACACACACACACACACACACAAATACACACACACACACACACACACACACTTTCAGTCAGATGTAAGGCAGCACAAGGGTAACGCATGGTGCCTATTACTCAAGTGATGCAGAGAGAGAGAGAGAGAGAGAGAGAGAGAGAGAGAGAGAGAGAGAGAGAGAGAGAGAGATTCAATGATTCAATGAAGCTTTGTTTATCAACGATTGAGGCATTTAACATCGTCACGGACATAGCCATTTTTCAAACCTGCCGTTTCTACAAAACTACGAGACAATAACACAAAACTAAGTATATAAATGTACCTATATATGAAAAACAAAACATTGCCAGCTTAGGGAAAAGAATGTCACATGATAAGAGAGTTTATTGCCATATGTTTCCATGTACAAAAACAATTAAAACATTGGAATTTGTCTTGATGTCAGTTACTAAGACTAACATAACATAACACACACACACACACACACACACACACACACACACACACACACACACACACACACACACACACACACACACAGTTTATAACTGCGAGCAAACGTAATCAGATTTATAGGGCAGTATATATTTCACAATGTAATGATTACAACTGCTTTGAGAAGTACTTGAAGAGACTGATTTTGAAACGGGCTAGAGAGGAAGCGGATTTCACATAATCAGGAAGCGTGCTCTAAGTCTGCGTTCCCGAGAATGACAAACTAGATTTGTATATATCAATTATTGTTTTGGGGATTAAGGAAAGTTGCCTAATATTGCAAAGCCTAGATTCCAACTTAGAGAAAAGAGTTGTGATATATTCTGGTATTTTCTGTTTCCACACTTTGAACATAAAAATAACCTTATTGTATCTGAAGTCGTCTTGCAACGGCAGAAATCCTATTTTAGGGAGTTTTTCTTCTGTTGTGAGTCGTGAGTCGAGAAGGATTAACTTTGCCGCCCTTCTGTGTATCGAGTTGAGTCTCTTCAAGTGGAATTTACTGCTGCCATCCCACACCGTTCACGCGTAATCAATACGAGAACGTATGTGAGCGTTATAGAATAGTTTGCGAGTGTCCGAGTCGGTGTAATATTTCAATTTGGACAACAAACAAAAAAAGATTTTTGGCTACCGTTCTGCATAAAGTGTCCGTATGAGCCTTCCACTTAAGCTGACTGCCAATTGTAATCCCTAGTAGGCGGTGTTTATTAACTTGTTCAGTTTGACTGCTCTTTAATAACAGGTTAAGTAACAGGGGTGCTAACTGGTGTTTTTGACAAATGGCGATTATCATAGATTTGGTTGGTTTTAATTGGTTGAACAATCATAGAATTACTGTGACACCATTCTGACACCTCGTCAAGAATATGCTGTAAGTTGGCAGAAATTACTTGTATATCTTTGTTAGTCATATGAATGGAAGTGTCATCAGTAAAAAGATCACATTGTACCTTCTTGCAAGTTAAATGAAGAGGCAGGTCATTGATGAATAGACACAATAATAAGGGACCAAGCACAGATCCTTGGGGAACTCCATAATTTATATCTTTTAGAGAAGAGTAAGATCCATTCACTAGAACTTTCTGTTTACGATCGGTTAGGTATGATCCCAAAAAATGCAACTACTTCTGTACTATTCAAGTATTTTCTGAATCTTTGTCATTAGAATGACGTGATCGATTAGATCAAAAGCCTTTTTAAAGTCTAAGTAAAGGACACCTGTTATCTGGGATTTGTTCATACACTGGAGCCATGCGTCAACGAGGCGCGTGAGTGTAGTGTGTCACAAGTGCTGTGGTTGAAATCCGGATTGAAAGGGGTGGAGGAGCTTGCGGTTTTCTAAGTAGGCAAGCAGGTGTTTGTGGACTTGCCTTTCAAGCGGTTTTGATATAATTGATAATAATGAAATCGGCTGATAGTTGTTAGGGTCAGAACGATCTTTAGTTTTTGAAAGTGGAATGACTTTAGCGTATTTTAGTTTGTTAGGGAAAGTGTGTTGCAGGATACAAAGGTTATGCATGTACGTAATAGACTCTACTATGTACGGCAGGGATAAGTTAAGTATATGTGGGCTGATGTCGTCAGGCCCCAAAGACTTTTTTTTTTTGTTGTTGGTAGTTTGCTAATGAGCAAACCCACCTCATGAACTGCTAGCAAGGTAATGCTGAAGGGGTCTGTGTCCTTTGTTTTTTGTTTACATAATTCAGAAAGCAAGTTAGAACATTCATACTTACTGCTATGAGTTGAGACATTTTGAGTTTCAGCGACTGAAAGAAAATGATTATTAAACGTTTCTGTAGTAAAACTGCTGGGAATGGCTGTTGAAGTACCAGGGGAGCCTTTAATTAGAGTGATCAATAGGCGCCAGATAGTGGAAGTATCCTTACTGTCTTTAACCGTGTCACGGACTAACCTTGTCATTGCCTCTCTGATCATGTACGTAAAACGGTTACGTTGTTGCTTGAATTCAGTAAATAGTTTTTGACTAGGCAGATCATCTCTGAGCGCCATCGCTTGCATTATTTCTGGGGTTAACCATGGAGGAAGAGTGTTCGAGTTAACCCTTCTCTCAAGAACGGGTGCATGTTCGTTTAATGCATTTATAAAAGAGTGTACCAAATAGAAAGGGCAGTGTCCGGGTCATTGGAGAGAAGTACATCGTTGAGCAGAGTATTATTTAAATCAAATATGAATTTATCTTGGTTAAAGTTCTTGAATGTTCGATATGCTATGGTTGTATGGCCGTTCTTTTTCGCTTTCGGAATCTTTGTCGACCATGAACAAACAACTGGATAGTGATCACTAACATTTAGATTTAAAAACTCAACATTACAGACGGCTTTTAGGTTATTAGTGTATATGTGGTCTATAAGTGAGGACGTATTCTGAGTAATTCTGGTGGGCGATTTTACTAACTGGACTAGACCAAACAATGAAGATATTGTATCCCACGCAGTGCGATTTTTAAGGAAGTCTATATTAAAATCTCCCATGAGAAGAAGGTCAGTCTTTTTTTTTTTTTTACAAGCTCTGTCAAGATTCTGACTAAAATGGTCATACCATTCAAAAGTGGCGGCACGGTTTCTGTAATGGAATCCAACTAGTAGCGGTGTCGATTTAGGGCATTTCACTTCCAGCCATCAACACTCTACGTCTGCTGTTTCCAAGTCAAAGAAACTACGGACTAAATGCTGAATGGAGTTGTGAATATAGACAGCGATGCCTGTTTGATCTGGGGACGAGGGGTCTCTACTAGTCACAGAAATATTAGGAATACTAATGACTTCATCCCTCACACACGAGCTCAGGCACATCTCACTAAGCCCAAAAATAAATGAAACGGTGTGGGATTGCTAATGTAGATAGATATATCGGTTAGTTTATTGTACAAATGAAAAACATTGAAATGCCCTATTTGAATAACTTTCAAATTTATGTCCGATTACGGAGTAAGGCAAATTTGTACAGAACAAACAACAACAAAAAATGTCAAAAGAAGAAGGTATACACTGCGATTAGTAAATGAAACAGCACAAATGCCTATGTGTATAAAGCTGGTAGATAGATAAGACACAATGAAATGATTTAGGAGACTCGTCGGCAGGGAAATAATCCAACTGCTCGAACATCAAAGTCTCGATAGCAAGTTCAGTTAGGCCTATCAGCCGCACACGAGCACAATACTGGCCGGGGTGTGGTAATCCGCTTGGAACTCGATACTGCTCAGGCAAGTACGGTGGCGACACAGTTATCGCTAGTGAATCGAAGCTTGATTGAAAGTCTTGATTCAATCGAGTTTCCTTCACGCTGATAGTCTGATGGCACTGGAACAAGCACGGATTGACCTTGTATAAAACACACAGAGTATTCCAACACGTCAGTAGTTAAACTAAAGGATTAATGATATGCTAGTCTCGGAGACACTTTAATCACGACGAACGAACGAACGACACAGTAAAGGATGATCGTAACTGTCGTTGGTCACCGCAAAATACATAACAGTGGCACATGGATCACCAAACGTTTTGCTGACTGCGCACTGTTCACAAGCTAACAACAGTTCTTGAACAGTCAGAAATACACATGTGTAAAACAGTCCCTAGGCACGGTCCCGAACGAATGCCTACAAGTAAAGTAATAGCGGTGTCAAATACACACGTTTATCAAAGGAATAGAATCAGAAATGAAATGTCAGTCACTAAAATTAATGGCACGACGAAACACCACCGAGACAAAGAGAGTGTGTGTGCGTGTGTGCGTGTGTGTGTGTGTGTGTGTGTGTGTGTGTGTGTGTGTGTGTGTGTGTGTGTGTGTGTGTGTGTGTGCGTGTGCGTGCTTGCGTGCATATGTGTGTGAGTGCTTGCGTTTGTGTGGTGTATGAAGGCTTTGACGTTAGTTTTAAGGAAAGCCTTTTTCGCTTATCAGCATATATAGTTATGAGGGCCGTCACACGAGCAGTTTAACAGACATAAACGATATAAACGGGGGCCAAAAGGTGATGCGGGCCAAAATAGCCCGTGTTTGCTAACCCGAAAGAAGTAGCGGGTCAGCCGCATTTTTTGGGTGGCTAACAAACTCGGGATAGGTGGAAAGACTATACTCGACACTAATCATATCCACACCACTCAAATCGACAGCGAGGCGGAAACTAATTTAAGCAGTGTATCATTTGTTTAATTTTTTTTTAAACAGCGACTGTGAAATGGAAATTCGTTCTTTTTGTATCAGATTTGGATTTTGTTAAAGATACGCGAGGCGTGGCACGTTTGCCTGTACAAAATGACAAAAGAGTTTGAAATCCTCGTTTTTAATAGTCTTCCAAATGAAAATATGAATAGATGTCACTCAGAACTACGTCAGACTTAATGTTGAGGCTCAAAATACGTAGTATCTCGATCCCTTGAAAGCAAATGTCATGCAAGCAAACCAATGCGCAAAAGGCCATCGGGCCGACGTCGGGCGCCGTTGGCCTGCGCACAGCAGTGCGCGGGCCAAGGGCGGCCGATGTCGGCGCGATGGTCTTTTGCGCATTGGGAATATGAGGGGACGGAGGAGGGGTTCGCACCGTGAGATGAGACTTATAATTATCTCGTAGCATTCTGAAATCATAATGCATGATTTGTTTGTTTGTCAATAAACCGAGATATATAGATATTATTTGTAATGTTTACACAGATTATAATATTTATCGGTTTAAACTAAGTCTCTGTGACGACACTCCCTCCGCCCTTGTACAGACAATAGCTTTTTCATGGGCACATAATCTGCTTATTGTGTAAAATTCGTGCTATTGATGGCCTAGGGGGATGGGGGGGAGGAGGGGATATAATGAACCTTCTGACCTCGGAAGGGGGTGGGGGGGGGGGGAGACCTGCCCCCCAGATACACTTCTTCTTCCTCCTTCTGTATCTGAACGCATCCCAATTGTACACTCCACCCTCTCCTACTTTGACACATTCAACAATCCGCCCAAGCCGTGTAAATATTATCACCAAGCTCACAGCGCCCAAACTGTCCTTTCAGTCACGATGCCAATGGCACGGAAATTGTTTATCCTATCAACAAGCATGCGGGCTTGCGTCATCTCCCTGACTACTGTATCGGGACAAGTCGCTAACCTGCCTCCGTCGGTGTGTTAGCTGGTCAACTCAGGTTAGGTTTCCAGGTCGTGTGATCAACATAACAAATGGTTGTGCATTTTTAAATCTTTTCAGTTTATTGAAGAGACTTTTTAGGATGGGTCGCAGTGGAGCGCTTTCAGTAGCACGCACATGACGTTATAAGAGGGCACGCAGGCCTTTTAGACTATGACAGTGAATTAACCAGATTAAAACTACGTCATGTCCAGTTACGCAAACCTCGCTGCAGCACCTACTTTTGACGCGAAGCAAGGTATGTGTGTGTGTGTGTGCAGTTGCGACATTCACTCTGCGATTATGAAGACAATTAGTGACAAATATGTATATATTGGTTTGTTTGTATATTTCGAAGAAGGTTATTTACCTGAAATATTAAATAATAGTATTGTAACTGTCTTTTCTAAGCATGTTTCTTTCTCCGCTGGGTTCTTCTCTGCATTGTACACGCTTGGTCCGGATTGTGTGTGTGTGTGTGTGTGTGTGTGTGTGTGTGTGTGTGTGTGTGTGTGTGTGTGTGTGTGTGTGTGTGTGTGTGTGTGTGTGTGTGTGTGCGTGGGTGCGCGCGCGAGCGCGCGCGTGCGTATATATGTAAACACTAAATTCTCTGGAGTTTGCGTACGTACAAGCTTGAAAATAAGGAAAAGTCTTTATTCAGTGCGTGTCTAAGAGAGCCTACGTGCATATAAAAATTGGGTGTCTCGTTGAGGAGTTAAATGATCGTTTATAGAAAGTCGGCTGACTCACATTAGTATCCGTAATTTTCGTTATGTTCACATGAAAGTTTGGAAATTTTGATATGGCTAGTTTGGAGAAAGACATTGTACGAATTTGTTATCAAGCTCAGTACCTTTTCAGCGTTTTTGACAAAGAAATTAATTGCAGAAAATAATGTCAAAAGTAAGAAGCAACGATTTTTGGAGAATAATCAGTGACGGTGACGTAAAATCACAAGACACGTCAGTGTTATTACTAATACGGTGTTCCTAACTTGACACAATCCACCAGCATGCATATGTCAGTATGAATTGACGCAATGCTCCGTGACAATTTGATTCAGTTAGGAATAATGTCTTTGAGCGTACTGAGCAAAAGGTTAGAAAATGCACGCTAAAGCATAGGCCTAAATAAGAGACTTTGTGTGCTGATCAATCCCATCATGCCCAGTGCGCAAAAGTCCATCGGGCGGCCGAGGTCGGCCCGATGGACTTTTGCGCATTGAGTTGTTTCGTTTATGATTCGTAGGTGAAAGCCTTGCTTTCCACCAAAACGGAATGCAGTTCTCCACATACGATAATGACAACGACGGTACGGACACCAACTGTGCTGTAGATCGCCACAGCGGCTGGTGGTACAACACATCCATCCATCAGCCTTGTTCGGTCTCCGACCTTAACAGCCGCTACATGTTGTCGGGAGCGAATCGCACACAGGGCATCACGTGGTGGTACTGGAAAAAGGCTTTCATCGCGCTCAAGAAGACAGAAATGAAGATACGGCCTGGATAAAGGCAAAGCAATTTTCAACAAAGAAAGAAACACGTGCGGAAAGGGCAATTTCAACACTGTTGATCACATTTTCTGGTTAAACTCGAGAATTTAATAAGATTTATTTTTTTCATTCCTACGTCACACGACCAGTCCCGTTATCACAAGCTTTGTCTCGCGGGTTTCTTGTAGCTAACTTTGTGACGTGGTACGACCTCACTTTTGACTCGTGAGTACCAGATTTGTTCACAACTAGTGAAAAACACACGCTAACAAAGATCAAAGCTTCTTAGCACAGTTCGAAGCAATTCGCGCTCTAGACAACGACAACTAGGTTTCAACACTAATTTTCCTCGGTACTCGCGAGACTGTGAATAAAACGCTTCGACGGATCAAAAATGGCGAGCCAAGGTTTGTTAATTCATTCGAGGCGAACGGCCACTGGATACGCGGCTAGAATGAGCTAACTATGATTGCTGCTTCAACTGTTGATTACTAAAATTCTAAATTTCGCGTGTGAACAACAATCAGAAAAAAACATACAATGTTCCATCGCATTACTCTGACGAAAATTCTGTACATATTGTGACTCAAAACAATCCTTTCAAAAGTCAAATTGAAACTGAGCTTCTGTCAGTAACAGGCGTGTTTGCTCGGATGAGCCCTAGCGACTCCAGCCTGTATAGGGGACACTACATGTATTGTATTGAGGTCATCAATAGCGTAAGCCACCACAGTTGAAAGTTTAATTAACTTTACTACTTTCACAAATATAGCTGAGGAATGAAAACAAAATACCTAACTGGCAGCAGGGGTTTGCTGCACGGACTCTTGCAGGACTTCGGGAGGTCAGAGTAACCACTGTACACCACAGGCCTTCGGTCAACGGTGTACAATAGTTACTTTGACCTTCCTCATGCCTACAAGGGTTCGTGTAGCAAAAACAAGCTACCAATAACTTATGTTCTAATTGGCGTTTCTAAGCGTGTTCCTTTTTTGTTGGGAGTATCTTTGCATTATCGCGCTTGGCAGATATTGTTTTCGTCTGAATTTCTGGATAAAGGCGGGGGAAAAACCTGTAAGTTATTGCGAGCAGCAGTTTTCCACATTGATCATTGTAAACCTTTGGGAGTCAAAGTAACCATTACACACATCACGCTCCTCAGTGAGGTAAAAAATGAACCATTATACCCCTCAGGTCGAGCCTTTGTAGCCCTTCGGAAGGTTACATTAACCATTGTTTTCAAAAATCGAAAAACGTAGTGACTTGTGGTGCACTCCATAGTTATTTTTAAGACGGCAGCACCCAAGTTTCAACAACATTTTCCCTCGATACTCGCCAGACAATATAAAGAACGGGCCTTCATCTGACCCATAATATAGAGCGCCAAGGTCATTGTCACATGATCGTCGCTTCAGTGCTGAATACTAAAATTCTCTCCTTTTTGTCTTCCGTAGTGAAAATAC
>BTPG01000007.1:53520662-53530879 GCA_036245525.1 Semisulcospira habei
TTTTTGTGAAAAACGAGACTTTCCTCGTACGTAACGCACTGAAAATGTAGCTTTTGACAAAGTGGGCTTACTATCTGCAGCTTTCAAACGGCAGTCTTGTCCAGGGGATAAAAATCACACAAGTAGTCGCAGTTGTATAGAGGTCTTCACCCAATTCCAGTCCTGCCTACCACAGTGATATGGCCTTGGTCGCCTGCTCGACCCAAATAACTAATTAACCCATTCCCGTCCGGATTTTCTGCAGCAGGGGCCAGTTGCATGATTGAGCTTAGTCCTGCTCCAGCCACTAAGCAAGGTGCGGAGCACCTTGCTTAGTGGCTGGAGCAGGACTAGGCTCACTCAAGCAACTGAAGCCAGACATTTTGAGTTTGTGAGACCGATGTGAATGACAAGACATGGCAAATCGGTGCAAGAGAGAAAAAAAATGTTTGGCTGATAATAGCAGACATCAAAACAGCTCACAAGATGTGTTTCGCTGCCAGTTGTTATTAAACAAGTGAGACATTACCTCAGAGAGCATATACATTAGTTGAGCCGCTGCACGCTGAAATCAATGATTTCAATACGCCGCCAATTTTTCACATGCTAACGCATTCTCTATAGCAACTTCAGTTGAAGTGGGACTTTGAACGCTTTGTCTCATTCAGTTCCAGAACACAGAAAGGTAAGTAACGCGTGTGCTGCATTGTGACCAATAAGCCGACACCGTCAAAGCAACGTGTATACGAAATGGCCCCAGCAAGAGGCATAGATCCTAATGAGCAGTTGCTCAGGGCTCGTTATGATCTATGTTTCTTGCAGTTGTATCGTGTTCACCTTTTTTCCTCGGTAGTGAAAGGGTAAGAGAGGTTAATATATATGCACGTATTCGTCGCCTGACACAAAAAGAGCAGCTAACACATGCTGTTTCCTGTGCTTTATGGTGTCTTGCGTGTCAACAGTTGACAAGTTTACTTTAATCTGCCAAAGACACCAAACAATCCCGTTTCTGTGATCATTGTGCTTTGTGTCAACAGGAGTTGGCAATTTTTTTATTGATCTGCTGAAAATGCAAAACAATCCCTTCGCGGGTCCCGTCCTTTTTGCAAGAGTCATAGAATCCTCCATGCAACCCCTGCACGAAGCGTGAAAAGATCAGTCCAAAATGTTGTGCACACAATGTCTACGGAAAATATGGGGGACGATCTTTTCAAGGTATACTGACTAGGGAAAGAAATGCGACATTTTTTAATCACAAGCGTTTCCGATAATTCTAAAAATGCCGCAGTTCTTTTGTTTGTCAGTACACGTACGTGGGTTTCAGCCCCTACTGTGACTTAAGTGCAATATTCACCGGCTCATACATTCCTATGACATCAAATTTCATTTGTTAATCCATTTCCAAGGGCAAAAGGGACCGTCGGGAAAACAACAACAAGATAGGATGAACCCACGAAGTCCCTTCCATTTGAGAGCACTGGCTGTCAAAGGCCACTGCCTGTTGTCTTTGACCTGATTCTGATCTTACAATAACGCCTATTGAAAAAGTCTCGCATGCATTCACTCTGAAGACAAACACAGTACAAGACAAACACAGAACATTCACGCAGTGCGAAGGGCCAGCTTTGCTATTGAAGTTTCGGAATCTTTGATCGCTTGTATTTGAGATACAAAAAGTGGCTTGAAGCCAGCAGCGGAGCAGAGTGAGAGGAAGAGCCGGAGAAAGAACCCCGGACGGTCCGCCCGAATTAACGGTGACACATACTAGAGACAAGTCCGACTCCGGAACGGGGTTGCGAGCCTCGCCCTTTCAGCATTGGTGGCAGATTCTTTACCTTTGCGCCCTCCTAGAAATGAGTAGACCCTATGTGATTTCTGCTTTTCCGTGGACGCTCTATCATTGCCCTGTAATCCAACATGTGTCTTCTAAAGACAAAATACATTGTCCATTTTTGGGTGAAAAACGAGACTTTCGTTGTGCGTAATACAATAATAATAAATGGATTCACTACATGTTGCTTTCACATGGCATGCATGTTCAGGGTAGTTAATTCACAGACGTCTTCGCAGTCGTATAGCAAAAAAACATTAAACTTTAGAACTTAGCGTCTTTTGTCCGCCACGAAGGTAATTTTAAAGGCGGGGCGCCGAATAGGGTCAGAACAAAGCATTTGTATAGATACCTCCTTGAATTTCGCATCCCCACCTCGACTCTGCGGCAGGGGCAGTTGCAATACCGGAGCACTTTGATTAGGGGCTAGCCCAGTACTAAACTCACTCATGCACAGACCCCAGGCATTCTGAGTTTGTGAGACTTATGGCGTAACGTGAATGATTTGACGAATGGGTGCGAGAGAAATAAATCATGCTAAGCTGATAATAAAAGAAACACAACAGCTTATATGACGCGTCCTGCTCTCATCTCTTATTCAACTTTATAGCGCAAGTGAAAAATTATGCCGAAGAGCATTATATACATCATTGAGTCGCTGCACGCTGAAATCAGTGACGCTATATCGACAATAAGCTACCAAGCTATCACTTGTTGACGCATTTTCCATAGCAACTCCATCAGTTCAAGCACGGCTCTCGACGCTTTGTCTCCTCAATCAGTCCCTGAACAGAACGGTAAGTAACGCGTGTGCTGCACTGTGATTTAAGACCTTTCTGTTTTCAGTCGCAAGGTAAATAATAATAATAATAATAATAATAATGTATATTTTAAGGCGCCTATACTTTCGATAGAAAAGCTCTTGGCGCCGTACAAATGACATGTTGACATACATACACCTTGCATTCTACAACACATCCTACAACCTTTGGCTGTTGGTGGTGTTTGGTCGAGCTGACTCCATGAGTCTCCTTCCCCAGCAGGGCGCGCCCCCAACGGTTGAGAGAATAGTGTATATCAGTATTAGCCTAGTCTTATGATATATGTTAACCAGTTTTACATCCAAATGTGATCACTAAATTAGTGACATTTACTCTAAGAAATTCTGTTTTCTTCTTAAACAATATAACAATATACCTTTAATTAATTTCGATTGCCTAGATTAATAGGCGTGTGTGTTTGTGTGTGTGCGGAAGATGAGCGTGGGTGTGTACGGTACGCATTGGTTTGTGATATTAGTTGTTTAGTTTTAAAGTTTTTACAGTGTGTGTAGGGCATTGGATTTGTGTGATAGAGTATTAATTGTTTTTTTGGGTTTTTTTTTATTGTTTACTGTGATGTTTGTAATTGTAACGACACCAACACACATTCCTATGCTTTATGTTCTTAAGGCAAATGGCAATAAACAGTATCCATCCATCCATCCATCCATCCATCCATCCATCCATCCATCATCCATCCATCCATCCATCCATCCATCATCCATCCATCCATCCATCCATCTATCAATCTATCCATCCATCCATCCATCCATCTATCTATCTATCTATCTATCTATCTATCTATCTATCTATCTATCTATCTATCTATCTATCTATCTATCTATCTATCTATCTATCTATCTATCTATCTATCTATCTATCTATCTATCTACATTGTATATAATTCTATCTATCTATCTATCTACATTGTATATAATTATAGTCCCTAACATACACACTCACGCAACAAGATATACAAGAAAAATAAGAATAACAAAAAGAACACACCGACAAAAATTGCTCACACACAAAAAGACACACGTGTACCAAAAAACCAACAACGGACACACCAGACAGCCCTCACCGACAACGAAATGTTGACAAAAAGAAGAATTATAAGGGTGAATGCACGTTAAAGGAATAAAAGCGTCATTAAAGACAGCCGGAAACTAATGGCTGATTCAACATATCTGAGGGACTGTGGGAGTTTATTCCGAAGAAATGGTCTTTGGTATGACAAAGACCTGTCGCCAAAAGACTTGGTTTTCACAGTCGAAAAGCATAATAGTTTAATGTCTGATGAGGAACGGAGCTGTCTTGAAGGTGTGTACAAATGAAGAAGCTCAGAAAGATAGACAGGGCCAGTAGAAGGAGACAGAGAGGTATGACAGATGGACAGAACTTTGTATTGTACTCTAGATATGATAGGTAACCAATGGAGTGAACAAAGGATGGGTGTGATGTGGTCTGACTTCTTTGCCTTGACAACAAGCCGTGCTGCTGAGTTCTGCACCATCTGGAGCCGATCCAGAAGTTACTGACGACAGCCACACAGGAGTGCATTGCCGTAATCGAGTCGGGACAAGACAAAGGAGCAGACCAGTGTTTTAGTGGCTTCTGTTGTGAGAAGATGCCTGATGAAGCTAACGCGACGTAGTTCAATAAATGCAGATCTACAGGTATTCAAAAAGTGTCGATTTTGTGAGAGACTGCAATCAATGGTGACGCCAAGATTTCTCACCTGAGCAGAAAAACTAACTTCAGTATATAGGATTGTGATGGATTGATTGTACATTGCTTAACGTCCTGACAGCAACAAGGTTTTCTCAGGACGTGCCTGCACTGCGTGTGAAAAAAAATATAATTAAAAAAAAAACAGAATATTGAATGTATGTCTCCAGCCGGTCCAATACGTTAAATAAGCCTACGACATGGGGCCTAAATAAAGCTAAGACCATTAAGCAACACACATAGGATTGTGATGGATTGCGGTAAGGAAGAAGATATTCTGGTAGAGGAAACTAGCATGGCTTATGTTTTATCTTCATTCAGTTTTAGTTTGTTGGCTATCATCCATGTTCTAACATCAGAAACTGACTGTTGCACACACTGACCATCATCTAGTGCAAGCAACAAGTCATTCATGATTTTCAGCAAAGCTGTTTCCGTGCTATGACTCGCGCGATAGGCTGATTGCAGGGGATTTAAAAGATTGTTGACGGTGATATGCTTCAGGGTCTTTCTAAAATAACTTTGATAAAAATGGAAGATTTGACACAGGTCTGTAGTTCTTAAAGTCATTCTGATCTAAAGACGCTTTCTTCAAAAGCGGCTTGACAACTGCATTTTTGTGCAAAAGTGGGAAAAGAACCAGTTTGAAGAGAATAATTAATGACATGGGTAATGTGGGGAAGAATGACATCTATACAATCATATAGGAGGGAAGTGGGCATGGGATCTAGTTCACAAGACTTGGGGGCAGTTTTCTTCAGAATCAGGTTCAAATTTTGAGAATATCTGACCTTCAAAACACCTGTCAGCATACGAGGGTCCACCTGGCATGGTTGCGCATCAATACCATCTCATATTAGCTGCACTTTACTTCAGAAAACGTCTGAGAAAAGATCACGCAGCTCTGAGACTGGGTGAACACTTGGGAGTGGCGTGGACTTACTTACCCAACAGGCGGTTAGTTATGGCATACAACTCTTTGCTTGTGTTGCAAGCAGCAATTATAAGGAAAACAAATGAGGTTCTTGCATTGCAAACAAGTTTAGTAACAAAAATCGTGGCAGAGCAAAACAGTTGCTTATGTACAGTAAGACGAGTTTTACGACACTGCCTCTCAGCCTGGCGATGACGCTGTTTTGCAGAGCGCAGTTCATTCGTGATGGCACTGTACCATGGGAAGGTGATCTCCCAGATACCGTACGCTGAGTAGGCGGGGCGTGCTGGTCAATGACAGAGCGAAGACAGGCATGTAGCTGCTCCGCGTCGAGATCACGAACGGCTGACAAACAGTTCTGAATATCTGCAGTGAAGGATAAACGATCATGGATCGGATGTTACGCAGTTCTTATAGCAGAAAGAGGGGTAGGTGCTAACACAATCAGTTCTGAAATAACACATAGATGGTCAGAGGCAATAGCGTCAGTCACCAGGGCTGAACGCAAAATGTCACTGTCGCACCTGGAAATGATCCAATCTAGTATGTGACCATGTCTATGGGTCGGCATATTCACAGCTTGAGACATGTTCAACATGTGCAAAACGTCCAAAAGCTTGGCTGTGTAAGTGTAGCCAAGACGATCGTAATGAAAGTTGAGATCGTCCAGTATGAGAACATCGCCCTTGCATGAGTTGCACATGTCCAACAAGTCTGAAAACTGTTAAAAAAAACATACTCTCAGTCAGTTTATTCTTTCTATTTGGTGGAGGGCGAAATAAACAAAATAAATTGATGGGTTTGCTTGGGATGCCGAGCTTCACTTGGACAAGTTCAAAAGATGAATGTTCAAACTGAAGAGACGACGCGCACGTCAGATAGGGTCCGAGAGAGTCTCTGTAGATAACAGATATACCACCTCCACGAGAGCAGCTGTGGGGGAGAGACTTGGCATGATATCCCGGAGGGGCAAGATCCAGACACTTGGCTTCATCACCGGACGGTCTGAGCCAAGTCTCGGTGAGCAGCATAATGTCAGTGTTATTGTCTTTGGTAAATTCGTTGATCTTACAGCGTTTCTCCTGAGTTCCCATTGAACGTACATTGAACAGTGCCACTGAGAGTGAGCGTCCTCTTCTGTGTTTAACAGATGTACTGAGAACAGGAACTGTTATAAGATGCAGAAAGTCAACAGAGCGGGACACAGTGATCTTGGGTGATGGGAGAGAGACAATGATTGGAATTGGCCTACCATAGTTTTGTTTACGGCAACCATCTCTGTGAGGCCGCTTCCTTCTGTTGCTGCTGGGGCAGGTGAGAGTAGGTGACCTGGAATGAATATCCAGTGAACGCAGCCTTGTACACACACGGCCCCACAGCGGAACAGAGTGCTGAATTCCAATGTCCAGCAAGGCATCTCTACTACAGGTATAGTAGGGACGAGGTCTGGCAGCGCCTGTAAACACACATTCACTGGCACAGGCAGGCTTGACATCAGGTACTGCAGCATTGGCTGACGAAGGTAAACATGCGGCAGAGTCAGGCACTGCAATAATGCAGGGTACATGTGTACCAGTGTCAGTAGAGGCAGTGGAACAGTAAGTAGAGGTGAACTCAGGTGTAGATGCACCGGTGTTGACAGGTTGAAAACAGTCATGCACTGTAGCACCACTGCTGAACTGGGTCACAGCTGGATGCACACAATTGCCTGACTGTGAACTGCTGTCACAAACAGTTTAAGGATCAGAAAAAATCCATATAGTTCTCATTTCTGGCGGCAAAATGGCACAAAAAGCACACCAAAACTAAGCCCACATCATGGCAGACACACTAGTACCAAAAGTCCACAGGACAAAAGACACTGTCCAAGACAAAAACACAAAAATATGAAGAGCGGTCTCACTCAGCCTGCTAGGCGTGTGAGCACCAAATCAGAGAACTGGCTAGGCTAGGTTGGTCTCATTTTTCTGTGAAAATAAATGCTAATTTAAAAAAGACAAGAATTTGTATGGTATGCCATAATATACTCTATATAGTGAACCTGATTGTATGAACAGCGCGGCTCGCAACGCATTCCGGTTTGTAATCAGCGATTTATGTCCTCTGATCTATCAGTAGCGGCAAAAATGATTTTATTAAAAATACTGATGTCTACATAGTGACGAGTTTATGTGCCTCAACATCCACACATTTTGCTTCTGTTGCCACAATGCAGCGTTCGGAAGTTCGGCCATGCAAGGGTGCTTACCAAGGCAAAACCTGTCAAGCGACGCAACAGACCCTTGTCGCACCATCCTATTGTTGAACACAGATCTTGGCTTACAAACCCAATGTCTCGTCGTTATTTTATGCTGCAAAACATATTGTATCGGACAGAATGTAAATTTATGCAAAATCATATTCCTTTTGTACAGAGGGAGACTGTGGCTGCTTATTGATAACTTTGACCATTTCTACGTCATAATCATTGACGTCACAATGGCAAAGGAAGTACTGCCGCCTTTCAGGTGCTGCCTGTGGTTACTCTTCGTGTGGTTAATAGGTAAGAGATGGTTGTGTATTCATACTTGTCAGCCAGTCAGTGACGAATGCATGCATTTAGTCACATATTCATTTAACTATTCATTCGTTCATTCACTTCATTCATTCATTCATTTTTCATCAGTCAGTCAGTCAGCTATTTGTTTATTCAGTCATTTGTACATCCTGCTGGCAGAAACACATGGATTTTATTGTGTGTTTTTAACATAAATAAACATAAATTTTTAACATAAATTCATTCGTTCGGATTTTCCTTATGTACACGTCATCATCATAAATCCCAGGATAACAATGTTAGGGTTTTCCCACAGTCCGCGCAGCAGCAATTTATCCGTGTCTGCACATTGAGGTTGGACGCACGGCTGTCCAGGACGACAGTGGAGTATGGAAATTCCCTATCACGTGCTTAGCGCTCGGGCCTGTGACAGGTGAACATAAACCCCGCCTGCAGGTCAGCTTCTTCTCTATCTTTTGTTACCTGCATCTTCGAGTTTTGGCTCAAGTAAGAATGAGTCTATGTACTGGGCCAGTGGTCGTCCGTCTGTCGTTCGTCCGCTGTGAACTATAACGCCGCCTTTTATTCCTCAGAGACTCTTAAGCAGCCCGTACACGAGGCAAGAAATATAGAATCTTACATCGGTGTTTAGGTGATACTGAGACTCTCACTCGATTGGTTTTAAAACCTTATCCTGCAAGCTAAAGCGAGTAGGATAAGGTTTTATGACCACGAGAGTGAGTCTCAGTATCACCTAAACACCGATGTGAGAATCTATTTCTTACTCACCTTTTTCTTGCATAAATCCGATGTGAGTTGGTTTTCGGCACACGCCTAGTCACAACACAGCCGCCATTGTGTCTTGGCAAAGATCTTGACGTAAGTTAGTTTATAGTGTGACGTCAATATTTTGGCTGCCAGACAAATGTTCCTACTAGCGCAATACATGACGGCAGAGTGCCAGTCGTCACTGTAAAATGCTGTCATTGCGCGTGAGCTGAAAGTAGGTCAATTTTCAATTTCTCGTGTTCCCATACCTTTTTGTTGACCAGACTTTCTCAGGACAATTATGTGCACTCTTTACCGTTCACACAGCAGGGCTGTAGCCAAGCTGTAACACACGTGTGAGATACAGCTTTTCCACTCAAAGGCAGCAAAGAAGGGGTGTGTAAGAAATGGGACTATCCTGTCCTATCCGCGCCTATCCATCCACTCACTAGTTTGTCGATAGGTCTTGCTAGCTTGGCGATACTTTTGTATACACCCGATAGTACCAATAGAATCGGCTTCCTATCCTAGCCAGCTCCCTATCCACAAACCGCCAATCAGCAGAGCCCAAAGCCTCAGGCATCAGTGACGGTATCTTGCAGTTTTTTCACGAGCCCGAGAATTTCATTGTATTGTAGCTGCATAGATCTTTCGCACACATATCCAGCGTCGCTCTCAAAATCGGTCATCGAAGTAGCCACTCCCTCGTCCGGACTAGTTTCTGTTTCGCTACCGCAACGATAATTGTGGTTGCTGCGAATTGTTCTCAATTCTTCGTCTTCCACTAATGTAAACATTCATTTTGACTCGAGGACATAACACTTTCGACAGATTTTCCATTTAAGGAAATAGCGCATACGCAGCTTGTGGAGAGCAATCGCCGTGTACATTGAAAAACTATGGAGTAGATAGGATATTTCGCAGACAGTGTTCTGTCGTCAGGTCAAAACTATCCACATGTACGATTGCCTTTGAAGCCACAGTCTTCAAGCTTGGCCCAAAGATACATTGTGGCACAACCTTTCTAAAAGCCGCAATTTCAGAGACCTTTGTCAATGCGTTGATGGCAGAGGAATAGTTTGGGACGGAATGATCAGAGCTGACGTTTCTGACGCGTAGTTAACAGCATACATTAATTATAAAAGAGCTGATTATAGGCATGAGGGTTTTTATACCAGGCTGAAATCTAATCAATGCATTGTTGCAGTAGTCTGGGATTAACTATCGATTCGTTTGCGTCACAGAGAGACAGAGAGAGAGAGAGAGAGAGAGAGAGAGAGAGAGAGAGAGAGAGAGAGAGAGAGAGAGAGAGAGAGAGAGAGAGAGAGAGAGAGAGAGAGAGAGAGAGAGAGAGAATTGAATTGAATTGAAACTTTATTTTCTAAGGATGAAGACAGTAGGCACGCAGGCCTTTTTACACGTCTGTCCTTAATAACATTTTAAATAAATATAACAGCAGAAAAGATAACATGACAAATAAATAAAAATAAAAAGAAGAGAGGATAATAATAATAATAATAATAATAATAATAATAATAATAATAATAATAATAATAATAATAAACAAAAATATTTCGCGCGCGCGCGCACACACACACACGCACGCACGCACACACA
>BTPG01000007.1:53530899-53585899 GCA_036245525.1 Semisulcospira habei
CACACACACACACACACACACACACACACACACACACCTCTTAGAATGGCTCGTACAACTCATGGTATACTCATTAGTATTTATTTAGAGAATTGGATATTTGATCTACTTTGGTGGCGATTTTCTGCTACTAGCTTTTGATAAAGCGAATTGGCATGGGGAGGTTATTTACACTGGCCTGACGGACTCGATGTATTGAAATGCGAGACAACCCTTGCGCCAACGCGCGCGCACAACCACCACACACACTCACTACTAATATGTTGTATTACTACTGAGCGACTGTGGTATCTGATGGCGCGCGCTGTGCCGCGGACATTGAGCCCATCAGGCCCCATTGATGTTAATGGACACTGGTATTGTACTGTGCATGAGTCAAATGTAGCCAGAAGTGTATGCCGTTTGACAGCAAAACTCACAATGTCTACGTAAATGTCTCTGCTAAGTCTCTGCAAATGTCTCTGCTACCATATAAATCTAGATTAACGTTCGTGCAAAACGGTTACTAATTGTCTCCTTTAAGTCTGCATCCTGCGATAAACTTAATTCATGCAGGAAACAGACTCTTTTGGAGAAGGGAGTGGGGTTTTTTTTGCAGATAGAAGTGTTTTTCCCAGTGTAACGTTTTTAAGATAAGATTCCGAGTTTAATCTATTGTAATTAAAATTGTTTCTTACTGATATACCGAATTTGATAGTGTGAGAGGTAAGAGTTAATAATATTTATAATTTAACATGTGTTATGCTAGAATACTTAAGTTTATATGCGTTTTTCACTTGTACCCACTTTGTCATGTCTTATTATATTTAATTATTTTAGAAACAACAGAGCGCATGGAACCTAAAGACAATTTTCTGTTTTATTTTTTGTAAAACAGACAATAAAGTGTTTTTGAATCTTGAAATCTTTTTTGCCTCTAATAAAGATCCCGTGCTTGGAGAACAAGACGTGCACGCAAAGCAGGCGTCTTTAATATATCTATACATAATATCTGTATCTGTGCAGTTCACTCCACTGTCTAATGCCTAAAAGGTCATCCAGACGACCTTGGCTGCCGTTGGTCTGCGCACAGCCGTGTGCGGGCGAACGGCGTCCAACGTCGGCCCGATGGCACTTTGCGCATTGGGTGTATATATTTTGCAGGTGATACAGCAGCGTCAGAACGGAAACGTGGACTTTTTCCGAGGATGGGATGAATACGTCAACGGCTTTGGCAATTTCAGAGACTATAACTTCTGGCTTGGTATGTCTCCCATTCTGATTTTCGGGGCGAGAAAAGAGAGCAAAAACGGTGGTAGGCGCAAAGGGTGACAGGTAGGTCGGTGTGTCGGCCGCTGGATGAGCATGGGCTCATGTATTGACTAAAGCAAGCTTTGGAGGAGGAAGAGAAATTTCTATTTGATAATAGGCTGAAATTTGGAGCCTTGTTTAGGTCCACGTACGATTTGTGACAGCAAGAACAAAAAGATGGGATAAAGCAGCCCATAAAGTCTCTTCTAAATGAGCTTGCACGCATTTTCCCACTTTTTGCACAATACTCTTGCAGGCATCACAACAAAGATGGAGACTGTATTCCTAACTAAATCCAATTGTCGAAGACAAGGAGAGCACTGCCTCAATTTATAGTGACGTGCTGGAGTTCTGTGTCAATTCAGGAACATTGCATAAGACTGACGTGTTTTGTGCTTCTACTCTATACATTTTCTTTCTTTACAGATTTTTTTGTTAACATACATCCGCGCGTACACACACTCACACACACACACACACACACACACACACACACACACACACACACACACACACACACACGCGCGCGCACACACACACCAGGGGCGGATCGGAGGCGGGGTTCTAAGGGTTCCAAGGTTCCACCCCCCCCCCCCACCCACCCCCACCCCCCCCACCCCCTGTTACGTGGAGCAGTAGTCGTGATATGATACAATCACACCAGACGCACGCACGTAGTGTTCTTGTAAAGAAACTTCACTCAGCAGCAACTCGTCACAGGTGGCACAAGGTTGTAGACCACACTGGAGTTCCAACAGTACTTTATTCTCACGATGCAATCTCCGCACAATGCATACACAACTGCATCTACAGTTTGGTACATTGTCTCCTCTACAATGCATCAACACTTCTGACACACTGCGTCTCCTACAATGTACAATGCATATTTCCTAACACGATCTTTCATTCTAGTACAGATTTCCAGAACAATCCAGCAAATTCACACAACTCAACCAATCAGAAAAGAAAACGTAACCAAACCTCATTAATATTGATTATAAAGAACACTAGATCAATCAGTTTTCTATTAACATCTAGGCACATTTGATAAAAAGTTGCGAAGTGTAGCCAACAACTTTGACGTCATATTTGAGGTCACTAAAATAACTGTACCATTTCCTGAACGTTCTAGGCCAAACGAGGTGGTACTACAGCAACAATGTAACAAAAAGACACGTCACTTTAGCTACACAATAGAAATCGACCACAATTCTCCAAGCAAAAGAAAATAAATCCTACTAAAAAGGTACGTAATTCGTATCCAAATAACTCAAATGAATATCAGATCTTTCCTATGATTCACACACACATATCCTCAAAAGAATAACACAACCACAAATGTAACCCCCCCCCCCCCCCCACCTCCCACCCCCCCCCCCTTCCCCCAGACTCAAAATTTTGTAAAATGCTATAATAAAGTCCCTTTTTCGGATGTTTGGACCCCCCACCCCCACCCCCACCCCCACCCCCCACCCACCCCCACCCACCCCACCGTACACCCCATCCTCCCCCCCACCCACCCCCACCCCCGTTGTTTGATATTTTGGCGAATGATGATTGTCTTAACACGCACGCGCCTCTCTCGCCTTCGACCATAGAAGTGAAACCGCCACAGCATTCTTTAGGTCATACCTAAAAGACAGAAAACAAAAGGTATATACCCATGAAAAACACTCTAAACAAGGACAAGTTAACTATTGTGTCACCCAGGGGTCGATCTTGGGACCTCTTCTATTTATAATATTATTATTTATTAATGATTTACCTTTTCATATTACTAACACTGATGTCAACTGCAACCTGTTTGCGGACGATACGAGCCTCCATGTTTCGGGTTTTAAAAAAAAACAGCTGACATTAACCTTAGCTTACAAAGTAGTCTCAGCGAGGTTTCCGACTGGTGTAGAGTGAATCATATGGTTCTTCAACCAGGAAAAATAAAGAGTATTTTAATCACTACATGACAAAAACACCAACGCCGCCCACAGCCGTTACATTTACAACTGAAAGCTAAACCGATAGAACAAGTCACAGAGCGTAAATTCTTTGAAATACACGTTGACGAACAACTATGTTGAGAGACGCATATAAATACAGTCTGTTAAACCATTGCTAAAAGCACGTTCCTTTTGTCCCAGATTAGACAAGTAACGGATACACATACTCGTAAACCTTTTTTTCATCTAACCACCAAATGTATGCCACAGCAAGAACGCATACGGACCTCAAGGAAAAATACTTTACCCCTACCTCTACCTAGAATTGACCTCTTTAAAACTAGTTTATCATTTTCTGGACCGTTTGTATGGAACACTATTCCTGCACATTTGAAGACTACAGCCTCGCTTGGAATCTTTAAAACGAAACTTTTCGATAACCTGATGAGCCAAACATAACATCACTGGGCATTTATTTAAACAAACCCTGTTGGTTAATACTTTCATGTACCACATGCATTTATGTATTGTGTTTGTGTGTGTGTGTGTGTGTGTGTGTGTGTGTGTGTGTGTGTGTGTGTGTGTGTGTGTGTGTGTGTGTGTGTGTGTGTGTGTGTAATAATGATGCGTATTGAGTGTTACTATTATTCTGTGTATATATTATTTTAATTTTATTATTATTTTGTTTCTATTTTCTTTTAAATTATTGCTGCGTGAAATAATGTGTGTAAATATAATGTCTTTATTATTTTATTTTTTAAACTTATTTTATGTTGTAGATGTTAGCAACGGCAAGTTTGTAAAATGACGATTTGTTTCTGTCAAAAAATTTTACCGTTGATAAATAAAGTTTCATCATCATCATCATCTCTCTACCCCCCACCCCCACCCCCAACCCCTAACCCACACCCCATCCCCCCCCCCCCACACACACACACACACACTCACACACCCCACCCCCAGACCCCCTCCACCCCCTCTTTTCGAGTTTTCGTCCCCTGGAAGCAAGGTCAGCATCGTTTAGTAATGAGGTTCAATGTCCCAAACAAAAAACTGGGCCCCCACCCCACGTACACACACACACACACACACACACACACACACACACACACACACACACACACACACACACACACTCCCCCTCGAGGTAACTGATCCGCTCCTGCATACACATACGGCGCTTCGTGCCAAAAGTACGTTCTACGGCGATATTGACGTAACCAGAAATGACGTAATTTTTATCTTGTTACTTCACAATCAGAGTTTGAAGCGGGAGGGACATTTTAAAAATGGATTATGTGAAAAGTTACCACTAGAGTACAACAACAAATATGCTTTTTCTGAACCCTACTTTCATCGGCTCTCGCTGCAAAGCCCACAACAGGGCGATTATGTCTCCCAGCCGGCTGCGTCGATTCACTTTGACTGTCGCTGTTTACGCATCCACATCTCATAAATGTATTTGGCATGGTTGAAAATTCACTTCTATTGTGTATGCGAAGGCACACATGACAATATTTGTTTAATTGTTTTACCTCAGTGAGCAGAAATCGATAGCGATATCCGATGGTAACGATACCGAGTTACCTTCCTTGCACCAACGAAACGTCTTTTGTTAGCCATCTAAGCCGCATCAGCGGCTCGCGTTCCCGGGTTCATATCATAGGATCGAAACGAAACGAAGCTGATTGTTCGTTCAAAGTCTCCTTATTCATTCGAGAACCAGAATTCCGGTACACATAGTGTCTTAATAAAAAAAATTATTCAACGTGAATTACTTTCAAACATGTTTGTGTTTCAGTGATTGACACAGAGGTAAAAAACACACATATATCCGTTTGATGGGGTAAACATGGCCCCTAGCCTAAAAATTAACAACTTTTGGCTGTTTGTGACTGTAGGTCATGTTACTTATTTAGGTGCCTTTGACAAACGAAAAGTATGTCAGAAACAAACAGGCCGGATTTTCATTCACACGGAGCCTAGTGACACTGCACATTAGTTGGTTTTCAGCTTTGTCCTCTGCAGATGCTCCCCATTTCACATTCAATCTCCGGTGATGGTAGGGTCACTGAAAACGTCAAAAGTCATTGATGAGAGATTGTAATGACTAATTATTCCATTAATTTTACACGAGACAATCACACTCTGCATAACATTCTCCTACAAATGACGTCAAAATAACCGGAACAAAAAACGAAGAAAAATGATACGGTGAAAAATTCGCGTTTTCATTGCCTCGTACAGCTAAAGACAAAATCGTTGTTTTACTTATTAGGCTTTGCCTCTCGCCTCTCGGGTCCGATTAGGGGGGTCAATGTAGGAGGCACGAGACTTGGGCTAAAGCCCTCGACTCTTACCCAGTCAGCACAGTCTTATGGGTCCGGTATGGGTCCCATGCGAGCTGACATATATGGGGCCGATATGGGCTGCATATATGGGGCCGATGTGGGATGTGCAAATAGGTCCCAAATGGGCCCCGAATGGGCTGACATGGTGTTGCCAGGATAAATCCCAGATGCCCCCACGTGTTCCCAGGATAAATCCCAGATGCCCCCCACATATTCCCATGATGGATCCTAGATGCTCCCAGGATATCCCCCAAATACTTCCATGATGGCTCCTAGATGCTCCCAGGATATTCCCCAAATACTTCCAGGCTTTATCCTGCATACTACCAGGATATATCTCACATACTTCCAGGATGTATCCCGCATAGTACCAGGATAGATCTCACATACTTCAAGAGTGGATCCTGGCTGCAGAGAAGAATCCAGAGTCCGAAGCACCCCTTGTAAAGGAAAACCTCGGAAAAACGGGCAGAGTCCGAGACAGCAACTGTAGATAAGAACCGCTCAAATCCACCTATCTCCGCAGACCAGGAACACACTGCGATCCAACCCGTAGGTGCCGATCGCAGCAGAGTTTTTTGACAAGTAGTAAACAGTGGCTCGCCCGACCAAAATCATTACGTCTTACAAAATGGTGAAGCACTCTTCCATGCGATAGAACATTACTTTCCTAGCTGAATACGCTTTTGTCAGTTCTGAAACTATTACTAACACTTAGAGCACTTCAAACGCTATATTGTTGCAAAAACCTCTTGCTGATGAAAAATCGTAGTACAAGACTACTTAGTTAACAATCAAAATCCCACAGAGCTCTTGTCAGGGGAAAATACTCCGCAGTAACCAGCTGTCTGGCAGCGTAGCAGAGCTCTGAAAAGAAGGATCAAAACGACACTAGGCGAGGTGCGGTCACTGAGTACAACATCTGGCCTTTGTCTAAACGTTCTGCTGTGCTACCCAGCCTCGCCTCTTACTACTGGCGGTAAATGTACATACTAAATTCCAAGCTTGCAGGAGACAAAAATAGCTGAACTACGTAAACTTCAGCCGTGAGCACACTGACTACACAAAAAGAGAAGAAAAATAATACAATAAAAAAAAAACACGTGTACAAGGCATTTTTACCACAGTAGAATCTTCTCTGGTCTTTCGCCTTGTCTCGTAAGATGCTCAGTCTACTAGCCATGATTTTTAGTAAGCACCAAATAATTAAAATAAGTAAATTATTTTTTTTTTATTGTTTTATTTTGCGCTGGAAGACTTGAGAAGCACAATCAGCAGAACTGAATTGAAGAGAAACGTGCGTTCGAAAATGGCGGGTTTCCTTTTAATTCCGGTCAATCCCGGATTCCAATGTGTGAAAGCTCTTCGAGAATTGATCGAGGTAAACTCCAGACACCCCTTCGCGCCTAAAAATATGGATGTAAATAAGTTAGTGGACGGACGAAGTAAATTTGAACCATCGGACTCGGAAGCTTATGAGGATCTATGCTGTATGATATCAAACACAGTCTTATGGGTCCCGTATGGGTCCCATGCGAGCTGACATATGGGGCCGATATGGGCTGCCTGTAGTATATGGGGCCGATGTGGGATGTGCAAATAGGTCCCAAATGGGCCTCGTATGGGCTGACATGATGTTGCCAGGATAAATCCCAGATGCCCCCACATGTTCCCAGGATATCAAACGGAACATACTGGCTGCAGTTTGAATGTCCGAGTGTTCTGCCGCAGGCAGGCACGCACGCCCGCATCGCCCGAGGCTGTGCTATTTTTTGGTCTGTGATAGCTACCGGGCAAGACAGCAGGGCTAGCATGGCAAGCATGAAATGGGGATTATGTGGGTAGTAAGCGGGCAGCGCGGATCGTCGGGTCAGCGGGCTTGTAAGTGGGCATGCCTCCTGGTACCACGATGGACCCCTGCAGGCTATACGGGTCCTGTCTGTAGGTGGGCTGGACACATGGGTCCCATATGGTGCCAGGATCCCGTGCTGCCTGGGTACCTCCGACTTTTACCCCCCCCCCCGCCCCCCACCCATCCGCCCCCACCCATCCGCCCCCCCCCCCCCCCACCCCTCTACCAGACCCACGAGGCGACAATAACCATTGGCAACGTCTAACCAGCTCGTAATACAACTAATATTGTCTTTCATGTCATTCACCTTTTTAAAAAAAAATGACTCGCTTACACTGTGTCATTTATAAAGCTCACTCAGGCATTGGCAAATCTGCGAGGCCTTTCAAATGAAGTTATTTCAACATCTGAATCAGATCAAAGAGATCAGGCAGAGACACTTGACAGCATGAACAACTGTTATATAGAAGGGACCGTTGAGGCACAGAAGTCTGGTAGCTTTATCCAGGCGTACACAGGAACGTATCCTGTAGCAGAGGATACTGACAAATAACCAGCCGGAACATTTGAGAGCCACACTGCCTGCATCAGTATTCCATAACAGCAGTTGTCACAGCCCTATTCCACAGGTGCACATGGAGTGTGGCTGTCATATGTATCGTCCAGTTATTTGTCAGCATCATCTGCTACAGAATAAGTTTGTGTGTAAGCCTACGTAAAGCGAATAGGGGTGCACTTGTGACTGCAGTGTATCTCATGTTCCGTTTGCACTGGCCGATATGACTCTGCGTGCCTTATATAGTGAGCGGTTTGACTGACTTAGTGGCAATATATAGCCCTACCTGGGTCGGCCAAAAACACGTGCAACAAAAAGACTGAACCTCAGCTTTAAGATGAGCACACGGGGGCTAAACGGTGACGCGGGCCAGAATAGAGCGTGTTTGCTAACCCAAACTAAGTAGCGGGTCACCTGCTAATTCGGGTAGCAAGCAAACTCGGACGGGGGACTGGATGTGATTCTGCGTGCCTTATATAGGCCCAGCACTGACAGAGTTCAAACTGCGCCAACTCAGTGAGCGGTTTGTCCGACTTAGGGGCAATGTATATATCAGAGCCCTCTCTTGGTCCAAAAACACGTGCGGGACGAAACCAAAAGACTGAACCTCAGCTTTAACAAACCCCGTTGGTGGGTTAGCTGGTCTGCAACAGTTGAACTCTGGTTATGTGTGTGGGTCGTGTGATCAACGTAACTCGATACATAGTCCGAGATAACTCAGTCGTGTGATCACCCAAAACTTGGTCCGGTTTAAGTTCGTTCTGTTTGTCATGTATTTTGACACGGACGTTTTAGGTCATGTGATCACTTCGAGCGAGTTAAATTTGGCCACAAGGCCTGTCCCTGGTTTACCGTCTGACGGGCCTATCAGACAAACACGAACGACTTGGTGGGTTTAAGCAGGTGAAATATGCTGTTGAAAGGCGTAGCGTCAGTTATTTTCTTTTTACAGGTTTGGAGACGATCCACCAGCTGACGTCCATCGGTAAAACGATGATACGTATTGACTTATGGGATTTTGAAAACAACACGGCTTATGCTCTGTATGACCAGTTCAGCGTGGATGGTGCCAAAGACAAATACCGTCTGCATATCAGCGGTTACTCTGGCACGCCAGGTGTGTATGTGTCTTCAAGCATTTGCCGTTTTCGGGAGTGTTTCTGGCATGAACCCGCTTGGGAATTACACCTCTTTAGTAACCCTTTGCGTGTCGGTGGCGATTTTTGTCGCGATGATTCCTGTAGGAATCATCGCGACAAAATCCGCTACCAACACGCAAGGGGTGAATTAGATGCATCTCATCTGAGTATTAGCTCATTCCGCCCTGACGCACTACAGCAAGAGTTGGGCCAACCACGATAATTCAAGGGTAGTGCCAAATTAGCTTGGCGCCTGTCGGCGCCAATCTAATCTGGCACTACCCTTGAATTATCATGGTCGATCCATCTCCTGCAACAGGTGCATTTTCGTAGATGACGCCTCCAAAATTTGGGAAATACGTGCGTTGGGCTGAATGAATATAAAAGGACAATGGCGTGCTCCCCGAGCAGCTTAGCGAGTCCGAAATAGCTCAGGCGGTTAAGCGTCGGAGCAGGAGAGCGAAGGGAATCACCAGATCGTGGGTTCGAATCCCCGTCCCGGCCATAGTAGCTGGACTCGCAATCCAAGAGGAAAAGACGGATTTGTTCAATAACATGTCCGCTGAAAGGTCCTGGTAAATCAAAGTGGCACAGTTGGAGTGCGCCTGAGTTGTTCAGTGTTCAGGTCGTACTCCATAGGCAATAGATTTCCCTGTCCCCCATAACCCGCCCGTCAGGGCCGTCCATTATCACTTCGGTGCCGTCGACGTTAAACCCGGAACTAATCAATCCCCGAGCAGTCCATCTGGGCAGCACTAGTGAGGTTTTTTCTGCGATCTAGGTCTCCTGGAGATGGTCGGAGTGTTGTATATACGTATGGACCAAGCTGGTTTTCAGCCGTGACTACGCCTTCATTTGTTGTTGGGAGTCGTTCGTTGCAAACCAACCCTACCCCCCCCCCCCACCCCCCGCCAATTCTGTGTACGGGTGTATATTAGATGATGAGACGTTTTATTACTGGAGGACGTGTATTTAATTTCATACAGGACCTGTCTTACTATGTCCCAGGGCTCCGTTGCATGAACGAGTTTAATCCTGCACCAGCCACTAAGCAAGGGGCTCCTCTATAGCGGAGCCCCTTGCTTAGTGGCGAGCGCAGGACAAAGCTCGCTCATGCAACTCCCTCCCGGTGTTTAACTAAAGCAAACAAGAACACGTTCAACAGCTATACATAATACTCAAATGAAAATCAAGTGATGATGATGATGATGATGATGATGATGATGATGATGATGATGATGATGATGAAACTGTCTTATCAACGGTAAAACGTTTTGTCAGAAAACAAAGAGTCCATTTTACACCTTGCCGTTGATATTATCTACAAAACCAACATAAACATTTAATCACATTTTTATTCATGCATAATAATGGGGGAAAAAACCTAAAGTTCATTCTAACAACATCGTATATACAGGATTCGATGGTTCGTTGTGCATTGCTGAACGTCCCGATAGTAACAAGACTTTTCAGGACGTGCCTGTGCTGTTTGTGTAAAAATATCTAAACAGAATACTGAGTGTATGACGTCAGCTGTTACACAGCTAACGTATTTCCGATGATGACCAAAATGCCGCATTTCTTTTAATTATCAGTATAGCTATACCAGATGTCGGTTTCACTGCCTTTGCGTGAAGTGATTAGACTTCCATTCGCTTCACTTGCTTCATCCGACACAGCTGAGGCATGATCCAAGCTTGGCTGTACGTGAGCCTTGTAGTGTGATATTCTTGCCGTTTTATCTGTAAACACTTTTAGCTTGGACAACACAAGTACATTTTTGTTTAAATGGTTGCATATTCTGCCAGTAATGTTGACATATGCACCTATTCAATATTACTTACCGACTATGGTGATTCCTAGATCTCGCTGCTCTCGCAAACGATAGACCAAGGGATAGCACTGCGCACAGTAGAACAATGATCATAGATGTAGATATACTGGACAAAAAAAAATACACTGCGCATGGTTCAGTTGTGTATAGCAAAATAACCAAACGCAGTAGAAGAGCAATACTGTTACTTAGAAATCATAAGTGCAGCAAACAACTGATGCAGCAAACCGCATGAAAAGATCACGTTTTGTTGTGGAGTTTCTTGGCCGTCAAAACTGAAAACGTGAAAAACAGACTTCGCATTAACCGCAGCTTCATCAATTCCCACCCTGTTCACGATCAGTGCAGTCAGCATAGGCTGGCTCATTGTATGAATTTCATATTCGTGTAAGCTGTTTAGACACATTAACTCATTCAGCCCGACGGCCGTATTTTCCAAATTTTAGAGGTGTCATCTAATGACTATGCGGCAGTTGCAGGAGACAGGCGCCAAGCTTATCTGGCACTGCCCTTGAATTTATCATGGTCGACCCATCTCCTGTTGTAGTGCGACAGGGCTGAATGGGTTAATCCAGTTGCCGCCCGCCCCGCCTCCCCTCCCCCCCCCCCCCCCCCACCTTTTCCCCACCCAACCACACCCACCGTCTCTGTAACGCACGCAGACTTGCCCACAATCGTACGCACAGACTCTCACGCAACAGACGCATACACCGCCACTGACTCAGACGGGCGCATTCATGCGGTAAAACACAACACACTGGCTCCCTTTCTAAAGTAACTTTTATACAATATAAATGAAAAGAAAAGACTTAAATGACTATCAAACTATATACAAAGTTCTACTATCACACCCACACGTCTCACAATATCTTTGCCAGGCTAGGTCTTAGTCTCACATTGCCTCCAACCTGTTTGATGTTGTTGCCTGGTTACGTTGGTCCTTCCCACGTCTAGGCGTGAAAGTCCTTCGTCGTACGCTTGTTCTTGCCGTCCTGTCTCTCTTTGGCACGGACGTCCTCGTTCTCGTACGGTACTCAGTTCTCGTTGTGACTTGGGTGTCTTGGTCCCAGTCAGACTCACTCTCAGAAGAGCTGGAGGGATGACCTCACGTAGGTCCCACCTGCGACTCGACGTCTCGGCGTCTGTCTTTCCAGTCTTTACAAGAACTCTGAATAGACAACAAAAGTCCCAACGTAACACTTGCTAAACACACAACATATTGGATCAATGAGAAACGTCACGTAACCTGGCTGATACAAATAACTCACACGTTCATTCACACACACACACACACGTGCTTCATAAACTATTTTCGTATCACCCCCATATCTCTGTCACTATCTTGAAACAGACTATAGCCTAACTGACACTCTTGCTATACCTTACTCTATACACTGGAAAAGACTATGCTTAGCCTACCACGTACTATCTTCATAGCGGCTTAGACATACACACTTCATATTCCTTTAGTCATCTAACTCGGTAAACAACTGTATACAAAAACACCGGTTACTTCACCGAATTCTAAACATACTATAACTAAACCAAACCGGAACACCGCTATCTCTTGGCTTGACTTCGCGAACGAAGATTTTATAGGAGTTGCCCATGACGTCTTCAGGCTTGTTCGTGGCTGCGGAGGCCAATCCGAGACAGGCAGGTTCGACCGCAGTGGCTGCAGGGGAAGGTATGGCCAGGGTTCTGAGCTGCGGCATCTCTGTTTTTTCTCCTGAGCCGCTTGTCCTTAAGGCTAGCTCTGTGAGAGTCCTCAAAGGAGACAGCTGCCTTGTAAATGGTGGAGCGCCAGGTGTCACGGTCCGCAGCAAGCGAAGACCACTGGTGGTGGTCGATTTGGCAGGCACTAAGTGACTTCTTGAGACAGTCTTTGTATCTCTTCTTTGGTGCCCCTCTGTCACGGTGTCCAGTAGCAAGCTCGCCGAACAGGGTGATCTTTGGTAGGCGATGATCCTCCATCCTGGAGACATGCCCCGCCCAGCGGAGCTGTGTCTGCAGCAGCAAAGCCTCGATGCTCACAGTTTCAGCCTGATCAAGGACCTCGACGTTGGTGACATAGTCACTCCAGTGAATGCCCAGGATGGTACGCAGGCAGCGCTGGTGGAAGCGTTCGAGGAGTCGTAGTTGGCTGCGGTAGAGGGCCCAGGACTCGGAACCATACAGCAGGGTGGTGAGGACCACAGCTCTGTACACGCTGATCTTGGTGCCTGTTTTCAGCTGTTGATTGTGCCACACCCGCTTGAAAAGTCGCCCGAAAGCGCTGTTCGCTTTTGCCAGCCTGCTGTCAAGCTCCTTGTCCAGCTTGGCGTCCGACGTGATAATGCAGCCAAGGTAAGTAAACTGGTGCACTGACTTTAGTTCAGACTCGCCAATGGTTATGTGAGAAGGGCGATACACTGTCTTGGGTGCCGGCTGATGGAGGACCTCTGTCTTTTTCAGACTGACCTCGAGTCCAAAGAGATGGGCAGCATCTGCGAAGCAAGACGTGATGCGCTGCAGGGCTCTCTCTGTGTGTGCAACGAGGGCAGCATCATCAGCAAAAAGCAGCTCGCGAATCAGTTGGTCTAGGGTTTTCGTGTGGGCCTGCAGTCGTCTGAGGTTGAACAGGCTGCCATCGAGACGATACCTGATGTACACTGCATCGTCATCATCGAGGTCCACTGTGGCCTGCTTCAACATCATGCTAAAAAAGATGGTGAAGAGGGTCGGTGCCAGCACGCAGCCCTGCTTTACGCCGTTGAGAATAGGGAATGGTTCTGAGAGGTCATTGTTGAGTCTGACCTGGCCTTGCTGGTCCTCGTGTAGCTGGACAATCATGTTGAGGAACTTTGGGGGACAGCCAAGTCGCTCCAGGATCTGCCACATGCCTTGCCTGCTTACAGTGTCGAACGCTTTTGTTAGGTCGACAAATGTTACGTACAGCCCTTTGTTCTGCTCGCGGCACTTCTCCTGTAGCTGTCTCAGCACAAAGACCATATCGGTGGTACTCCTGTTTGCTCTGAAGCCACACTGGCCCTCTGGGAGTTGGTCTTCAGCGATGGCAGGTACCAGCCGATTCAGGAGCAGCCTTGCAAGGATTTTCCCAGCAATGGACAGCAGGGTAATTCCCCGATAGTTGGAACAGTCAGACTTCTCGCCTTTGTTCTTGTACAGGGTGATAACGACTGCATCACGGAGATCTTTTGGTAGTGTTCCTTCCTCCCAGCAGCAGAGAAAGAGGTCATGGAGCTTGTTGTGCAGTGCTGTGCCTCCATGTTTCCAGATCTCTGGCGGTATTCCATCAATGCCTGCTGCTTTGCCACTCTTGAGCTGGTGGATGGCTGTGAGGGTCTCTTCAGCGGTGGGCGGTTCGTCCAATTCAACCTTTACTGGGAGGTGTGGGATTTGTAGGACGACTGCTTCTTGAACAGTGCGCTCAGCGCTGAAGAGGCTCTGAAAGTATTCCGACCAGCGGTTCAAGATGGAGGTATTATCTGTGAGGAGTGCCTGGCCATTCGCGCTTCGCAGGGGACTTTGTACCAGGTGCCTGGGACCATACACTGCTTTCAGTGCTTCGTAGAAGCCCCTGTAGTCACCATTGTCAGCACAAAGCTGGGTCCTCTGTGCAAGTCTGGTCCACCACTCATTCTGGAGATCTCTGAGCTTGCGCTGGAGACTGCTGCAGACGAGGCGGAAGGCAGACTTCTTCACAGGGCAGGAAGGCTGGGCTAGGTGGGCCTGATGGGCGGCTCTTTTTTTTTGCTAGGTGTTCCTGGATCTCTACATCGTTTTCGTCAAACCAGTCTTTGTTCTTCTTTCTGGCAAAACCCAAGACTTCTGCAGAGGATTTTGCAATAGCAGTTTTCAGTTGTTCCCAAAGTGTTTCAGGGGAGGAGTCTACTGGGTCCGCTGTGTCTTTGAGCCTGCGCTGTAAATCTGTCTGAAAGGCAGCTTTCACATCGTCACGCTGAAGGCTGGCAACGTCAAGCTTTTTCTTGGGGGGCCCCCATTTCTTGGGTTTTGGCTTGAAGTGGAGCCTGAGTTTGCAGCGGACAAGGCGGTGGTCAGTGTGGCACTCTGCGCTGGGCATCACTCTGGTGAGGAGGACGTCACTGCGGTCCCTCTGACGCACTAGGACATAGTCGATAAGGTGCCAGTGTTTGGAGCGAGGATGCATCCAGGTGGTCTTTCGACTGTCCTTTTGCTGAAAAGTAGTGTTGGTGATGACCAGTTGCTGCTCCGCACAGAACTCCAACAGTAGGCGGCCATTGTCATTGCAGTTCCCCACGCCATGCTTGCCGAGGACTCCTTTCCAGGCTTCAGAGTCCTGGCCCACTCTGGCGTTGAAGTCGCCAAGGATGATGACTTTGTCGTCTGCAGGGGTACTCTGTAGGAGGCTGCGCAGGTCAGTGTAAAACTTGTCCTTTTCAGCAGGCTCTGCCAGGAGGGTTGGGGAGTACACACTGAGAAGGGTGACGTGCTGCTGGTGTCTCAGTGGGAGGCGCATGGACATGATGCGGTCTGAGTGGCCCGTTGGTAGGTTTTCCAGCTTAGTCGCAATGGATGTCTTGACCATGAAACCCACGCCTGAAAGCCGTCTTTCTGATGCAGGCCTGCCTGACCAGTAGAGGGTGTACCCAGCACCAAGTTCTTGGAGGCTGCCTTCGTCCGGAAGGCGTACTTCGCTGAGCGCGGCGATGTCGATGTTTAACCTCCGCAATTCATGGGCAATGAGGGCGGACATACTGTCTTTAACTAAACAACTATCAATACTACATTTATAGAAACATACCTGAAATCTAGGCTTCAGAGTCTTGGAATGCGGGCTAGGTAACTCAAACACAACCGTTCCATACGACAAGACAGCCCGCACTACCGATCTAGACCTCTGACAGTCACAGTTTCCGCCTAGAACTCACTAAACAGAACTCACTAAAACTCCCGTGCTAACCATGTCTTACAGATTCCACATGGGCAGCAGGCCCCACGGACTATCGGCACAAACAAACCGTTAACAGAAACCGTACCGTACTAATCCTGCTCGTTAACAAAAACCGTACCGTACTAATCCTACTGTGCGAGCACTATGCACAAGCATAGAGCTTCATCACAGTCTCAAAACGAAATCTCCCAAAAACAAAAACAACCAACATCGTTTCAAACAAAATTATTTTCTTCAGAATGGATGGATAGGTTAAATGAGTCGCAACAACGAACGAGAGGGAATCACGGCTTATAACCAGAGTGTATCATAAGTATAGACAGCATTTCAAATATCTGCAAGAGGCATAGATCATCATGATCATATAGGGATGATGATGAAGTATGCCTCTTGGAGATGTTTGCAGTGTTGTGTATGTTTATGGTATGCTTATGTCTTTGCTTATGGTGTGTCGTATAGTAAGATTTGACCCCGGAAGACATCTAACGTGGAAATAACCAACATTTTTTTTTAAAGAACAAACTATGTGCTCGTTCTTTTAAAGCGTGCTTCTTTCTTGTTTCGTTATTTCTTTGCAGTCCCAGGTTTTCTTTTATAGGTGACAGCTTTGCTTAACTCATTCAGCACCGACACACCGCAGCAAGACATGGAACGAGCTTGATAATTGAAGGGTGGTGCCAGAATAGCTTGGCGCCTATAGGCTATCATGCTCGATCTGTCCCTAGAATTGTAACACAGTCCTTCAGAGAGCAACTTCGAAATTTGGGGATTTCGGTTCTGGGGCAGAATGACGTAACTGTTTTTGTGTTTGTTTTGTTTTATTTTTTTCAGGAGACGGCCTTAGTGGCAATCACAATGGAATGCCGTTCTCTACGCACGATAATGACAACGACGGTACAGACGATGTCAACTGTGCCATAAATCAGCACGGCGGCTGGTGGTACATCACAAGCAGACATCTGCCTTGCGCGGTTGCCGACCTGAACGCCCGCTACAAACAATCGGCGGAGGTTGGCACAGATGCCATAACGTGGTGGTACTGGAAACGCGGTTATATCGCGCTAAGGAAGACACGAATGATGATACGGCCGTTTGGATAAAGGCGAAGAAACTTTCGGGAAAAAAAAAGAAACATGCTTAGAAAAGTCAATATCAACACTTTTTTTTTAAATCTTATTTTAACCAGAACATTTTTAAAAAAAACCGTGTTAAAATTTAATAATGTATCGTGTTTTGATTCCCTACATCACACAACCAGGCCCGTTGCCGCAATCCATACCACGTGACCTCGCTACAAACAAAATATGACGGGTTTTCATGTATTGCACTTTGTGACGCGTTATGACCTCACTTTCGATTCTTGAGTACCATATTTATTCGACAAATAGTAAAAAGCACACGCTAAACAAAGAAACGTCTTAGCATAGTTTGAACCAATACGCACCCTAAGCGATCACACCCAAGCTTTAACAATATTGTCCGTCGGTACTCACAAGACTGTAAATAGAGCGGCTCTTAGCCGAATAAAAAATGGCCGCGCCAAGGTCTGTTAACTCATTCGAGACGAACAGCATCCGGATACGCGGCTTAAGCCGCGTATCCGGATGCCGTTCGTCTCGAATGAGTTAAACATGACTGTCGCTTTAATGTCGATTACTAACATTCTAAATTGCATGTGAGGACAGCAATCAGAAATACATACAATGTTCCATCGCATTATTCTGACAGTTCGATACCCATTGCGGCTCTAAACATTCTTTGCAAACGTAAAATTAAACCTGAGCGTCTGACAACAAGACGCCTGTTTGCACGGATAAGTCCTTGCGAGTGCAGTCTGTAGGGGCCAGAACATATATTGAGGTCAAATATAGCACAGGCCACCGCAGTTCGAAGTTTCATCAACTTTGCTATTCTCTCGAATACAGCTGAGGAATGAAAACAAAAAGGTAATTGATGATGATGATGATGTACATTTGTAATGCGCATCCGGTCCACTCCATGCTAGCAGCATGCTCAGGGCGCAAAACAAATTGGCAGCAGGGGTTTGCTACACGGACCCTTGCAGGCCTTCGGGAGGTCAGAGCAACCACTGTACACCTCAGGCTTTCCTCCTTCGGGGTACAACGGTCACTTTTACTTCATACTTTCAAGGGTCCGTGCAGCAAAATTTTCATATTGAAATTGTGGTTTCTAAGGGTTTTTTTCTTTTTTCTTTCTTTCTTTTTTTGAGGGTTTCTCTGAAGTTTACCCGCTTTGCAGTCATCCTTTCCGTGTTAATTTCTGGTTAAAGGCGGAGGAAAACTGTAAGGTATGGTGAGCAGGGGTTTTCTAAGTTGACCCTTGTAGACCTTTGGGAGGTCAGATTCGCCGTTCACTCATCAAGAATTTGGAAGGACGACATATTAACCCGATTTATTCGGAATACACCAGTGTGTGAAATAAGTTTGACTAAAATAGTTCAAGGGTACTGCCAGAATAGCTGGCGCCTCTAGACGTCAAGCTATTCTGGCACCACCCTGAACTAAAGCCATTGGTCTATATCCTATCTGTAAGTACTACTTTCCATTAAAAGCGCGAATTTTTTCACCATAGCATTTTTCTTCGTAAAAAGGCTTTAATCCGGGTTATTTTGACGTCATTTATTAGAAAATGTTATGAAGAGTGTTTTATGTCGTGTGCAAATAGAATGTTCAGTCTTAAAAATCGCACATCGATGACTTATGACGTCATCAGTGACACTACCATCACAGGATATTGAAAGTGAAATGGGGAGCATCTGTAGAGGACACAGCTGAAAGCCAACCAATGTGTAGTATCACTAGGGTCCTTGTGCATAAAAATCCGGCCTGTTTTGTCTTGACCTACATTTCGTTTGTCAAAGGCACCTAAATAATCAACATGACCTACAAACATAAAAATCAAAAAGTTATTTATTTTTAGGTTATCGGCCATATTTACCTGATCAAATGGACATGGGTGTGTTCTTTATCTATGTCGCAGTCACTGGAACATTAAATCGAATAAGATTTATTAAGAAAATGATGTGCGCCGGAAGCTCTGGTTGTCTAATGAATTTTTCGAGTCAAATTTCGTTTGAGGCAGTTAATAACATCATGAGCAATCCACACAACTTGTGTGTTAAAACATATCACAGGAAACTTGCTTCACAGAGTGTGTCCAGTTTTGTTTATTTTCACCACTAATGAAACTCTGTGTCCTCCAAAGTAGTCAGGGCCGATAACATCCAATTTTTGTGTGAAGGTAGCTCAGACAGTAGGCTGAACATCGGAAGTAAGCAACAAATAAAATTGTCTTGTTTTGCTGTCAGGGTGGCTCTTTGTTTGCGGGTACACTTACAGACACTTTTCGCGTTTTTAATGGAAGTCAGTATATAATGTAGCTTGCATTTATTATGGCGGTGTACAGATTTGAAGCTTTTAGCGTCAGTATGATATGGGTTAACCACCATAACCTTCAGGCCCTTTGTAGGCCGAATCGAGGTTAAATTATTATTATAGCCAAGCTCCTTTAGGGAAGACATTATGGAAACGCTTCGTCATAGAGACATTCCACGAACATTCCGCAGTCTTGTCATGAGTCTAGATAAAAACACTAACAACACTACTGACAATTGTAAACAATAAATCACCCCTCAGTAGGCCTAATCTAATCTAAAAAAAATTATTCAGAAATCAGAAGTAGGTCAAAATTGCACTTGTTTCAACGAAAAAGTGGATTAAAAGCCCAGGACAAACGCGATATCGCGTTCTGAAACAACCGCCAAACACATAAATAAATAATTATTTTAAAATTGAAGGAGTAACATATATTTTCGGAAAGAGTAAATGTTGTTACGCTGGTGTTTGTTTTTGGATTCCTCAGTGGGATTTCATAGTGTGTATTTGGAAATACTACAGTTTTAGCCATTGTTTTACGCCGATAGCCGTTTCTTGTTTGGATTTCTAGTCTAATAACATATTGGAAAAACAAAGCGGCTTACAAGAGGCGCTTTTACTAATTTAAAAAAATAAAGATCGAGGTATAAACTAATAGTCCAAGAGCCAGACCTGTCTTCCGTGCATCCTCCTCCCCCTCCCTCTCCCCCCCCCCCCCCACTCTCCCCCCCCCCCCACCCCACCCCACCCCCAACCTCACCAGTACTCTATAAGATGGGCTTCAAATTTTTTAAAAGACCTACCAGTAGTATACACAATTTCTGAGGGCATCCCGAATCGACATTTTAAGGGAGAAAAGGCTATCATCACAGAATCATAATGTGTGCGTTAGGAGGGACAGGCTTGAAGTCTGGGACTCTAAATCGTCAAGCAAAATGATAAAGCCGGTAAGAAAACAAGAAAATAGCAGCACGTACATGTATTTTGTAATTCACTCCATTAAAATATAAGAACTGATTGCAGTACGTGCCTCCACCACCCACCCACCACCATCCACCCCCACCCACCCCCTTCCCCCCCACCCCCTTCCCCCATCTCTCCACCCTGCCCTAAAACTAGCTGTTCATCATAAAACATATCTCATTGATTGATCACTTGACTGACTGATTTTTAAAAAAAATCTCAGTCCCTGTTTTCTTTCTCGTTGTAATCCTGGCATATACTAGCGTCAGTGCTAGTGCCAGCTGCTAAGAATGCTTGCAGCGAACTTTAAATGTCAGTGTGCAGACAAACAGCAAATTACGCGGAATCAAAATACAGTTCCTCTTTTGTGCAGTTAGGCTACTGCTAGTGAGATAGGGTTTACTTTTAAACAAAACATTGCATTAACTTTCACACTTATTCCCATTGTGCTGTGTATTCTTTGAATGATTACCATCAGAATGTAATCCAGACCCAAAAAGGTGACTGCCAAGCGTGTAAAATGCAAAGAAGTACCCAACGGAGAAATAACACGCTTAGAAAAGACGGGTACAACAAAATTTATTAATATTTTGGGTAAATACCCTTTGTCAAAATTAGACAAACAAACAGAGAGATTAGCCGCTACTTATCTTCATTCGCAGAAGGAATGTGGCAACTGAAGAAGGTGACGTAAAATAAAAGAAAAGGAAGAACAAAAGTGCGGAAAAAGTAAAAATGACGTCAACAAAACAAATCATAAGAGAGAGACTCGGAGAGAAACTGAACACGAGAGACGAGAGTGTGTGTAAGCGCGCGCAGGAGCGAGCAAAAGTAAATGCGTGCATGTGAGGCCAGAGAGAGAGGGAGAGAATGTCCGAGACGGAGTGGTCGGCCTGGTTGAAATGTCGTCCGACCGGTCTGTTGTTCTCATACTTGACAGACTGAAGATCTTCTTTGAAACGGTCGTTGATGGATGACAAAAGACCTCAGTTAGAAACAAGGATTTTACAATAGTAAAATCGTTCTTTCTAACTGGGGTCTTTTGTCATCCAGTAAAGAGTCCGCTGCTATCTTTTCTGAACCTCCGTTGGTAGCTTTCAAGAGGGATATTAATTTACGGGACATGCTTGTTCGCTCTACTCTCAAGCCTCGTCATATCACCAGACCCTCAGGCTCCACACCGTGCAATGTTCCTAATTGCAAGACGTGTCCTTTTATTTGCCCTTCCACCGTGGTGAATGGTTCACGTTACAAATTCAACATAGACAGATACTTCACGTGTCAAACCACCAACGTGATTTATGTCATCTCCTGGGTGAAATGCGGCCAACTCTATGTTGGAGAGACGGAAAGAACCATCAACGACCGTTTCAAAGAACATCTTCAGTCTGTCAAGTACCAATACAACAGACCGGTCGGACGACATTTCAACCCGGACATTCGGGTTAAAGGCCTTTGGCTTATGCAAGCCAGTAATATCTGGGCCATGAAAGACCAATAAAAAATTCTGATTAATAAACTAAGCACTGTGGCGCCACTCGGGATGAATATGAAATGAATATGAAAAATTAATATTTTTTACCCTGCTTGTGTAATTTTTATCTGCTAACTGTACCTTTACCTTACTGTGTCGCTTCTGTTTGACTACTCACTAACCAGTTAGGTGAGGCTGGCACTGGTTGATATGTACACTTCCCTTGGAGATTTTTTCAGCGCTGGGCGAACGATCAGTTGGATCCCTTACTCTTCCCTGTCGGGCGCCCGGTCGCCGGCCCGCGGAGTGATACGCGGTTGCGGGGCGGGGCGATCGTGTGCATCCCTTGGGGATGTATGTGGTCGTCTTGTTGCGTGCCTGTGTGTTTTTCTGTGTGCTGGTGGGTGACTATTGGGTGGGGCTGGTGGCTCTGTCTGATTGTCTCCCCCCCTTTTGTTCTCTTTTTCCCTCTCTCTCTATCTCTCTCTCTCTCTCTTTCTCTCGTCCTCCCCCCCCCCCACCCCCCTTAACACTTCTCTCTCTCTCCCTTTTTCTCTATTTACGCTTTTTCCCTTACCCTTCTTCCACTTCCTCCCCCCCCCCCACCCCAGCGCCGCGTCTCTCTCTCTCTCTCTCTCTCTCTCTCTCTCTCTCTCTCTCTCTCTCTCTCTCTCTCTCTCTCTCCCTCTCTCTCTCTCTCTCTCTCCCGCCCCCGTCTCTCTCTCTCTCTCTCTCTCTCTCTCTCTCTCTCTCTCTCTCTCTCTCTCTCTCTCTCTCTCTCTCTCTCTCTCTCTCTCTCTCTCTCTCTCTCTCTCTCTCTCTCCCCCCCCCTCCTCTTTTTTTTGTGTGTGTGTGAGTTACCCTTGAAGACGGTTTTACAACTACCTACTCTCCACTTATTGCAATATTCTCTTATTCAATTTGATTATTTGCTTTGTTTCAATGACTTATTCTTGCTGTGTACCGTGCTAAATGCTGGGTTTTTTTTTCCCGGGGTCCTCCCGTTTTTCCCCGAGGTAGTCCTCAACTTGAAGGTGATATAAAGTTTGCCTTCGGATTCTCTCTCTCTCTCTCTCTCTCTCTCTCTCTCTCTCCTCTCTCTCTCTCTCTCTCTCTCTCTCTCTCTCTCTCTCTCTCTCTCTCCCTCTCTCTCTCCGCCTCGTCTCTCTCTCTCTCTCTCTCTCTCATCTACTGCCCGTCCCTGTCTGTCTCTCCCAGCCTCTGTCTGTATCGTCTGTCTCTCAGTGTCTATGTCTCTTTCTCTCTCTCTCTCTCTCTCCTCTCTCTCTCTCTCTCTCTCTCTCTCTCTCTCTCTCTCTCTCTCTCTCTCTCTCTCTCCTCTCTCTCTCTCTCTCTCTCTCTCTCTCTCTCTCTCCCCCCCCCTCCGTTTTTTTTTGTGTGTGTGAGTTACCCTTGAAGACGGTTTTACAACTACCTAATCTCCACTTATTGCAATATTCTCTTATTCAATTTGATTATTTGCTTTGTTTCAATGACTTATTCTTGCTGTGTACCGTGCTAAATGCTGGGTTTTTTTTTCCCGGGGTCCTCCCGTTTTTCCCCGAGGTAGTCCTCAACTTGAAGGTGATATAAAGTTTGCCTTCGGGTTCTCTCTCTCTCTCTCTCTCTCTCTCTCTCTCTCTCTCTCTCTCTCTCTCTCTCTCTCTCTCTCTCTCTCTCTCTCTCTCTCTCTCTCCTCTCTCTCTCTCTCTCTCTCTCTCTCTCTCTCTGATAGAAATAAGGCTAAGAAAGAAAAGAACTTTCATGAATTTAAAAGATTGCGAAATAAAGTTAAGTACTTAATTAGAGAGGCGCAGAGATCGTTTGTAACCAAAACAGTCGAAGAAGACAGAAACCCTTCCTCTATCTGGACAGCACTTAATACGCTTACCAACAACAAGCGTAAACAGTGCAATACCATTCCAGAAAACCTCTCCGCTGAGGAGTTTAATAACCACTTTCTATCAGCCCCCAAAGACTTACTCAGTTCTCACAATCGCAATCAGTCGATATATTCCACACCAGAAAAGCTAACTAAGTTCTGTAAACAAAGATTGTCCTCAGATGATATTTTCGTCATCCCTGATATTGCTGTACACGAGGTAGGCAAATACATTTCTATCCTAAAAAAGAAAACGTCTTCTGGCAGTGATGGTATCAATGGATATATCCTTGACCTGTCGCAACCATACATAGTGGAACCTCTTACATACATTTATAACCTATGTATACAAAAAAATGTCTTCCCAGCAGCTTTCAAAATATCAAAAATAGTTCCTGTTCGTAAAGCAAACGATTCTTCTGAAATTAATAACTTTCGCCCCATTTCCCTTCTATCAGTTCTCTCGAAGCCTCTGGAAAAGCATGTTCACAAACATCTTCTGGAATTTCTTGAAAAAAGGTCCCTATTATATCATTACCAGTCAGGTTTTCGTCCCAAACATTCATGCCACACTGCACTCGCACGAATAGTGAATTCGTGGGTCAACAGCATAAATGATAATAAAATGGCTGGTGCTGTCTTCTTGGATCTAAGAAAAACGTTTGATCTTATCGATCATACCATCTTACTGAAAAAGCTTGCCACCTACTTAAACAAAAAGAGCCCCTCAGCTCTTTCGTTTCTGAACTCCTATCTTACAAAAAGAACACAAACAGTCTATGTCAATGGAAAATGTTCTTCGGAACAATTTGTGGAGTATGGAGTGCCCCAGGGGTCTATTTTAGGCCCACTACTGTTTTGTATCTTCGTTAACGATCTACCGTTACATGTAATGTGTAGTGAGACTGAGTGTGACATGTTTGCCGACGACTCAACATTACATTCCGCTGGTAAAATTGTGCCTGAAATTGCAAATAATCTTCAAGAGAGTCTCCATGAAGTCTCTCGGTGGTGTAATGAAAATCGCATGCTTGTAAATCCCACAAAAACAAAAAGCATGCTTATCACAACCCGCCAGAAACATCAGCTCAAACCCCCATCACTCAACCTTTTTTTTGACTCCATCTCAGTTGAGCAGGTCAGTCAACACCGCCTGCTTGGAGTCATATAGATGATGATCTAAGCTGGCATAACCACCTATATTATATGAGAAAACATTTGTCCAAAAAGTTGTTTCTACTTTCCAAACTTAAAACGATCATTGACCTTAAGACGCGCAAACTATTTTTTAATGCCTACATTAAACCACACATTGATTATGCCTCAACAATATGGGATGGCTGCAGTGAAAATCACTTAAAGAAGATAAACTCATTATACAAGCGCGCTGCTAAGCTTATCCTCCCTGATCCGTCTTTATCCACTGATGCCAAGCTGCAGTCCATCGGACTTCTCCCTCTGGTTAAGCACCTCGCACTAAACAAATGTGTACTGATGCACAAAATTCTTAACGGGAAAGCTCCACCTTACTTATCTAGGCTTTTTTCGCCAACTCAAAAAAAATACAGCACCTCCAGGAACAGTCTCACTATAAAAAGGCCCCATATAGACCTGTTCAAATCTAGCCTGTCTTATTCAGGTGCTCTTTTATGGAATTCTCTTCCTCCCACTATTCAACAAACCACGTCCCTCTCTCTGTTTAAAAGTAGAGTACATGATTACCTTCCTAAGACATCGTTATGCTGATCCTTTCTTCTTCTTTGTTTTTTGACATAATACGCTTCATGTTTTTTTTTTTTTTTTTTTTCATCTAGCCTCCAAATTGTTTGTTCAGTTTTCTAACTTGTTTTTGATAGTACACAAAATATCATACCTACTTATATGTTAGATAATTATGTGCGCACGTACGTGTGTATGTGTATGTACAAAAGTGCGCATGTGCACGAGTACATGTATACGTGTGTCTGTGTGCGTGTGTGTATGCGTGTGTGTGACGTTTATTATTAGTTAGTTTTTGTTGTTTGGTAGGTGTTCCTTAAGTAGCTTAGCAAGGACAGATTGTAAGAAAGGCCTGCGCGCCTAATATCTCAATCCTTGGAAAATAAAGTTTCGTTCGTTCGTTCGTTCGTTCGTTCTCTCTCTCTCTCTCTCTCTCTCTCTCTCTCTCTCTCTCTCTCTCTCTCTCTCTCTCTCTCTCTCTCTCTCTCTCTCTCTCTCTCTCTCTCTCTCTCTCTCTCGCTGTCTCTCTCTCTCTCTCTCTCTCTCTCTCTCTCTCTCTCTCTCTCTCTCTCTCTCTCTCCTCTCTCTCTCTCTCTCTCTCTCTCTCTCTCTCTCTCTCTCTCTCTCTCTCTCTCTCTGGCCTCACATACGCGCATTTACTTTTGCTCGCTCCTGCGCGCGCTTACACACACTCTTGTCTCTCGTGTTCAGTTTCTCTCCGAGTCTCTCTCTTATGGTTTTTTCGTTGACGTCATTTTTACTTTTTCCGCACTTTTGTTCCTTATTTTCTTTTATTTTACGTCACCTTCAGTTGCCACATTTCTTCTGCGAATGAAGATAAGTAGCGGCTAATCTCTCTGTTTGTTTGTCTATTTTGACAAAGGGTATTTATCCGAAATATTAATAAATTGTGTTGTACCCGTCTTTCTAAGCGTGTTTCTTTCTCCGTTGGATACTTCTTTGCATCAGAATGTACCATCAGTGATTACTGAGATTGCATGGAAGTGACCACACATCACAAAATAGCTTAGAAGTGCAGCTGACTTAATAAAATGTTATAGTAATATATAATGAATTAAGTTCTGAAACTTTGTTCGGCCATAACGTTAAAACTAAGTGCTGCGGTACTCTCTCTCTCTCTCTCTCTCTCTCTCTCTCTCTCTCTCTCTCTCTCTCTCTCTCTCTCTCTCTCTCTCTCTCTCTCTCTCTCTCTCTCTCTCTCTCTCTCTCTCTCTCTCTCTCTCTTTTCGCTGCCTAGTGTGCCGCTGACCAGAACACTCTTTTCACGTGTGACATCTGATACGTGTGCTATACCACAGTCACTATTTAGACAGCTTGCGTGGCATTCATACGTGGATACACTATTAATCAAAAGCGATCTTCATTTGATAACGCTGTGTTGGACACAGTTTGTGACGTTTGATACGAGGTGCTATAACATCAGCCGCGTTTTACTGCTTTGACACTTTTATTCTTATTCTCTCTGTTTATATTTTTTTGTATTGTGTTGCACTTCAATTGTGAGAATTAGAATTCAACATGATCCATAATGCTCAGACACACGGAAGCCTTCAAACTGGTCACTTGAAGATCTACCATCTTTTTAACAAGGTGGCCGATTTGAATGTTTTTCTAAACTCGTCTGAACCATTCCACCTGTTTGGTCTTAGTGAGACGCGACTTAACTCGGACATAAGCGATGAAGCCGTTTACATACCTAACTTTAGCATCACTCGACGTGACCCTCGTGTACTTGGTCAAACTGGGCTTGCCGTTTACATCCATAACTCAATCCAACATTTCGTAAAAAGGCGTGAGGACTTAGAAACTCCGGAAGTTGAGTGCATTTGGTTGGAATTTAGGGCTCCAAAAACTAAACCCGTCTTCGTCGGCTTTTGTTATCGTAACCCAGCAGCCAAGTTTGAATGGTACGATGATTTTTTTGCATGCAGTAGAAAAAGTTGGCTTACCTAACTGTGACGCGTTGCTACTAGGCGACTTTAACATAGATATGTTGAAGCCCCATACCGCATGGGATTGCATCACCAAACAAACAGGCTTAGAACAGTTAGTTTCGGCCCCTACTAGGATCACAAAAACAACCGCAACACTCATTGATCACATTTACACCAACCGTCCCCTTAGTGTATTCAATGTTAGTGTTCCTGACCTCAGCATCAGTGATCACTTTCCTACTGTGTGTTCATGGTCAACAAAACTGCCAGTGCATCGTAAGAACGGGCACACAACTATAACGTATCGCTCATTTAAACAGTTTAATCAGTCTGCTTTTCTAGCAGACCTTGATCAAACACCATTTAATGTCGTTAATAACGAAACTCATATCATCACAAGCTCCTATATAGCGTCCCAGTAGCCCTTTTGTTGACAGACAACATTTTAATAGGGACGGCACGCGCCGCCTCCCATCTGGTTTCACTAAATGCCGGGCAGGGGTGGGGGTGGGAGGGGGGGCGGTGGGGGTGGGTGGGTCTACGACCTGTCCGGCCAACACTGACCTGTAAATTGATACACCCAGAGCAGTGTCAAATGTCCGTGACCCAGATGTTTAGCATGCCGAAACAAGGCCTCGCTAGAATCTGGTGCCAGACTGCCTCTTACCCCAACATAACGACAGAAACTGTCAACGCCTCGGCCGCTTTAACAGCTCGCCGCTGCCGCTTTATCGCTCCCTGGTCGTGCCGGCGTGTTTATGTGTACTGTAAACAAATTCCCAACCCTTTCCCGAGGTCTCTGTACAGTCTATTTTTACTCTGAGGCCTTCCTTTGTAAAAATTCTCAGCTTTTCAAGTCGGTAAAGCGATCGCTGATTCCATTGCTAACGACGCGGTCCGACATCTTGGTTTTACTCTCTTCGGTTGTTTTTCTTTTTTTATGTGATACTGTGGAAATTGATAATCTATTGCCATATTGCCAGGAAACTTGTAGCAATGTTTCGAAGTGTTTAAAATCAAATGTTTTATTTAGAATGCTTTAAATGGTCAGCTATTGATAAATTACTTTTGTTTGAGTGTATTGTGTTGACCTCACGTGCTACGAGCGTTAGATTTGATGCTGCACAATCAAAGTATGCGTTTGTTTGGCCATTCATTTGAAACCTAAAGCCAGGCACTAGGCTTCTAACGTACACAAAAGCGCCCGCATTCGTTTGCGAAAATTCGCCGGCCGCCTCGGGGTTACACGTTAGACAAACCCTACTCTGATGCGGGAACTGAGGAGCACTATAGTATAAATCACGAGAGAGGTTTACCACCGAAGGTTTTCAAAACTTGCACAGACTCATTACAATCTATGTATTTTCACCAAGCTGGTATTGCAGGCCAGTATGCTTGCTGAAACTGAAACCGTGCAGGAGACAGGCCAATATACCGCTTCTAGTCCTAGCATATATGTACATTTGCCCCTGCATTTACAAAGGCTACTGAGAACCTGCTGCCGCAAACGAACTGCGCAGTTCTTCTCAGAGCGGACAAAGTCAGGTTTTAGCATAAGACTGAACACATGCTCAAACTTATAACGCCCGGGGAAAGAGCTGATACGCGCAAGCATGGATGCCGTGTTCACAGGTCACAGTGTGACTAGAATAAAGAGTGGTCCGCATGTGTTGTACACGTTTCTAGGTTGCCCATATTATTATCCCTCCTACCTCACCTATGGGATAAATCAATAAAACAGCTAATTTAATTTATTGTTCGAAAGACTTTATGTACAGGAAATTCACCTATGGTGCAACTTGCAGCCACTCAATCACACTCGTAGATCATGATCATAATATTTTATTTTCCTAGTAATATTTTCCTAGTAAGGCCATACAGCCAGAGACCATGAGGGAATTTTTTACTTCTGTGGTCTTACTTAATGACATTATGGTTTGTGAGATCTTGCGGTATATTTCTAATAAAGAAAACCGACTCAAAACGCAGAAACTAAAAATTTTTCTTATTAGGACAAATTTCACCACTATATGTTATGACTTGGATATGAAAAGACATCTTACTCCTACAGTTTCCGTCCGATTTGCCTGTTTTGATGATCGTTTAAATCAGTCAGTCACGTGAAAGATGCTCACCAATTTTCAAGTCCATCACATGAAAAATAAAAAAAATTTCAGTGTACAAAATTTTAAAAAATCCAAAAATCACTAAAAAAATTATAATAAATTAACCAAGTGTTTCTCACTTACGCTTGTTTCAAACCATGGTTTGTGAGGAGATTTCGTATATATCTGAATAAGAAAATCGACGGAAAACGCTGAAACTCAAAAATTTCCTTCATAGCATCCAAATTTTCACTATATATTATGACTTGCAGAGGGAAATGCATTTAAGTTGTACAGTTTCCATGCGATCTGGCTGTTTTCAACATCATTTTAAACAGCTGATGAAACTGCATCCGATGGACATACTTAAAACATTGTTAACCCTATATTTGATAGAAACCCTAAGGGTTTAAGTGTATATGGAAATATGACTGATATGACCAAATGTCACTAAAAAAATTAAAATAAAAAAAACTAATCTTAAAAAAGATGCGCTATTGAGACATTATGGTTGTGAGATCTTGCGGTATATTTCTAATAAAGAAAACCGACTCAAAACGCAGAAACTGAAAATTTTTCTTATTAGGACAAATTTCACCACTATATGTTATGACTTGGATATGAAAAGACATCTTACTCCTACAGTTTCCGTCCGATTTGCCTGTTTTGATGATCGTTTAAATCAGTCAGTCACGTGAAAGATGCTCACCAATTTTCAAGTCCATCACATGAAAAATAAAAAAAATTTCAGTGTACAAAATTTTAAAAAATCCAAAAATCACTAAAAAAATTATAATAAATTAACCAAGTGTTTCTCAGTGACCCTGAAAAGGCTCTGGCTGTTTGGTATGGATTCTTTACAAGAGTACTTAACAAACACGCCCCTTTGCGGCAAAAGCCGGTAAAAAACCACACGTTACCGCCTTGGCTAAACCAAGAAATAATCGAAGCTATGAGATTGAGAAATGACTTAAGGAGACTCAAGCTATTTAGCGAATACAAAAAACAACGTAACCGTGTCAAGTCTATGGTACGCAGGGCTCAAAAGTCTCTCTTTGAACGAATGATTAAAGAAGACAGAGATACTGCCGCACTTTGGCGCGCGGTTAATCTCGACACCCGAGGTAACAGCAAGAAATCGTCAGCCATTCCTTCTAGTATTACTGCAGACACTTTTAATAAACATTTTCTGTCTGTTGCCGAGTCAATCATACCCTCAAGCGGTAACGCGTCTTACACATGCCCGGAGGCCCTACTTAAATTCTGTAAGCAGATGACTAAGGACAAACCCCCATTCTCTATACCGCCTCTAGCTGTGTATGAAGTAGGAAAACTGATCGGGTCACTGAAAAACAAAAAGTCATCGGGACCTGACGAGATCAGCCCTAAAATACTGAAACTGTCCCTTCCCTATACAGTAGAATCGTTAACGTATATATATATATATAACTTATGTATCCAACAAAATATGTTTCCATCAGAACTGAAGCAAGCCAAGGTTATCCCTTTGCCTAAATCAAAAGATCTGTCTGATGTTAATAACTATAGACCCATTTCAATATTATCCAGGCTTTCCAAACCTCTTGAAAGACACGTGCACAAACACCTTTATCAATATTTGGAGAGTCGCAGTCTTTTGCACGTATTTCAGTCCGGCTTTCGTCCCAAGCATTCTTGCCACACGGCACTGACAAGACTTATTGATGCGTGGCTAGCATCCATGAATAACTCCCAAATAACTGGGTCGATCTTTATTGATTTTAAGAAAGCTTTTGACCTTGTAAATCATAACATTCTTTTGTCAAAACTTCAAGCATATCTCTGCAATGCAGGTGCTGTCTCATTGTTTACTTCATATTTAAGCGGAAGGAAGCAAAGAGTACTGTTAAATGGATCCTACTCCTCGTATGGTCTCGTCAAAAGCGGAGTGCCTCAGGGTTCTGTCCTCGGGCCATTGCTGTTCTGCATATTTATCAATGACCTTCCACTGCATATTAGTTGCCGCGATATTTCTTGTGACATGTTTGCTGACGTCTGTACACTACATACTCCTCACAAAGATGTAGCTGCAATTAGCACGCGTCTGCAGGAAAGCCTGCATGAGGTCACCGACTGGTGTCATTCCAACTCCATGTCCCTGAATCCGTCAAAAACAGAATGTATGGTTATAACCACACGTCAAGAGCACCAGCTATGCCCGCTCTCTCTTAGTCTGTGTATAAACGACAGTCCAATTGTGCAAGTATCACACCACCGCCTCTTGGGGGTCGCTATAGATGATCAGCTTAAATGGCAACTGCATATTAATAATGTGTGCAAAAGGGTTTCCAGCGGACTGTATATGTTGTCAAAATTGAAAACAATTACTGACACAGATGCGCGTCTTCTTTTCTACAATGCTCATGTCAAATCGCACAGAGACTATGCATCAACAGTGTGGGATGGTTCTAGTGATGTACATTTGAAGAGGCTGAACTCCCTACATAGGATTGATTGATTGATTGTACATTGCTTAACGTCCCGACAGCAACAAGGCTTTCTCAGGACGTGCCTGCACTGCTTGTGAAAAAAAACAAAAAAAAAACAAACAAACAAAAAAAAAACTAAACAGAAAATTGAATGTATGTCGCCAGCCGGTCAAATACGTTAAATAAACCTACAACATGTGGCCTAAATAAAGCTAAGACCATTTAGCAACACACATCCAATATCAAGAGCTACAGGCAGTGCAGACAGTTGGGAGAGTTTTAAAAAGACAAATACAGGTGAATGGACCAAAGGTAGACAGAAACACATGCCCCAGAATAGAAAGGAAACCCACCCTGTGGGGCTGACCAGGGTGACCCTGGGAACTAAAAAGTACCTAACCCCACCCAAGTCCCCCAGGGCAGACCCGGGTGGGGTCCCTACATAGGAGAGCTGCTAAGCTTATATTTCCCGATCCCAAACTCTCAACTGACGAAAAGCTTAAAACTTTAAAAATGCTCCCTCTATCCCATCACTTTCAGTTCAATAAAGGTGTATTCATGTACAAGTTGTACAAGCAATCATGTCCACTGTACTTGAGTTCTTTTTTCTCAGAACGGATATCTGTAGCTTCTAGACATGGACACCATTTCAAAGTACCCCTGCCGCGTATTGATTTATTCAAAACCAGTTTGTCATTCTCGAGAAGTTCATTCTGGAATTCTATTCCTGCAGAAATCAGAAACGCAAAGACGCTCACCTCATTTAGGGTCAGCCTCTTCAAACACCTAGAATCTCTGACGTAATCTAATCATTACAGTACAGGGATAACTTGCGCGTGTGTTCAGGTGTGTGAATGCTTGTGTGTGTGAGAATGTCTGTGTGTGTGTGTGTGTGTGTGTGTGTGTGTGTGTGTGTGTGTGCGCGCGCGCGCGCATGCTGTGTGTGTGTGCATGCTGTGTGTGTGTGTGTGTGTGTGTGTGTGTGTGTGTGGGTGTGTGTATGTGTGTGAGAGAGAGAGAGAGAGAGAGAGAGAGAGAGAGAGAGAGAGAGAGAGAGAGAGAGAGAGAGAGCACATATATACATATTTGCCTTTGCTGTATGAATTCTAATGTACTTAATGATTTTCTGTGTATTGCTTTACTTTGCATTTTTACTCATTTTATATTTTTGTGCGTACGCGTTATGCGCGTACGTATGTCTCGAGTGCGTGTCCGAGAGCGTGTGTGTATATGTGTGCGTGTGTGTCTAAGTGCGTGCGTGTGCAAGTTTGTGTTTGTGTGTGTGTGTGAGCGTGCGTGTGCGTGCGTATGTGCGGGCGTGCGTGCATGAGCGAGTGCATACATGCGTCAGTGTGTGGTATGTGTATGTTTACATGTCTATGTTATTTATGTAGTAGATGTAGCAACGGCAAGTTTGAAAACTGGTCCTGTTACCAATAACTTCTACTGTTGGAAAATAAAGGTTCATTGTTCATTGTTCATTGTTATCTCTCTCTCTCTCTCTCTCTCTCTCTCTCTCTCTCTCTCTCTCTCTCTCTCTCTCTCTCTCTCTCTCTCTCTCTCTCTCTCTCTCTCTCTCTCTCTCTCTCTCTCTCTCTCTCTCTCTCTCTCTCTCTCTCTCTCTCTTGTATTAATGATGGATGTGGTTCAGGAGTCCAAAGGTGAAGTACATATTTCGAGAGACTTCAATATAGTCTTGCCAAAAGCTAGAACACACTTCGTAGAGATCCATGTTGAAATTTCTAGGGATGAAACAGCTTGTTCAGTCACCTACTAGAGATACTTCCTCATCTTCAACGCTGATAGACCATGTATATACCACAAATGTCAGCGTTGTAAAAAATGTTAGCGTACCAAATACTTCCATTAGTGATCACTTTCCTGTTTGTTATACGCTGTCTGTTAGGTTAGCTAAACAGTCAATCAAAGGACACACTACCATAATGTATAAAAAAAAATTTTAATAATGCTTTTTTTATGACCATCTTTAGTACCATTTTATGATATACAAAACTGCAAAAACCCTAACGATGCCCTGTCACGCTGGTACGAGCTGTTTCTCGCTGTTCTGGATAGATACGCGCCTAAGCGCATGAAACGCGTCAAATATTCTGCTATGCCAAAATGGATCTCTGGTGAGATAAAACAAGCGATGGAAATAAGAGATGAATTAAAACGAGACAAGAAATTTGCTGAATACAAGATGCAGCGAAACCAAGTCAAATCTCTTAGTTCGTAAAGCACAGAGGCAAAATGCAGAACAAGTTATTGCCGACTGCAAAGGCATCCGCTCAGTCTGTCAAGTAATAAACAATTTCACCAAAGGTAACATTAAACAATCGCCTAATATTCCGCCCGATCTTACTGCAGATGCGTTCAATGCTCACTTCATAACTGTTGTTCAAACTCTGGCGAAGTCAAATAAACCTAACCCTGTAAACTATACTTGCTCTCATCAACTAGGTCACGATAGACAACAGAGAGCCTGCGGCCCATTTTTAGTACCGCTTATGACTGTCCTAGATGTAGGCAAATCTATTTCCAGTTTAAAGAACAAATCGTCTTCCGGTCCAGATGGTATTAATAGTAAGATTTTAAAACTATCCCTGCTCTACGACGTCGAATCCTGACCTTTATTTATAATTTATCGATCAGACATAACGTTTTTCCAGACGAGCTACAAAAAGAAAAGCGAAGGTAATCCCTCTTCCTAAAAGCAAAGATTATGCAACCTAAACGAATACAGACCCATTTCCATATTATCCTTTATTTCAAAACCGCTCGAAAAACATATCCATACTCATCTTCTGAACTTTCTGGAGCAAAACCATCTGATAAATGCAGCACAATCAGGATTTCGACCTCTACATTCGTGCCAAACTGCCCTCAGTCAGTTAACTGATAAATGGCTTGCTGCCATAAATGACAGTAAAGTATCAGGTACAATCTTTCTTGACTGGAAAAAAACTTTTGATCTTGTCAACCACTCTTTCCTACTAAAACAAAATACCATTCTATCACATTGACTCAAATAATGTCTCCTTTATATCTTCCTATCTCAGGGACAAAAAGCAGAAAGTACTGCTAAATGGCAAATATTCCTCTGACGGGTTAGTAACTTGCGGTGTTCCACAGGGGTCTATTCTAGGGCCCTTATTATTTAATCTATTTATTAATGATCTGCCACTGTGCAAATATTATTTAGACGCAAACTGTGATCTGTTCGCAGACGACACGACCATACACACATCTGATAAAGATATCGCAACCATTAATAAGGTACTCAAAAAAAGTCTTGATGAAGTAGCAGGCTGGTGCAGTGATAATCACATGATTATTACTATTCCAAAGACAAAGAGCATGTTAGTTACTACACGTCAGAAACACCTGCATGGCCTACCACCTTTAACACTCTCCTTAGATCTTTTTCCATGCGCATATTAAACGCATTGTAAATACAGTTCTACCGCCTGGGGTGGATGCAGCGAAGTTCACATGAAAAAAAGTTAATTCCTTGTATAGTCAGGACATTAAATTAATACTTCACGGTCCTACTTCGACTGACGAAAAATTAAACTCTCTCAAGTTACTAACATTGAATAAACAGATTGAATTTATCGCTGCATTCTACTGCACAAGATCATGCACGATAAAACCCCACCCTATCTAAGAACTCTATTTTTCAACAATAATAGGAAAAACATGAGAAATAGTTCGATCCACCTTCCAGAAATTAGATTAGACTTCTGTAAAAACAGCCTGTCCTTTTCAGACGCTAAAGCGTGGAATATTTTACCTCCACGCCTGAAATCAATTTGTAAGATTAGCGTCTTCAAAGATCCCCTCCCTAAATATTTACTTCAGAAGTAATAGTATGTTCGGCTCGAATATGCTACTATTCGTATAGTTAGTGACACGTTTCCTATTACCTAATAATCGTCTACTGTTAGTGCAGATTATGTAATAGTTCGAATATATATATATATATATATAGTTATACTATATATATATATATATATATATATATATATATATATATATATATATATATATATATATATATATATATATATATATATATATATATATATATATATATATATATATATATATATATATATATATATCCAGACCTCAGTGGAAGGCTCAAAATGATAGGTCTATCATTCCATCTCTCCCACTACCCTCTCTTTTCTAGAACTAGTGAGCGATGCAGTCACAAAAAGGGCAGCTGATGTCCTGATGACACAATGTAAGCTTACCAGCCTGGAATCCCATGGCATTAGCACAGCATTCTCAGAATTGAATGAAAAATTACGTCCCTTGGAGCTAATCTGATTGAGTGCATTTTTTTGACTTTGGGCGACGCCTTTGTTAAAAATAAAGAATAATTGCACCACAAAATTGCCTAGGTGTTGCCTTTTCATTATTAATCTGTCTTCTTCCACTGCAACACCTCATAAGCTTTAGGGATGCAATCCGCGCTGTACTGGCGATGCTACTAGTAAATTAATTCTTGAGGCGGCTTCCTAGTACATGCGTTGTGTTTGCAATTTCAGGTTGCGCCGTATGCCTACCTGAAGAGCGCCCCCCACCCCCCCCCCACCCCCCCACCCCTACCCCTTGGGGCGAAACCGGTCGTAGTTGGCAAACACTTAAAATCTACTCAGTAGGTCCAATATCTGTTTGGAAATATTTTCTAGCATCCCCCCTCAGGGGGAGGTCTGGATATTCTCCAGCGCCTGGGGGTAGTCCCTACTACTTTATGTAGTAGATGTACAGTTGAAGGCTCAAAATGATAGGTCTGTGATTCCTTCTCTCCCACTACCCTCTCTTTTCTAGAACTAGTGAACGATGCAGTCACAAAAAGGGCAGCTGATGTCCTGATGACACAATGTAAGCGTACCAGCCTGGAATTCCATGGCATTAGCACAACATTCTCAAAATTGAATGAAAAATTACGTCCCTTGGAGCTAATCTGATTGAGTGCACTTTTTGGCTTTGGGCGACGCCTTTGGTAAAAATAAAGAATATATAATATATATATATATATATATATATATATATATATATATATATATATATATATATATATATATATATATATATTTTTTTTTTTTTTTTTTTTTTTTTTGAGAGTGACGATGGGGATGGGTCTATTTATTTATATATGTTTTATCTTTGCTGTATCGTCTGATGTATTTTTTATATGTGGAGAGTAGCAGGACAGTTTGGAAGATACGCATTGTTATGCCTAGAATTTTTTATCCTGAATAAAAACGTTTCATCATCATCTCTCTCTCTCTCTCTCTTTCTCTCACTCTCTCAATCTCTCTCTCTCTCTAAAAAAGCAAAAGTTGTTGCTATACCCAAGACCAAAGATACTACTGATGTAAATGACCTTCGTCCCATTTCTCTTCTGTCTGTTTTATCAAAGCCACTTGAGAAGCATATTCAAAAGCATCTCCTCCAGTACCTCGAAGAACGGTCCTTGTTAAATAAGTTCCAGTCCGGTTTTAGACCCAAACACTCATGCCACTCAGCATTAGTACATATGGTTGATTCATGGCTAGATAACATCAACAATAACAAAATGACTGGCACGGTATTCTTGGACCTGAAAAAAGCGTTCGATCTGATAAATCATGAAATCTTGCTGAGGAAACTTAATGTTTATTTCAACAACAACAACCCGCCAGCCCTTTCATTCTTTAACTCTTATCTTTCTGCGAGAACACAAGCTGTCTCTGTAAATGGTAACTATTCCACAGAGGGTAAGGTAGAGCTTGGTGTTCCTCAGGGTTCGGTTCTGGGCCCATTGTTATTTTGTATCTTTATTAATGATTTACCACTACACATCACATGTGCTAGTGCCGAGTGTGACATGTTTGCTGACGATTCGACGCTAAATGCACCCGGTAAAACTGTAGCTGACATAACCAACAGCCTCCAGCAGAGGCCTACAAGAAGTCTCTAAATGGTGCAGTAGAAATAGAATGATAGTCAATCCAACTAAAACAAAAAGCATGTTAGTCACAACACGTCAGAAACATCAGCTGCAACCCGCGCCTCTAAACCTCTCATTTGAAGCTGTCCCCATAGAGCAAGTACAGCAGCACCGTTTACTAGGGGTAGTTGTAGATAACCAACTTAGTTGGCAGCCTCATCTCATACACATCGGAAAGACAATTTCAAAGAAATTATTTTTACTGTCTAAACTGAAAGCGGTCATTAATCTGAACACGCGTAAACTATTTTTCAATGGATATATCAAGCCCCACATTGATTATGCCTCAACAGTTTGGGATGGCTGTAGCGAGGTTCAGTTCAAGAAAATAAATTCGCTATACAGAAGAGCAGCCAAACTCATTATTCCTGGCTGATTTCTACCCACTGAGGCGAGGCTCGAGGCAGCTGGACTCCTTCCTCTTGACAAACACTTAGTATTTAACAAGTGCGTACTAATGCACAAAGCTCTTAAGGGTAAGGCCCCCGGCTACTTCTCGGAACTTTTTACTCTTACTGAGAAGAGATACAGCACCTCTCGGAGCAACCTGAGCATAAAACGGCCCCGCATTGATTTGTATAAATCCAGTTTGTCATACTCAGGTGGTTTCCTGTGGAATTCTAGTCCTCTGCATCTACAACAAGTTAATTCCCTAGCTGCTTTTAAAGCAAAACTGTACAAGCACTTATCCAAGGCAACGTAAATTTAATTATCTCGTGTTGTCTAAACATAATATATTTTTATTTCTTTTTATGCAACTATTATTTTTATTATACCATTTGCGTTCACGTGCCGTTTGTGGGGGTGCTTCCCGTATAGACCTGGTCAGGGGATGCAGTGCCGGTGCATATTTTATTCAAACGATGTGCTTAGTATGTCATTCGAGTGAAAGCCGTATATTTGTAGCGTGCCCCCCCCCCCCCCCCCCCCCCGGGTGGGAGTGTCTGGGGAGGGCTCCCGCAAACGGATATTATGACACGTGCAAACATCTTCGTATGGGTACCTGTGTGTTTTGTTAAATCATTGTTGCAGTTTGTAGTGTTGTCGTAATTCGCATTACTTTCGATGTTGTTTGTGAGTGTAATGTAATGTAATGTAATGCCTGTTATTATTTGTCAGTAGATGTAGCAAGGACAGATTGGAAGAAAGGCCTGTGCGCCTAATATCTCAATCCTTGATAAATAAAGTTTCAGTCAGTCTCTCTCTCTCTCTCTCTCTCTCTCTCTCTCTCTCTCTCTCTCTCTCTCTCTCTCTCTCTCTCTCTCTCTCTCTCTCTCTCTCTCTCTCTCTCTCTCTCTCTCTCTCTCTCTCTCTACAGCATGCAGCATGTTGCACTTTAGACATCTGCATGAGTCCTTTACAAACACAAACACGTTGAATCATATTACAACTCATTAATTGTATTAGTACACACTTACCTACAGATAAATGTCTCCATTCTTCGGCGGCACAATTTTGACATGGGCGTAATGTACTCATCCTTTTTTTTATTTTGATATACCCAAACCTTTGTTACTCATAAGAAAATCAATACCTCGTAAACGGATGATCGTCTATGAAGGGCATCTGCTAGACTAATTGAGATTGAGCGAGGAAAAGCATTGCGTCAGTTCATTCATAACACTGCGGACTCGATGGGTCTGTGCGTCAATTTAAAAACATTGTATAAACAGGTGTCTGGTGCTATTACGTCACTGTTACTGTCGTGTTTTTCTCCAGAAGTACAGGATTCTTCCTTTAGATATTTTTTTTACTGCAATGAATTTTAAAAGGTACAAAGCAGATTAACGAACTCATCTAATGTCTTTCTCCAAACTAGCTATATCCAAAATTTCAAATAAATGTAACGAAAATTACGAACTCTAATGTGGGTCAACCGACTATCTATGGAAAAACGCTAAAATCGAACCATAATTTCTCCCTGTCCAAAGCTGCTCTTCTAGGACTAATTTTACAACGTATTTCTAAAACGGTCCAGCTCGGCAGGGGCGGATAGGGAGGTGAGGGGGGTATCCTAGGGGTTCTGGATCCCTTCCCCCCCCCCCCCACCTCCTGACCCAAAATTGTTTAAAATGCTACAACAAAGTTCCTTTTTGGGGTGTTTGGACTCTCCCCCCCCCCCCCTATTCCCCGTCCCTATTTGATTTTTGGGCGATTTTCGACACACAGACACGCTACCCCCCAAGTTAAGTCGAATGTGTTTCCAAACTTGGATAAATCGAACTCAAATATTTATAATCTTTTGAACACACATTTACATATTCACGACGGCACCTTCTGATCGTGTTTTATTGTCCACTTTTGCTCAGCTCGAACTTCGGGCCAGTCGAACGTGGTAGTCATTATACAAAAGTGTGTGTGTGTGTGTGTGTGTGTGTGTGTGTGTGTGTGTGTGTGTGTGTGTGTGTGTGTGTGTGTGTGTGTGTGTGTGTGTGTGTGTGTGTGAGAGAGAGAGAGAGAGAGAGAGAGAGAGACAGACAGACAGACAGACAGACAGACAGACAGACAGACAGAGACAGAAAGAGGGAGAACTGAACTGAGCTGAGCTGAAACATTATTTCTAAAGCTACGCTTCCATGAGCACGAATCCGATACGAACATGATCCGAACCCGATGCGATGATGCAATTTTCCTTAAAAATTGCCTTATTTAGTTCAAAGCGGGATGCGAATTCGTTTATCGCATTATGGAAACACACAAACAGGAAAAGGACTTGCACGATTTGTTTTCTGTTTCAGACCCGCATCGGATTCGGATCGGTTTCATATCGGATTCGTGTTTATGGCCTTTAGGATGAAGACATTAGGCACGCAGGCCTTTTCACATGTCTGTCCTTAATAACACTTGAAATAAATATAACAGAAACAAAGGAAACAAGACAAATACAATTATAATAACAAGAAGAGATAATAATAATATTCAGAAGAAGAAGAAGAAGAAGAAGAAATATATCACACACAATTTAATTTAATTCAATTCAAAAACATTATTGTGTCAGTCTGGCAGACAAATTTTCTTTCGTTGGGATCACATGCGCGCGTAATGTTTTAGCCACATTATGACAATTGTGACAGTGGTGTTATAAAAAAAATTAAAAATTAAAAAAAAAAACATACAACCCCCTACATGACCACAGTGTTAGTGGTATAGGAGTGAGTCTGCCACTTGCAAGATGTCACTGCGATATCTGAGGTGCAAGTTCCTCGACGGCGTCAACAGGGAGAGAAAGATACGCTAGTTAACACACTTTCTTATTTAGGAGACTGATGGCCCAGGGTACAAAGCTGCCCTTGTAGCGTTTGGTTTTAACAAGAGGAGCCTAAACCTACGGCCAGACGGGAGCTTTTAAAGGTACTTAGAAAGGCAGTGGGAAGTGTCAGCTGCCAGCCTCAGGCCCTTGCGTATCATTCTCGTCCTGTAGAGGCCGTCAAGGCTCTCCAACCTGCCCCCAACGATTTTCTTACTAAACCTGATTATCTTGTTCAGCTTCCTCAAGTTCTTCTCGCCCAGGGAGCCGAACCATGAGACAAAGGAGAACGTAAGAAGGCTTTCTATAAAGCAGAGGTAGAACAGCCTGAGGATTTTGGGGCTCACATCAAAGGAGCTGAGTTTGTACAGCATATACAGTCTCTCTTGGGCTTTCTTAAAGATGAGGTGTGTGTTGTCGGTGAAGGATAGTCGTGAATCAATCAAGGTCCCTAAGTATTTGTAAACATCTGTGCGCGTGACAAAAGTGCCGTCAATAAACAGGGGCTGAGGAGGTGTAAGTGGGCTCCCGGAAGTTGGCCCACTGCCAGGCTTCCGAAAGTCGACTACCATCTCCTCAGTCTTGCCCACGTTCAACTGTAGATGGTTGTTATGACACCACGAGACAAACTGACCCACTTCTGCAAAGTAGTCAGCATCTGAGTTTGACAGATCTACAACTGCTGTGTCGTCTGCAAATTTGACATAGTGAGTCCTGTCGTTGGAGCTGGTACAGTCATTTGTGAAGAGGATGTAAAGGACAGGCGAGACCACACATCCTTGGGGACTGCCTGCGGACGTGGTGATGACGGAAAACATCAAACAGTTTACGCGAACACGCTGCGTCCTTTCCACTAGGAAGTTCAAGATCCATAGGATCAGAGAAGAGCTGACATTCATGTGGCGCAGCTTGTCAGCCAGAAGGTCAGTCCTCATCGTATTGAAGGCGCTGGAAAAGTCAACAAAGAGGTCTCTGGCAAAGGACTTTGGTGTCTCCAGGTGAGTAGAGTGATGACTGCATCATCCACACCCCTGTTGTGGCGATATCCGAACTGTATGGGGTCGAGCTGGTCGCTCGTCTGACTGAGTAGTCGACTCAGGACAAGTCTCTCGAGGCACTTCATGATGATAGAGGTCAGGGCAATAGGTCTGTAGTCATTAGGGCAAGAGGGTTTTGGTTTCTTGGGAACTGGACAGATCAGGGAGTGTTTCCAGACTGATGGGATTGAGTTGGACGTGAGGGATGCGTTGAAGATCTGCGTGAAGACTGGTGCCAGTTGGGGAATGCAGCAGCTTACCACTGATTCCGTCTGGGCCTGGGGCTTTGTGTAGCTGAAGGCAGCGGAGGACCATCAACACCTCTTCCTCGCTGATCTCTGTAACTCTGAGGTCATCAGAAAGAGCATGGAGTTCATCTCTCATGGTCTGCTCTTCTGACTGGACATTCACCTGAAACCGAGCAAAATAGTCGTTCAACTGGTTGGAGAGCTGTAGGCTGTCATCACAGTGTAGACCTGTGGTGGAGGCACTTTGTTTCTGCTGAGCCCCGGCCATAGCCTTCAGACCTTTCCACGCTTTGCGTAGATCATCTGTCACAAACTGACTCTCCACCTTTTCTTTGAACTGACGTTTATTGTCTCGGATTTCCAAACGGAGCTGAGACTGCAGCTTTTTGCCCTCAAAAAAGTCACCACTAGCAAAAGCTCTTGCCTTTTGTTTCAATGTCCATTTCAGTTCTTTCGATACCAACACACACACACACACACACACACACACACACACACACACACACACACACACACACACACACACACACACACACACACACACACACACACACACACACACACGCACACACATACACACACACACACACACACACACACACACACACACACACACACACAATAGTTGACAATACCCGTTTTGTATTTAACAACAAGCATGCGGTCATCTCCCTGACTACTCTATCGGGACAAGTCGCTAACCTGCCTCCGTCGGTGTGTTAGCTGGACAACTCAGGTTAGATTTCCAGGTTGTGTGATCAACATAACACTGATTTTGAGTAAGAGATTTTGCATTTCCTGATTGTGAATTTTTAAGATTTTTCTGTTTATTAAAGAGCCCGTTTCAGGATGGGCCGCGCGCAGTGGAGCGCTTTCAGTAGCACGCACATGACGTTATAAGAGGGCAGGTCTTAGTCTCTGACAGAGAAGTAACCAGATAAAACTACGTCATGACCAGTTACTCAAACCTCGCTACAGGGAGTACTTTTGGCGCGAAGCATGGTATGTGAGTGTGTGTGTGCAATTTCGACATACCTTATGCGATTATGAAAATAAGTAGCGACTAATATCTATATATTTGTTTGTTTGTCTATTTTGAAAAAGGTTATTTACCTGAAATATTAAGTAATTGTGTTGTAACCGTCTTTTCTAAGCAGGTTTCTTTCTCCGCTGGGTTCTTCTCTGCATTTTACACGCTTGGCAGTCACATTTTTGGTCTGGATTGCGTATGAATGTGTGTGTGTGTGTGTGTGTGTGTGTGTGTGTGTGTGTGTGTGTGTGTGTGTGTGCGTGCGTGCGTGCGTGCGTGCGTGCGTGCGTGCGTGCGTGCGTGCGTGCGTGCGCGCGCGCGTATGTATGTAAACACAAACTTCTCTGAAGTTTGCGTACGTACAAGCTTGAAAATAAGGTAAAGGCTTTATTCACTGGGTGTCTACTTGAGCATATGTGCATATAAAAATTGGATGTCTCATTGAAGAGTTAAGTGACCGTTTATAGAAAGTCGGTTGACTCATATTCGAGTCCGTAATTTTCGTTATGTTCACATGCAATTTTGGAAATTTTGATATGGCTAGTTTGGAGAAAGACATTGTAACAAATTCGTTAGCCAGCTCTGTATCTTTTCAGCGTTTTCTAAAAAGAATTAATTGCAGAAAATAATGTTAAAAGTAAGAAGCAACGATTTTTGGAGAATAATCAGTGACGGTGATTTAAAAGCACAAAACATGTCAGTGTTATTACTAATATGATGTTCCTAATTTGACACAAACCACCAGCATGCATATGTCAGTATGAAACGAAGCAATGCTGTGTGACAATTTGATTTAGTTAGGAATAATGTCTTTACGCGTACTGCGCAAAAAGTTAGAAAATGCACGCTAACGCATAGGTCTATACAAGAGACTTTGTGTGCTGGTTCATTCCAACTAGCCCAGTGCGCAAAAGACCATCGGGGCGACGTCAGCCGCCGTTGGCCCGCGTGCGGGCCAACGGCGGCCGAAGTCGGCCCGATGGCCTTTTGAGCATTGAGTTGTTTCGTTTATGATTTCGTAGGTGACAGCCTTGCTTTCCACCAAAACGGAGTGCAGTTCTCCACATACGATATTGACAACGACGGTACGGGCACCAACTGTGCTGTAGATCGTCACAGCGGCTGGTGGTACAACACATCCATCCATCAACCTTGTGCGGTCTCCGACCTTAAAGTTATTCTCCCCAGGATCAAGCATCTCAACACAATCAGAAAACTGTCTGAAACAGATACTGTTGACAGTATTATATATGGGTCCTTTGTGTACTAACTTAGAGCTTTATGATGTAAATACAATGCTAAATTTCGAAATTCATCCTTTGGTGGGTGTGTTGTTTTTGTAACCAAGAGTGCAAATTATCGTCTGTGTTACGATTATGGATGTGTTGTCCTGTGAGAGCATGACGATCCGATATTTATTTGAGCGTTCATGGTTACGTATCACGTACCTTTTCAGTGAGATTCTTTATCGTTCGTCCATGATAGTGGTTTTGGCTTTGTTATGATACGTTAATTTTAGTCCGGAAGCTTCTAGAAAAGTCGCACGGAGAAGAGCGGTCGATTTTCGTTTTGCGTAGATTAGTTGAGAATGAACCAGAACGTTCGAAACAGTCGCGCTGTCTAGTGACCTCGTACATGTGACGTCAAAAGAGTAAGGTACATTTTTGTAACATAGTAGCAAAGCTGCTGGCCATAGTTGTTTACTGTGCGCGTGAAATCAGCAGCCGTTCTTTGCGTGTTGTGAAAAGTCGTAAACGATTTGTCATATTTTTGTGTGATATCATTACATACTGGGATATGGGGCTGAAATGAGCAGCCGAATTTTTGTAGACAATTTAAGTTATTCGAGAAAGTTCTTCTTTTATTAATATTTATGAGTTCAGTAACGCGTTTCGTTCTGATTGGTTGCGTTGTGTAAATTCATTAGATTATTCTAGAAAGTTTTTATACTATAAAAACTTTGTGCTGGGAAGCACGGGGGTACAATGTCTTGCATTGTCAGTTGTAGAGACACACAGTTTATCGTAGGTACGTGGCCCGTATAGGGTGTACATTGTGAGAGACGCAGCGTAACGGTGGTGTACGTTGTATGAGAAACATTGTGTCGCCAGTCTGGACATTTGCAGAAGAGACATTGTATCAGTGTTGATGCATTTGGAAATGCATTGTTTGGAGATCGCATCGCTGAATTAAAATATTGTTGGAACTGTTTCTCCAGTATTGTCTACATCCTTAAGCCAAGTGTGACGGGTTGCAGCTGAATGAGGTTTATTTAAAAGAACCTTAAGTGCGTGTGTCTGGTGTGTTTATCATACTACGACTACGACTTAACCACGTAACATATTGGCACCTCCGACGGGACCTCTTCAGTTGGCTCTGTGGAAAGGGTAGCAGGAGAAAACAGCCAGCAGTAAAACGCAGAGATGGCGACATCGGAAATGGAGACATTCCTGAAGATTTGAAAGGAATGTGAACTCGAAGGAGCTCAACTCCTCGAGTTCGTAAAGGTCACGGACTACAGTGCCGTTTCCGTACTGTCCAGTCTCTTAGCCTTAGTCAGTCCCAGTCATCCCCTAATTTTTCAATTCTCTAAAAAAACACTACCGCCCACCAGCTGCACATTTGCCATGCACAAAATACCAAACAAACAGCACATTACCCGTCTCATTTCTTGGCTATGAGACTGGTTCCTTACCAACCCCACACCTAAGCACAGCTGAAATCAGCGTGCCCCGCAAATCACTCCGTCAATGGCAACTCAACATAGGCCCAAAATTGTCCACTGGATAAGCTCAGGATGGTATGAATCAAAGCACCAAAAATGTCTCCTCTCAGCTAACCAGAAATTTCCAGCAAATTCCAACATTCAGCCCTACTACAAATTTTCAAACAAGACAAAAATTATTTTTAAAAACACCGGTTCTCTTACTGCCTGAACTGGCCAAATTTGACTGTATAATGTGACCTGAAAGAGGAACTCTCCCACCTGAACACCATTCAATCTGCCATCAGTGCAACCCTTAGACACTAGCTAAGTCATACCCAAAGTGACACCATTGAATGTTACTGCATCGTTATATGAAGCGAGTTGTTGTGGCGTTCACTGTGCTGTTGATGTCTTGGATCATGCATATCTGATGCCATGAACAACAGACGAGTCATGGTCAGAATGCCTCCAAAATTGGCATGTACATCAAGTAACTTATCTGATTTTCAGAAATGTTGCATTTGAGACACAGGCCCATAAAAGTTTCTTTTTTCAAATTTTTCCATTACCTACACCCCTACTTTTTATGTTTTTCCAAGTTTACACACACATGCAATACAGTCAAACTGACTTCTGGTGGGCTGGACAACTGAACAAAGTTACTATGACACTGACATTGATCGAAAATGAGCTTTCAGACCCAAAGCCATTTCCTTGTGTATCTCAGGGCACCCAAAAAGACAACGCCCAGGCATCCTCATTGACCCTGTTGTCTGGAGACAACAAGCAGAAAGAGGCCTGTAATCAGCTGTCATGCCCTATATGCTGCTTGCAATCTTTTCCTCAGGCAAAGGGGTCGTGAAACAGCTCTTCAATTTAAACAATAAGTCTACTGAGCTATCCCACAGACAAAAGACTACATAAAACAGCCAAAAGTATGCTACGCGGGACACACCGCATACCCAAACAAGTGTCTGGAGTGCTTATTTACGAGGTAGCAGAAAAATGATTATGTACAGTTCATTTTTATATAAAACACACTTGTCAGAGTATCATAACACCTCAACTCATCTTGCAAATGCAGCAGGCATGCATGTGCCAAACTTGTTAATACTCCTGTAAAAGCCTGTACTAGTGGACTGCAGGTCCAATAACAATGCACTCAAATGAGCTTTACGCAGTGTAAAAGTGATCGTGTTTGGCTCAGAATAGACACCAGAGATATCCCTCATGACAATTACAGCAGAATAACACCTCAGATGCACCCAGTGTAGCAGGATCATGCAAAATAACACTTCTGCATGTCACATTATTTTGGCGGCTTATTTCACTCTGAGGTCAGCTATCCGACACATGCTGACACTGTTTCATTGCAGTTTTCATCTTAACCTTTGACCTTAACCACCCCCCCTAACCACCCACCTCCAACCCCCCACCCCCACCCCACCCCCACCCCCCACCCCACGCCAACCTAGCCCACCACACCCCACAACTTCAATAACTGAACAAGTGCATTATTTTTAACGCATTTATCAAACTGAACGCCCCAAACCCCACCCCTTTCAAGGTCAAGGTCGAAGGTAAGACTCATGACTACCTGTAAGACAAAAAATAAATGAACAAACACACTAAACATTGCTCACAGTGCAGGAAAACAGGGTGTTGAGACGCAAAACATGCAAAAACGCCTATAAAACTGCAAACGCAGCGAATTTTTGGCAAACTTTCCAATTTTTCATAATTTTCTCAGTTTTCCAACTGCACAAGTCCAAACTCAATGATATGGTTACATTAAACCAGTTTCTGGTCTATGTCACATGTGGCATGTTGAGCACCTGACAGGTCACGGACTACAGTGCCGTTTCCGTACTGTCCAGTCTCTTAGCCTTAGTCAGTCCCAGTCATCCCCTAATTTTTCAATTCCCTAAAACACACTACCGCCCACCAGCTGCACATTTGCCATGCACAAAATACAAAAAACCAGCACATCACCCGTCTCATTTCTTGGCTATGAGACTGGTTCCTTACCAACCCCACACCCAAGCACAGCTGAAATCAGCGTGCCCCGCAAATCACTACGTCAATGGCAACTCAACATAGGCCCAAAATTGTCCACTGGATAAGCTCAGGATGGTATGAATCGAAGCACCAAACATATCTCCTCTCAGCTAACCAGAAATTTCCAGCAAATTCCAACATTCAGCCCTACTACAAATTTTCAAACAAGACAAAAATTATTTTTTTAAAAACACCGGTCCTCTTACTGCCTGAACTGGCCAAATTTGACTGTATAATGTGACCTAAAGGAGAGAGGGAAGGAGAGATTGGAGAGAGAAGAAAAGAAACGAGAGAGCGAAGAAAACGAGAGACTGGAGAGAGAAAAAGAAAAGAGATTTGAAGAAGAAAAGAGACTGGAGAGAGAAGAAAGAGCCAAAGAGCGTGAAATCAGGAAATTCGAAATTCAACGAGAAGAAGCAGAGAAACAGCGAGAAGAGGCGGGGAGTCAGCGACAACATGAAATTCATTTAAAGCAGATGGAGATAGAGGCACAGAGCCAGACGGCTAATGAAGCAACAGCATTAGCCAGCAGAGAGCAAACAGCCTGTGCGCCAAAGCTACCACCTTTCGTTGAAAATTCAGATAAGATGGACGCTTATCTGGAGCGATTCGAGCGTTTCGCAGGCAGCAATAACTGGAGACAAGAAACTTGGGCTATCAAACTGAGTGCACTTCTAACCGGCAAAGCGCTTGAATTTTACACTCGCTTGCCAAGAGAAGAAGCCGAAGATTATACGCAGTTGAAAGCCGCCCTGCTGAGACAGTACGACTTCACTGAAGAGGGTTACAGGCGACGATTTCAGAACTGCAAGTCTGAAGAAGGAGAAACACCCGGCCTATTCATTGAAAGAATCAGGAGCTACCTGGAGAAATGGATAGAGCTGGCTGGTTTAAACAGAGAGTACCAGGACCTGTGTGACCTCATCATCAAAGAACAAGTCTTCAACGCATGTTCTAAGGACCTGGCCGCCCACCTCAGGGAGCAAAAAGACCAGTCCCTAAAGGCCCTGGCCGACTTCGCTCAAAGATACCTTGACGCCCACAACATGAAGTTCGGGTCCAGTAAGCCGCAGCGTGTGTCTGCACCAGCAGAGGAAATCCACAATGTCAGAGACACCCCGAAATACAAGCCGGTGGAGAACCTGACATGTTTCCTCTGTAGGAAGAAAGGTCACACGGTGATACGGTGTCCTTCTAAAGATGTTCCCCGAGGCGACAATATCAGAAGATCCAGCCAAGATCGCGGGATAGCAGGCAGAGGCAATACCACGTCTCAACACAGATCCGCCGCTGTATTAGCGAATGATGTGACGTCATCCAGTGACTTTGAGTCTGGAGAAACGCGAGTGACACCGGAGCTGATGGAATCTTTCAAAAAGAATGGACGCATCCCAGTAGGAGATGGAGCTACATTTTTACCAGTCTCAAACATCACGCTACCTGAGAGTGAAGTGACGAACATGCGGGTGGTGTCAGGATTTGTCGGAAACACACCAGTGAGAGTGCTGAGAGACACTGGTTGTAGTTGCATCATCGTGAGAGAGGACCTAGTAACTGAAGACCAGAAGCTACAGGAGTGGACCACCCTCATTTTGGCCGATGGAACTGTGAGGATTGTCCCCCTTGCCAATGTCAGTGTCGACACCCAGTACCTGAGAGGAGAGGTGAAGGCGTTGTGCGTGAAGACACCAGTCTACGACCTCATCATCGGAAACATTGATGGTGCCAGAAACGCAGACGATCCAGATCCAGAGTAGAGACCTGAAACATGTGCTGTTACCAAGAGAAGTCAAGCAAAGAAGAGTCACCAGACCATCCCTCTGAAAGTGTCGGACAACACGGAAGCAGCTGTGGTGAATAGGGGAAGGCTGGTGGAGCTACAGAAAGCCGACCCCACGCTTGACAAGTTCCGAGGTCAGACTGAGCCCGTGACGCGAAAGGGAAAAGAGATAACATTCGAGACCAGAAGAGATATCCTGTACCGGATATTCGACAGCAATGGAGATAAACCTGTGCTTCAGGTAGTAGTCCCTGAACCTTTGAGAATGCACGTGATGAAATTGGCCCATTATTCCATATTGGGAGGACACTAGGGAATCAACAAGACCCTCGATAGGATCCGAGCAGTCTTCTACTGGCTTGATATGGGAGGCGACGTCACCCAATTCTGCAGGTCGTGCGACATATGCCAGAAGACAATCTCCAAAGGAAAGGTGCCCAAGGTTCCTCTAGAGAAAATGCCACTGATCCATATGCCTTTCAAGCGGGTAGCTGTGGACCTGGTGGGGCCAATATCCCCTCCAAGTGAAGATGGTCATCGTTACATTTTGACCCTGGTGGACTACGCTACACGTTATCCTGAGGCCATACCATTGAAGAAGATCGACACTCCAACAGTGGCAGAGGCACTCGTTGACATGTTCAGCCGTTTGGGGATTCCTGAGGAGATCCTGCGTGACCTAGGAACTCAGTTCGTCTCCGACTGCATGGAAGAAGTCAACCGACTATTGAGCATCCGACACCTTACTACCACCCCTTATCACCCCATGTGTAATGGGCTGGTTGAGAAGTTTAACGGAACATTGAAGACTATGCTGAAGAAACTGTGTGCTGAGCAGCCAAGGTTGTGGCATAGATATATCAATGCCTTGCTCTTCGCATACCGTGAAGTTCCTCAGGATTCGACAGGGTTTTCCCCTTTTGATCCTAAAGGAGCTGTGGACCAAGGATATTGTAACGCACGCAGACTTGCCCACAGTCGTACGCACAGACTCTCACGCAACAGACGCATACACCGCCACTGACTCAGACGGGCGCATTCATGCGGTAAAACACAACACACGGGCTCCCTTTCTAAAGTAACCTTTATACACTATAAATGAAAAGAACGACTTAAATGATTATCAACTATGTACACTGTTCCAGTATCACACACACACGTATCACAATATCTCTGCCAGGTTAGGTCTTAGTCTCACATTGCCTCCAACCTGTTTGATGTTGCCTGGTTACGTTGGTCCTTCTCACGTCTAGGCGTGAAAGTCCTTCGTCGTACGCTTGTTGCCGTACTGTCTCTCTTTGGGCACGGACGTCCTTGTTCTCGTACGGTACTCAGTTCTCGCTTGGACTTGGGTGTCTTGGTCCCCAGTCAGACTCACTCTCAGAAGAGCTGGAGGGATGACCTCACGTAGGTCCCACCTGCGACTCGACGTCTCGGCGTCAGTCTTTCCACTCTTGTTACAAGAACTCTGAATAGACAACAAAAGTCCCAACGTAACACTTGCTAAACACACAACATATTGGATCAATGAGAAACGTCACGTAACCTGGCTGATACAAATAACTCACACGTTCATTCACACACACACACACACACACACACGTGCTTCATAAACTATTTTCGTATCACCCCCATATCTCTGTCACTATCTTGAAACAGACTATAGCCTAACACTCTTGCTATACATTACTCTATACACTGGAAAAAGACTATGCTTACCCAACGACGTACTATCTTCATAGCGGCTTAGACATACACACTTCATATTCCTTTAGTCATCTAACTCGGTAAACAACTGTATACAAAAACACCGGTTACTTCACCGAATTCTAAACATACTATAACTAAACCAAACCGGAACACCGCTATACAACCACATTAATCTTACCACGCATACTGTCTTTAACTAAACAACTATCAATACTACGTTTATAGAAACATACCTGAAATCTAGGCTTCAGAGTCTTGGAATGCGGGCTAGGTAACTCAAACACAACCGTTCCATACGACAAGACAGCCCGCACTACCGATCTAGACCTCCGACAGTCACAGCTTCCGCCTAGAACTCACTAAACAGAACTCACTAAAAATCCCGTGCTAACCATGTCTTACAGATTCCACATGGGCAGCAGGCCCCACGGACTATCGGCACAAACAAACCGTTAACAGAAACCGTACCGTACTAATCCTACTCGTTAACAAAAACCGTACCGTACTAATCCTACTGTGCGAGCACTATGCACAAGCATAGAGCTTTATCACAATATCGACGCGCCTGAGGTGAAGATCAGTTACCAGTACGTCTTCAACCTGAGAGAGAAACTGGAAGATACCCTCAGGATGGCTCGAGAAGAACTAGGGAAGGCGCAGAACAAGGGGAAGCATTATTATGATCGTAGGGCGAAACCTCGACGATTCCAGCCAGGTGACCAGGTGTTGGTTCTTCTTCCTACCGACAACAACAAACTCCTGATGCAATGGAAGGGACCCTACGTTGTCGACACGGTGCTGGGCATCAACGACTACAGAGTCAAGGTCAACAATAAGGTGAAGACTTATCATGCTAATCTGCTGAAGAAGTATATTGAGAGAGGTCGTCAAGACAAAACACAACTGGCCGCATCGGTGCGTCTTGCTGATGACGAAAGACTAGACGACGAGAACCTGTTTGACCTTAATGAACTCCGACAAAAGGAGGATGTAGAAGACATTCAGTTCGGTCAGAATCTGATCCAGACTCAACGAGAGAAACTGCGAGTCCTGACTCAAGAGTTCAAGCATCGGTTTACACCTGACCCAGGGACAACAGACACCATCCAGCACGAGTGCAATCTGACATCGAATGAGTCGGTTCGCGACGAATCATGTCGTCTGCTTCACAACACGAGAGAAGGACTGAGGGAGAATGTTGGGGAGACGCCGGACCCGGGAGTCGACAAAGATTCCGGATTACCAGTGGTCATTGGGAATAGACCAGAGAGATCTAGTTTGGTGTGCGGGTACTGTCGTACTTTCCGTGGGCGGACAGTGTTTGACCCAGGACCAGTAACCCTTGAACTGTGTGAATTGTGAACTGTACCCCATGATTTGGAGATGCTCCAGAAGTGACCTTTGACATTATTTTTTAGTTTATCCAAGGGTTTGCAGAACTTTGGAGCGGATTATCTGAGCAGAGCAGTTTAATAGAACAGTTCTGTGTCAAGAACAGTTTTAAAGAAACATTTAGGTGTCCAGGACTGTTTAAAGGGACATCTCACGTATTCGCTCAGGACAATTTAAAGGAACTGTGAGACGATTATTTTATTTTGATTTTGATGTAAAATTGTATTTGTTTACAATTCTGTGTAGGTTAACACAGCCACAACCGGTTTTTTGTTTGTTTGTTTGTTTGTTTTTTTGTTGTTGTTTTAGATTTGAAAATAAATTTTTGTGAAATTTCATTCTAAAGAGGGGGGTAATGTTACGATTGTGGTTGTGTTGTCCTGTGAGAGCATGCATGTGTTAATTGTAGGAAGCGATCCGTTATATATTTGAGCTATCATGGTTACGTATCACGTACCTTTTTAGTGAGATTCTTTATCCTTCGTCCATGATAATGGTTTTGGCTTTGTTATGATACGTTAATTTTAGTCCGGAAGCTTCTAGAAAAGTCGCACGGAGAAGAGCGGTCGATTTTCGTTTTGCGTAGATTAGTTGAGAATGAACCAGAACGTTCGAAACAGAGTCGCGCTGTCTAGTGACCTCGTACATGTGACGTCAAAAGAGTAAGGTACATTTTTGTAACATAGTAGCAAAGCTGCTGGTCATAGTTGTTTACTGTGCGCGTGAAAACAGCAGCCGTTATTTGCGTGTTGTGAAAAGTCGTAAACGGTTTGTCATATTTTTGTGTGATATCATTACATACTGGGATTTGGGGCTGAAATGAGCAGCCGAATTTTTGTAGACAATTTAAGTTATTCGAGAAAGTTCTTCTTTTATTAATATTTATGAGTTCAGTAATGCGTTTTGTTCTGATTGGTTGCATTGTGTAAATTCATTAGATTATTCTAGAAAGTTTTTATACTATAACAACTTTGTGCTGGGAAGCACGGGGGTACATTGTCTTGCATTGTCAGTTGTAGAGACACACAGTTTATCGTAGGTACGTGGCCCGTATAGGGTGTACATTGTGAGAGACGCAGCGTAATGGTGGTGTACGTTGTATGAGAAACATTGTGTCGCCAGTGTTGACATTTGCAGAAGACTCATTGTATCAGTGTTGATGCATTTGGAAATGCATTGTGTGGAGATCGCATCGCTGAATTAAAATATTGTTGGAACTGTTTCTCCAGTATTGTCTACATCCTTAAGCCACGTGTGACGGGTTGCAGCTGAATGAGGTTTATTTAAAAGAACCTTAAGTGCGTGTGTCTGGTGTGTTTATCATACTACGATTACGACTTTACCACGTAACAGTCTGCATCGGCCTCGTTTTGAATTTGTGCATATTTACTAGCCTGCGTCACAAGGTAGAACCTGGTCAATACTGCAGACGAGGTCATCGGTGTGGGTACACACGTGTCAGTGTAAACATGTACTGATGTTCTTCGGCATCCCTTTGACATAATTTTCCACGAGAATGTAAAATAAACCTTCCATACTCGCTATGCTGTCAAAATCAATGCGGTTTCCGCTTGACGTGCTACCCTGAGTAACGATCGTGCTGGGGGCGTGGCTTGTTCGACTCGGTCTCCGCGCCAAGCGACTGAGCCAGCGTCACGAAACAGAACAGTGGTATTTATACCCACTTTCTGCACTGCAATTTCACATCTCACACATCGAAGTCTACGCAACTGAAAGCATTTCTGGAAACGACAAATGCACCATTGCAGCAGAAACACTACCTCTGTGAATTGTGTGAATGAGAGCGGCCCGCAAAGACAAAAACGTGTCACGACCAGCGATGTCGGTACCGCAATTTTGACACACACCGTAGTTTTCAGATCTTTGCAGCATTAAATCCGATGAACTAGTTCTTAACTTTATGATAA